>OX465589.1:12849172-13281672 GCA_950022655.1 Alentia gelatinosa
ACGCACTGAGGGGGGGGGGGTGAGGGGGGTTACAAAATTATGGAAATTTTGTGTATTTTTCCTCTTTGTTCTATTGCGTACAAGATTGAAAGAGGGGTGGGTGGGGGGGTCCAAAATTTCATTTATATATTTAATCAAATATATTTTAGGACTCTACAAACGTTCACCCGTTTCCGGGCGGTCATTACAATTTTCCATTTGTTGTTCCACAGTTTTTGTCGGGTCTAAATACATTTGATTTGTTTTGTTGTATAAGGTACATATTAGTCTTTACAGAGGGAATCAGTCGTGGCTTTGATTGCCTATCGGGCCTCATAGATCTCCCCTTACCCGTCCCTGTGGATGCTTTAGGTCTATTTCAGCCAGTTTTAGCCAGAATCAACCAGTCAGTATTCTGAACACGCTCAATGGCCAGACCAGACCAGCCTGACGGGACACAGACCTCTTACCATAGGCTACACACTGGTTTCTGAGCTACAGATCGCAGATGAACGTCTACAAGGAGAACACCTTCCTATTGACCATCTTAAAGGGGGCGTCCACCAACCACGACAAGGCTACGACAATGGGTTCCCGACAAGGTCCACGACAGGCCTACGATTGCAAGGCCTGTCGTAGCCTTGTCGTGGTTGGTGGATCCCAGTTCCCGACAAGAGACTTCGACAAGGCCACGACAGGCTACGACATGAAGCTTGTCGGGGGCCTGTCGGGGGCCTTCCGACAAGGTTACGACAATATCGAACATGTTCGATTTTTCCCACGACTGGAGCCTTGTTGTGGAGTGTTGTGGTTTCCTCGATGTCACTGGTGGACGCCCCCCTTTACAGTCCTTAAAGCTATTGACAAATCACAAGTACGAGTGCCAAACACATTCAGCCTTTCAGGTGCTAATAGAGGAATTCTTCCAGTACAAAAAGTTCCAGTGATACGCAAATCAAAAGTGAATCTATTTGGGGGTAATTATACATCGAGATGGGGGAGAGGGATTTGCAACTTTTCTTCTACATTCAGTATACTTCTTCAGGTAATTTATTATTACCATCAATGTATATGCATTATTCTTCCTTTGCTCTGTCTACTACTCAGTTTTATGATACAATCACCAACCTTTGTTTAAGGACTTTATAAAGTCGATCAGGCAAGCACTCCACTTTGTGACGTCACAAACACAATCAAGGACCTTGCGGTCAATTCCTGCACCTGGGTCTCTTGGCAACGGACAGGGGACACCGTCCCACCTGCCACGTGTACATGGAGTTACCATGGTAACTGAGCGCTGCAGGTGGAATCGACGCGGGTGAAAAAGGAGATAATCTTGGTGAAGCAAACAGATGGGCACTGTCACCTACGTTTCATCAGCCCTGAGGTAAACATGTCTATTGACCTGTCTCACTGCTGGGAATCCCCCGGTAAGACAAGATAATGCTATGTTACATAATTGATCAAAACTCCCAGAGACAGACTAGATAACGCAATGTTGCATAATTGATTAAAAGCCAGATATAGTGTCAGATATAGTCTCAGCTATGGTAACACAATACCATATTATTGATCAATACCATATTATTGATCAATACCATATTATTGATCAAAGTATTTTTCCAAACCCCTCATATAAATCTCCATAGACTTAACATGGTGTAACTGTATGCCATGGTTATGCCATATAATATCTTTATCATATACCCATGCAGTATATTTGATAATTAGGTACTCTTACTCCCTATGCAGTATAAATGGTATAATGAACCCTGTACAGCACACTGTTATACTGCAAACATTGAAATGTCAGCAGTATGTGGGCTTTCAAGCTGACATATCTTCTATGCCAATATATGGTAAGATTTGATTAATTTTGGGTATATAATAGATATAGAACGACCCACCTGCTTGTACATGCTAAAGAACTCGATGGGAATTGATGTTATTTACAGAACGAGGCCCACAATTCCCCATCTTGTTTGTAGCATGTGCAGCATGGTCAGGTCGTCCCATATAAATATGCCACAGGTGACATATGCAATGAGAAATATGTGACAGGGAAGGATAAGATCTAAACGTCACTCAAATTATATAAATTTGTTTACATGACCTTCGTTGTCCTCTGCTGCAGATATCACTCAGTTCCGCTTCATAATATCATTCCGCGAAGGCAACTCACGCCATTTAAACAATTATATGAAATCTTGTGACGTTTCTTGGTAAGACTAGATGAAACATTTCCATCAATACAGGACAAGAGAACCCCGGTTGTGAGACACCCCAATTATTTGGTTACTGAAGCAGCCATGAATAGTACCAGATAACATGACAACATACAATTCATCAGAAATGTAGAATACACATGTATAGTGTAAGACAAGACGATACAGTGTCACATACTTCGTCAAAAGATATAGGTTAGCTGATGTCACACGTTGTTGTATAATTTCAAAGCATTCGTGTTCACAGTATAGTGTAGGACCTGATGTTAAATAATTCACCAACCATTTGATAGTAATAGTGGAAATGAATTTCACCCGATATGCCAATCTGTATATATGTTGTCTTCGGATGGATCTAACATTTGTATGGAAGAACAATATTCTATACATCTAATCAAATAAAGATCATTAGAAAAAAATAAAATATATAACTATTTAACTGCCCCATAACTCACTGACCAAACATAAACTGTCCTATGAGTCACTAACCTATGGCTTGTTGGACTATGACTCACCGGCCTATGACTCACAAGCCTTTGATTCGTTGCCTTACGACTCGTCGACTTACAAGTCACCACCAAATGTATCCCTTAGCCTGGGGCTGCCTCCAGGAGTATCTGAGGTAGCAAGCTGGGGACCTGTTAGCGACCAGGAACCACCCCTACGTCAATAAGGGCCCCTCCCACCTACTATGATTAACTCTACGATTAACCCTTTGGCCGCGTCCGCGACAAACTAAAAAAATCGTGGAGGTGTCGCGGACGAACTCCTCAATTGGTCAGGTTTTGTCGCCGACGAACTAGCTCCGCGCCGACGCACTACGACGCACTACAACAAAAAAAACGTTAATCGTAGAGGCCCTACGATATTCAAACATGTTTGAATTTCGTAGAGCGTCGTAGTGCGTCGTAGTGCGTCGTAGTGCGTCGGAAGGTTAATCGCAGAGCGCAGTGGTTTGTCGCCGCAATTAGTCAGCTTTCCATAGTTTGTCGCCGACAGCAGCGCTTGTCGCCGACGGTGTCGGCGACAATTGCTGCTGTCGCAGACTTAATCGTAGTGCGCCGTAGTGCGTCGTAGTAGGTGGGAGGGCCCCCTAAGGGTACCGGCACACTGTTATCCGGACATCATGGACAATCCATCAAACCATAAACATACTGTCACGAAAAGAAGGAGGGCTGAAGGGGACTGGAGCAGAATCAAAGCTCTTCACAGTCCATGTTCGTTAATGTATTCTCCGTGTCCGGCATTCAACATGACCCGTGATACGTGCGGTCGGTGCAGGTGTCCAGTGTAGACGAGCGCCATATTGATTGCGTCTGGAGTAGGGCGTCAGGAGAACAGGTCTGCAGGCTTTAAGGTGCCACAGTGTCTCAGCTCTGAAACACACAACACAGAATACAATTAGATACACACTACACACGTATAGAACTGCATCGAGAATCGTATAAATAGACAATACTCCACGAGTTTGGATGGGCTGCAATCGTCATCGAGGCAAAGCCGAGTGAAGATAACGGAGTTTTGTGTATTTTACGATTCGAGTGTGGTTCTGGATTTATCTCACCCTTTTTTATGATATTAAATATCATCAAAATTTCACAATAATTAGAATAGACTTAGCAAATCCATATGACGTCATCTCAAATTCACTACGCCACGGCCGTGGTGTAGTATTGTCACTTTACATGGGTGATCGTTGAGTATTTTTTTCTAATGTTATTCCTATGGCTAAACTTGTACCAGGGGTGAGATAAACACAATATCCCATCTCTTACACAGCCAGCTATATGTATACAGTAAAGCCCCGTTAAGTTAAGGGGCACCCCGTGTAAGGAGATACCTCGAAATGTTTGCCTCTGTTAGATTCCTTTTTCACCATCCTTTCCCTCTTGTACATAGAAGCCCACTCTCCCCACCTTTTCCTTCATTACACACACAGTAATTCCTCTCTCACCACTTCTTCCCTCACTACACACACAGCACACTCTCTGTCACCACCCCTCCCCTCATCATACACACACAATACCCCTTTTCTCACCACCTCTTCGCTCATCACCCAGTCAGCACCCCTTCCCACATTAAATGCACTAACAGAGCGGAAGGACGGAAGTACCCCCGTCACGCCGCCTGGTGAGGGACGCCGGCATTAATCAATCCCTGGTCACGTGGTCACGTCGGTCGGGTGAGGGGGGGGGGGGGGGGGGGTTGTGGCGGCGGTTCTCGGCTGGCGGTTCTGGTGACCTATAAGTGTCCCAGGCGCCATGCTGGTCTTTTTGCGCGTCCCTGAGGACGCCATCAATTACGTCTCAGACGCAGGTTTCACAACGAGGCTTGGTAGTTCAAAAAGGTCAAGTCATGTCCGCCAAACACAGGACAATGAATCAAGGCATATCCAAACAATATGGCTATTTTCTTTCCATTGTTGTAGAACAAAATCGGTATTCATGGGTGCGAATATTTCAAGCTTTTGAGGATTTCTTGTGCAAAGGATAATGTGATGCATCGGATGACATAACAAGGACATCGCTGACAAAGGTCCATGTAATTTCTAAATAATTCTTGTAATGCAAAGATCGTGTCGTCCTAACAGCGAATTTAGAAGAAACAAAATTCTTTTAAAAAATTTATTTGCACAAGGAGAGGTACAATTACTAGCCTCATCCATGGCAGGTATTCTGGCCACTCTACAAACGATTACAATGTTTGACGGAAACACGCCTCGCCAGATACAATAGTATACATAGGATTAACATTAGGAACTCGTACTCCACGGTCGTGAAGTTCGTGTACCCAATACTCAATGGCTAATTGGGTGATTCATCTTGTCAATAAATAATGTTATACGGGGTGAGATAAAATCAGAAACCCACTCGATGTAAATAACTTGGTCCTCACTCCACCTCGTTTGACCGCAAAGTAATTCGCTCAGCTTCGCTTCGCGAATTGCTGTGCAGTCAAACTCGGTGGAGTACGAACCAAGCTATTTTCATCTCGTGGGTTTCCTTCTAAACATGTACAATGGGTGTATGAGGTAATGATGATTGAGACGGAGGACGTACAAATAACTTCTTGGTAGATTATCTGGCTAACTTCTAGATAAAAATATCAAGCTCCTGCATAATCAAGGTCATCGTAACCATAAGTATATCTTAATTTGACAAACCTTTTAAAGCTATGCAACGGACCATCTTGAATATCCTTAGGAAGACTGTTATATTAAGGAATCCTACAGAATAGTCTTTGATTTCTGTAACGATTTAACATACATGACAAATACATGTGAAGAGTACATAGACGATAAACGGTGGTTTTGTGGATAGGCGGCCGTAAACCCCGAGAGGCTGACACGCTAGCGAGTGTATTACGACGTCAACCTCGAGTAATTGACAGAGCTGCCTGTCCACAAAACCATAGTTTGTTCTATCTATTAACCATCTTATCGAATAAATTAAACCACGGAATTGCCATATTAAAAAAGTATAACAATAGGGACTATTTCTTTGCTCTATTGCTCAAAGGGACTATTATCCCGTATACCATGGCTTTGATGCTATATACCACAGATTTGAATCCGTACACCACAATTATGGTATCTGACAGGTTATATATAATGTGTCGTGCTTAACTGAGTCCCCATACATTTTCAACGGGGTCTTTAGATACGATGGATAACAATGCAGAATATTCTATAACTTATGTAACGACATACATGACAAATACATGTGAAGAGTACTAAGTGTCATACCGTTGCCCCTCGAGCTGCTCGTAGAAAGGGTCATTAGGTGCTTCATATGACACGAGATGTAATGGGCGATAAGATCCGTTAATGCATTGCGTGTTCAGGGAGATATGAAGCGTCGGAGTAATCTACGTGCTACAATGAGTGCGTTACCATGGTCCATGCTCGAGAGTATTATACAATAAATCTGTTCGGTATGCCTGCAATGACAAAATTCGGCCTGCAGACTTGCTGCATTCACCATGGTAACCAGACACAATAAGATGAATGTGTATTGTAATCCACTTTCAGAAAAAAATGAAACAAGTAATAAATCAGTTTATACAGACGTTTCCGTTCCCCCAAATTCATTGACTTCATTTCACAGACGAATATGTGAAAGGTTGAAGTAAAAAGTAGCTTTATGGAGTGAGCTTTTCAAAGGGTTGTACAATGGTCGTTTCAATGTCATGCAAGGTCAATAGTAGTAGCCAAAACATGAATAAAAACTGTTATAAATCCAAAATCCAATAATTGTTTTCACAAATATTGGGAATTTTAATAACCATGAATAATCAATAACCAAGGAGATACTGTTAATTAAGACTACATTATAAAGATGTGTTGCCTCTATTAGATGTTTATTCAACACCGTAACGCCCTCAGACCTATAGACCTGAGGGGGGGGGGGTAAAAGGGTAGAGGAGATTTCTAACATTGTTTCTCTATTTAAACGAATAGTATGCGAGGTAAACATGTTTCTTTGTCAAAGTAGCAAAGTAGACTTTCATACCTGAATACTGCCATCTGAAGCACTGGTTATAAGGCAATTTAAGCAACATGGAACCATACTTCCTTAGTATGGTGAGTGACATACCTATTTCATAGGCACTGCATATATACACGTGGAATTTGCTTTCCTTCACATACACACGTGAAATATCACTTCATGGGAATTACCAGCCACATCATATACCCTGCAGGAATTATCCCAATATGGCCTCTAATAGATGAGGAAGGTTTCCATCGCTTTGATGTCATTGCTGATATCCTCAACTCCTCCATCATCCTTGCCTTCGGAGAGAAGAGGCGTGTCATTCAGTATTTGTGTATTCAAACTGATGGCTGGTTTCGCCTTTCAAATCCAATTTTATTTTTATTTCCATCTCTTGCTCTCTCTCCTAGCAGAGATCCTATGCTGTACTTCCTGCGGGCGCTTGTATCTCTGCACCGACCTGCCTGTTTGGGACAATATCTGTCACATCCGCCAGTTTCTCATACATGTATATCCTAAATTCTGAACACTTTGAGGAGTATTTGTGTTTCATTTGTAAATAGAGATGCACATATTTATGTGGTAAATAATATGTGTTGCAGGGTTTTGTTTGTCAACACGACACATGTGCTCCTTCGTAGGGGCAGTCTAATCGACTGTGAATTCACCGATTTGTCCGAGAAGCTTATCCTTAGTGGATACCCAGGGAACCAGCCTTGGGTTAAGGCAGAGATTAGTAAGCGCTACCGCCGCGAAAGATCTGCTGGGAGAGTGTCTCTTGGTCTGGATGATTATATTGTACTTCTTGTTTCTTTTCTTATTACCTCACAGCTGCCAGGTAGCCAGGCCTTCCCTCTTCACCCTAACCTTCCCTACTTGGAGTTTTATTAGCATCTTCTTGTCTCCTACGTGCCAGTTTCTATCAAGCCTGCCGTCATGCGGCTCGGACGTCGTAAACCGGAAGTCAGTTGGTGTTAATTGGAGATCTTTGTCGCAAACTGACGGTTATCACTGCGCATGACGCAAACGAGACGCCCATCAGACGACCTATCAGCGTCCCTGCTTCAGTCGGCAGTCAACAGGGGACAGCACTGTGTAGTGGCACTGATTGCCTGCCCGCTTGAGCTAATAGAACCAGAGACTGCCGGGTACAGACCTGCATGCAGCCTTTTAGTCAGGTAATGGATCCGCGGGTGATTTATTACCCGTTTTTACATGCAGCGAGGGGTGGGAGACGGCATGCGAAAAGTCAGAGAGGCAGGAGGCGAGAGGTGGGAGGCCGGAGGGAACAGTGGATGGCAGGCAAGAGAATACAAACAGTGGGTGGTAGTAGGAGGTAGGCAGTGGGAGGTGGGCAGCAGGGGGGAGGCTGCGGGAAGCAGATTGTAGAAGGTGGGAAGTAGGAGGCTAGTAACCTCCTTTGGACAATGGAAGAAGGACAGGGAAGTTTAGAGGCATACAGAGGGAAGCAATCTGTATGGGGTGGGCAGCAGGATGCAGTGGGACACCATGGAGTTCTCCCATTACACTAATTCCATATAAGGAATAAAGTAGACCGAGTAGCCAATGACTGCATTCGCAGCAAACCCCGACCTTCACCCTGACCTCCTTACATGATATTTTCTCGCGCCTTGGGACGGCTCTTCAGTCGAGAGTTGACCTACAATCTAATGGGCCACAACCACCCTCGGGGGGTGGGCATGGGGAGTTTGGGGCAAGAGCTACAGGTTGTGAGGGCGTGGGATGGGGGGAGTTGCTGGAATGCAGGCGACAGGCTGTATGAAACAGTGGGCAGAATGAGAAGGCGGACAGACATTATTGGGGGGTGGGCAGCAAGATAGTGGCAAAAGGAGGAAGAGTGGGAGGCTGGCAGGAGGATTTTGGTTGGAGGAGATTGGCAGTGAAAATTAATCAGTAGGAGCTAGGCTGTACGAGACAGACTGCTGAAGGTAATATAAAGAAGGTAGGCGATAGGAGTGGTGCAAAGATAATCGTGCGACATGGGATTTCTCCCTTCAACTCTCTGCGAGTTTATTTGGGGAGACATCATTCTCTCAGATTTTTTTTTACATGGCGTTGGTAGTTCTCATCCATATCAACTACCCATTGTGTTGTGCCTTTGGGTGCTTGGCACCAGAGATGATGAATCAAGTTTTATCCTACCCCACATAAAAAACGCCATAGGTTTAACACTGACTCAATGTATTTGAAGGAGCGTTGAATAAAGTGTTATTTATGCACCGAGGTGAATAAAAAAACTGACCAATCAGGGACCAGATAACGAAAGTAGATCCGGCAGTGTCAACACGCTAATATCATGGATAATTACACAATTTTCTCTGTATATCGGTGAGATGGCGTAGGATAAATACAAAACCAAACTCGAGTTAGCCTTCTCAATGTTTATGCTACTCTGGTCAGGTCTGCTACTCGCTACACTCGGCTAACGCCTCATGTAGTAATACACAACCTGCCCATCGTGGCATAAACATTGACAAGGCTGACTCTCGTTTGGTTTCTACTAAGTATTCAATTTTGTCCCTCAGGGCACATTTGCTTTCTCGATGTTCTTATATGTAGTCTTCTACATATATATCTGTACATCTGTCACTCCTTGATAGTCCATCATGTTGAACTGTTTAGGGAGTTTGTCCCTCCGTTTTTTTGTATGGATCTCAGATGTTCTGCTGGTTTAGTGATAGGAGATCATGGCAGAAGAGTTTAACAGGCAAAACGTGGGAGGCAGTCAGTAGATAGACGGGCAAGGTGAGACATGCTGTGAGCATGCAGGTTAATGCAGGCAGCAGCAGGCAGGCAGTGGGAGGCCTGCAGGAGGAGTTCAGACATAGCAGTGCAGTGCAAGACAGAAAGCAGACGAAGGACATAGTCGGAGGTGGGCAGCAGTAGTTGGACAGCAGGGGACAGTAGGAGATGGCCTGGAGTTGGGGGGGGGGGGGGCATTATGCAGGAGACAATCAATGGGAGGCAGGTAGGGGAGGTGGCAGGGGAAGCAAGCAGTGTATGTGTGTGTGTGTGTGGGGGGGGGGGGGGGGGTATGAAAGTAGGCAATAGAGACATGCAGTTGAAGGCTAGAGACAGGCAATTGTAAGCATTCAGGGGAGGCAGGGGCTGCGTAAACGCTAGCATACAGTAACTGGCAGCTTCTCAATATGTGAGTGAGTGGGTTGTAGAAAGGTAGAGTTGTCAGAGGTAGGTAGCAGGCAGTGCATAGCCATTTGGAGACAATGACAATGGTAGGTGTAGGATTATGGATTCCAGGTGGTAGGTGGCAATTGGTTCATTGGTTCAAGCTGTTTATCATAGATAGCAAACCGTACATAGCCGTAAGCAGATTGCAATTGGCCGATTGGTGATTAAGAGTAACGGCGGCAGCAGGTTAGAGTTATCGATGGTAGGTAGCAGGTCGTACGCAGCCATTAACCCTTTAACAGCAGGAAGATGCCTCCAGGCATTCCCCTGGCTACGGCAGGAAGATGCCTCCAGGCATCTTAGAGGCATCATTGATATTTATATACAAGATTTAATAAAAAATATGATAATTGTTTGATTTAAAAGAAATTTTGACAATGTATTATAGCCATGTTGACCTTTGATTTGCTATAACAAAATATGATCAGTCACCAAGGTAAATTACTTAAATCACATGACACATCACAAGACATTGCTATTTCCAAAAAGAGGTGCCTGCCGTATCAGGGCGGTTTTGGCAGGCAATGCCTGCCGTGAAATGGTGAGCAGGGGAACTGGCTGCTGCAGGGAAAGGGTTAATGAACAATGACTGGTAGGTAGGTGATAAGTGATTGAAGAAAATGAACACAGCGTATTAGAATTATCGACGGTACGTAGCAAATAGTGAACAGCCATTAGCAGATAGTAATTTACGGGTATGGGATGATGGTGATAGAGGGTAATAAAGGTGGCAGATTAGAATTACCAATAGTAGGTAGCTGACAGCACATAGAAGACAGTGATGGATGGATGATGGGTGATGGAGGGCAATAAAGGTAGCAGATTAGAACTACCGATGGTAGACTGCAAGCAGCGCATAGCCATTAATTGGCAATGACTGACAGGTATGTGATACAGGAATATTTTGGTGTTTAGCAGGACTTTAGAATAGTAAATGGTGGGTAGAGCTGTTGATATAGAGGAAACATTTAGCGTCAGAGCTTGTATCCCATCGAATTCGAATCACGTAATAATTCACAAGGCGAAGCCGCCTGAATTGTAGCAATTCAGACGAGATCGGATCGAGCTCTGACCCTAAACTTGAATGGGTTTCTAAATTTATCTCACCTCTCACATTGACTAATGGGCTAACATTTGTGACATAATCCCCAATTGGATATTTTTCTTAAATATCTCATTGGCGTTGGATACGAGTTCCCAATGTTAAGTCTATGGAGAATGAATACCAGGGGTGAGATAATGACAGGTAACGGGTCGCAGACAGTGAATGGCAAGTAGGCGATGGTGGATTGGGGGTGGTGGGTAGCAGTAGGTTAGAGCTGCCAATGATAGGTAGAAGCGGTGTGTAGCTCTCACCAGACAGTGATTGGTGGTGTGAGGGTGGTAGGAGGCAGCAGGCCTTTGTGGGATGCCAGCTGAAATGGTTCCCGGTGGAGGGGAGACCGGCGCTGAGTCCCAGTTGCTGGTTGAGCTCATTGATCCAACAAATCAGACTGGGTTATTAATCGCTTCCTGCTGTGCTTAACTCAACAGAATATACGTACAATAAAAAGCAGAACATAACACAGCCTATGGACAACACTACTACACACTGCAACCACTTCATATAAGCATATATATGTGAATCCTGCTTGGTATCATGTGTTTATGTATTTTTCTGTATGTCATTGTGGACGGAGACAGTGGAAGATCACTACCAGACTCTATGTGAACTATATTTTCGTCTGAAATAAAACCCTTTAACCTTTTAAGGACGAATGATGCCTTGAAGCATCAACCGGCCTAGGCCTAATGGTGCCTTGAGGCATCAACCGGTCCAGGCCGAATGACGCCTCAAGGCATCAAATAAAAGAATCTCCAAAGTTGCTTTTAACAAAGAAATTATGGATCAATAAACATGAAATTAACCTTAGAATGTAGGCATAACATTGTATTTAATATTTTAAAACAAAAACATTATGATATCGAAGACAATGTATCATATCACAAGATTAAGCCCTCAAATTATGAGCTCACGCAACAATGTGCTCGTCCCCTAGCAGTGTATATATGGGCACCAGTATCCGTCCTTATGGATACTGCCCAGCCACAGGCGCCCGTCCTTAAAGGGTTAAAAAATATAGGCAAATGAGACAACACACACCACATTACACACATCACACACACAGACAATATGATGCATACATAGAACTCACTGGTACCAGACAGAGGCCATACAGAGACAGAAACACAGAGACACACCCATCTACATGGACACGCACACACGAAATACACCTCAGGCTAGCAGCTATATTCTGCACCTGGTGACTGATGGATGAACTACGTCGCCCGCTCTCAGCGCACAGTGCCACCTAGCGGAGGCTGAGCGCTATTTCCCGTCACGTGATCTGCGTCCTCTCGGGGCGGCCATTAAATATTCACTGTGGGTAGAGGTGTGATGTATACGTGAAAGCAGATGGGGCTGTTAAAGGGGGAACATGGTTCCTGAGTATCTTAATCAATCTCAGACACAATTAG
The DNA here is from genome assembly GCA_950022655.1 of Alentia gelatinosa. Lineage (NCBI taxonomy): Eukaryota > Metazoa > Annelida > Polychaeta > Phyllodocida > Polynoidae > Alentia > Alentia gelatinosa. The sequence goes on from OX465589.1 coordinate 12,861,597, forward strand.
ATTCAAGGGTGTCTAACTTCCTGGATTGCCCAGTACTATTCATCCGTGATCTCTGAGATATCCTTACTTAGATGCAAATATTCCGAATTGCTCTGTTTTTATCCACCAATTTATGCACATTATTTTATGTTTTATATCATATATCTCAGAACGTTAATCAGTCCGGCACAAATATCTGAAAAGAACATATTTGAAAAAATCAATCCATGTCCTCAAAAAACTGGTCTAAACGAGAAATCCAATTTATCATTATCTATTTATTATGAGGTGAAAAAGTACTACCTTCAGCAAAAATTAGAACTGGTATTTATCTCTCCTTTATCTGGTTGTCATTCATCGGCCACTCATTGAGCACGTTAAATTACATCTCATCGTATCTTTGAAATTCAGCGGGGAATTTGCCCATCCAACATTCAGGATGAGTCATCAAAACTCCATCCCCTCAGAACGAAATGAGGGAAAACAGAAAAGCAGCAATAAAGAAACCACACGAGCACGACTCACTTCATCAAAGCCCCATCCCATCAGAAACCCATCGCCCTTTGCCGGAAGTGGTTGCTATGGTAGCGCTGGGTATTCAGGGCATGCGCAGTGCTGATGGCGTCACCTGGCGGGCTCCAGCCGAGCGACACAAGGGGGCGCCGTCGTCATTTACCCACAATGCGTAGCGGCGATGGAAGAGGTCGGCGGCCATCTTAAACAGCTGACTGTTCTGGAAGTCGCGTGCAGACAGCCGCAATGTCTTCTCACATAGGTGTGAGAGTGGATGTGGAGAACATAGACCTAGACATATAACCTGTAGTTTCAATAGTATGGAAAAACCAAACAAGAGTTAGTTGTGTTGTTGTTTATCGCACGATGGCAAGATCGCATATTACTGCGCAAGGCGAACCCAAGAGCAGTAATACGCGATCTTGCCGGAGTGTGATGAACAACAACACAACTAACTTGAGTTCGGTTTAGAATTTAACCTATCCCGCCCGTCCAAATTACTTCTACATTAACAAATGACGTCATTTGTCAAGTGTATCCCACTAGAGCGATATTTTTCATTTTTCTGAACTCCAGACTGAATACAGTGACCCAATGTTAAGCCTATGGAGTTTTTTATTAGGGGTAGGATAACATACATAAACAATAATCGATGTTTTTGTGGACAGGCGGCCGTAAACCACGAGAGGTTGACACGTAGTAATACACAAGCGCTAGCGATTGTATTACGAGGTCATCCACGAGTGGTTTGCAGAGCCGCCTGTCCACAAAACCATCGTTTGTTGCATTTATTATCCATCTTTTCGAATAGATTTAACCCAGTAATTGTCATATCAAAGGGTATAACAATAGGGACAATTCTATGTTCTATAGCATAAAGGGATTATTTTTCCCGTATACCATGGTTTTGAGGCCGTATACCACAGATTTTCAATGGGGTCGTTGATTACGATGGATAATAAACTCAAGAGCACATTATTAGACCCACGAATAAGATATATCAGTACCCCTTATCCCTGGATATAACAGAAGAGGCCGGAGTTGGGCAAATAAAATGTTAGTGAATTTTATAAAGAAGATAAGGAATTTAGTTGTCCTTATGAATATTGATTATTAATCAGAAGTTATTGATATTAGTAATTAATGATATATGTAATAATAATTGACTAATAAAGTAATGAGTCAATTAAAATGAATACATGATATAATAAGATATAAGAGAAAAGACCTACGAAGTTTGGTGAAGTTGAAGAGGTGTGGGTGGGTGGGTGGGTGGAAAACTGAAGCGTGCGTATACGGTATGGAAGCAGAAGTGAGAGTGAGGACGAGTGATGAACAGGGGGGGAGTGTATGTGGAGAGTGTGGTGCCGGGGGGACGCACATGTGGTGCGCAGTGTAGAGGGGAGACACCGGGGGTGGGGGGCAATGAATACTCCTGACTATAGGCCATGAATAACAAATATGTCTACCCATGTCGGTGTAAAAGTGTATATATGTGTGAATTATACTATAGGGACAAGAGGTAAATCTACTGACCGAACATGTCCCAAGAGATCCGAGACTTCATTTCCCTGTGCAGTTCATACTAGCCTCGGGGCACTATTTCGTGCCCCAGGATACATGGAACAAGTAAAAAAAGGTGACCAACGTTATCCTGGGGCACCTCAGTGCCCCGGGCTCCTAGGAACTTCAATTCCCCTTCAGTACTAAGGTAAGTACCTCGGGTATTTAGCTACATATGTAGAACCGCAATGAAACGGCTAACCCGAAGCAACCCATTATGAGCCATGAAATCCCTGATTTCTCTGGTAGATATTTCTCAAAATATGAAAAGTTCATGACTCAAGGTCTTCCTGGCCTTTTTTAAACTCTCCTCGCTGTCACCATGTAACATGTTTTAGTCGAGGACTAACAGGTAAGGAGAGTGGTTCTAAGTTGGTGGTATTTATTCTATATCTCACCCCTAGTATTTTTTCCCTTAGATTTAACAAGGGAGCTCACAGCCAACGCCCTTTTAGTATTTAGAAAAAAATACAGAATTGGGGGATTATGCCACTACAGTTAGCCCATTAGTCAATATAAAGGGTGACATGAATTAAGAAACCTAGTCAAGCTTACGGTCAGAGCTCGATCCCAACTCGTTTGAATCGCTACGTAATTTACGTGTCTTCGCCTTGTGAATTACTACGCAATTCAAACTAAATGGGATACGAGCTCTGACCTAAACTTTCATAGGCTTCCTCTATAATTCCTGCATCAACTCCTGCACGCTATGGTGCTTAGCCTTGCTTACACACAGAGAAGTGACGTCACGGAATCCTGCATAGTAGGTCTGCAGCAATAGGGCCTACTCTACTGTCCTTGACTATACTACCTTGATTCATCACAAGCTACACTACATTGACATCATATCAACAGCTAACATCTCTTCGTGCAAAGCCGCATAGTGGATTAACATCTTCCATTGTTATAAATATCATGATTACAACCATATCGGTTATAGTTACATCATTTGAGTCATTTTCACACAAACTCAAACAGAAAAATAAGTAAGATCAACGATCTCTCGAGTTGAATTGAGGACTCTCTAAAATTGATTACACATGGAGAAGTGTTGTCTCTCATAGCAGTGAACATATATGCTGTTTTACCTGCTGGTGACTGTATAATAGGGAGTGTTTGTTATAGCAGTGATTGTACATGGGGAAGTCTTTCCTGCCAGTGACTGTATGATAGGGGATTGTTTGTTCTAGCAGATTGTTGTACATAAAATGGGATTCACACGATGTGATATATGTACCTCACAGGGTATTTGTCTCAGACAAATCCTGCTGAGATTCTGTACTCGAACACAATTTATTTATCTAAATTGTAGGGTTCCATTTCTCTGAGACGTGAATTTTTCCCCTACAATTATTGGCGTCATCTACCCCTAAAAAGGAACAGAATCCCATAAGATTAAAAACCCTGTGAGGTACATGAATCCCACTGTGTTAATTCCACTTTAGGGAGTCTTTCCTACTTGTGACTTTATAAAAGGGAGTGGTTTTTTTAGCAGTGGTTGTCCTTGAGGGAGTTACTCCTGGCAGTGACTGTACAATAGAGAGTGTTTTTTCTAGGAGTGATTGTACACGAGGGAGTCTATCCTGTCACTGATTGTGTAATAGGGACTTTTTGATCTAGGAGTAGCAGGGAGTATTTCCTACTAGTGACTCTATAATAGGGAATTGCTTTTTTCTAGCAGTGCTTTTACGTGAGGGATCATGGGACCTGGGCTTTGAGACTTAGTCATGATGCTCTTTGTCCTGGTTATCGCTCATCCAAATCTCATCATGATATGACCCTGACCCGGTTTCAACACTATCGACCAACAACATTAGGGGGTAATTGTTTATCAGTTATTGGCCTGGCAGTAAATTTACTTGTCGAGTAGGGAACGAGAGAGGCAAGGAATGGGGAGTTAGAGAATAAGAGAGAGAGAAAGCACGGGCAGGAAATAAGATGTTCAAGGTGGCATCAGGGAAGCAAACAAGCATGGATTAGGTGGGGGTTGGTACAAAGGGATTCAGGCAATTAAATGGTGACTAAAGGTAGGTGAATGCAACACAATACAAAGGTCGGGGAAAACCTTCAATATTAGTAACAGGTGAGGCCCAACTTGTCAGGGGAGTTAATGGAATCATAAAACATTCCCGGGGACAATCATTTTTGGCGTGGGAAAATGATCCCAGATGACCTCATCCCCCGAGCTTACCTGGTTTTACCGTATTGACAAAGTAGCCGTTTGTTGTTGTGGTACTCACTTAGTGATGGTACTAGTTTTAACTGAATATTGAATGGGTTTCTATTATTGTCCTATTGTTTTTGGTAGTAATGGATTTGTCTATAGTTATGGGAACAGGTACTCATTATGAAATAATGAGGGTTGGATGGATAGACATGTAGCTGTACAGAATAATTGAGGAGACAAACCGCCATCCATCCATGCATATAATGTCCGTCCTCTTGTAAAGACTAATTAATTCCCTCTATTACCGAGGCACAGCACAAAGCTTACGTTTAAAGCGCTTTATCCTTGCATAACACAATGTTGTATTTTGACGAGCCTACGGGATTTGAAATATAAAATATATCGCTGCTATTAAAGATAGACCTTCCGTTGAGCGTCAGATTTATAGCTTGCTTCCCAGATTAATTATCTACTTTACAACTCTAAATGTCTCTTGTAAATCCCGGTTACATTCCGGATGTCGATATACTCTGTAAAACAATTTTATTACCAATTAGCACAACCAGATGCCATCTATAAGGCGCAGATATGATAGAGTAGATCGTCATATCTTTGTCGAGAGAAAAATGGCCCATTTCACACTAGAATCGGTCATTCTACCTTTTACTATCGACAGGTCCTTTCCGTTTCCTGTCAACCACAAAGATAGCGTAGAGGGTGTAGAGAGCGCATGCGTGCTAAACTCCGCTACCGGAAACCCGGCAATTTGCGACACACAGACTCGCAGTACCGCACTGAGCGCTGCCATTTTGAGCATGCGCATAGACCAGGGACTGACGTCATATCTGTCCTGTTCTGTTTTGGTGTTCCCCTTAAATCAGTTTATCGATCCCACAATTGTGACGACTCATTAATATAACGAAACCTCCGAAAATTAGCTGGTTGAATCAAGGTTATGGTCATTGATAACTAATGTAAATATATATAGAAGTGTGTGGTCAGCACCAAATGGGCGTTGCCAGGAAGGAACTCATATGGACGTACGGCATAACTACACTAGCTAGAGATCTATAGGTAGTAGTATAGCTCAGCAATTAATGTAATCAGCTGCGAATCACAAGTTCTAGGGGTTTATGAATTTATCAATTTTCATTAAGGGAATAATGTACGTACAATCACCGAATTTGGCGATACAGACATTCTTCCACTCGGGCCCAAGCCCATACTCCTCATTCTAATGGCGGTTGTTAATCCGAATAAGCAATGGGTACTATTTTTGTGTAAGTCTTTAGTAAGACCCGACAAGGGTTTGAATCCCTGATCTCCCATGCTCGAGGCAAACACTCCCACCAATTAGCCATTGAGCTTGAGGAATTGTTTAATGACAGAGATATTCGCCTAAACATGATATAGCGATCGTTGAAGTTCTTCCGTGCTGCAGTCCTTACTGTTGTTACCATCACCTCATTGATTCAGTGGCACCATGACATGACTCTGGCAGTTGCTATGACGCAAATAAAATCCTTGATAAAATGTGCTTTTATATTGAGAGTAAATATCTTAAGATTTTAATTGACCACTTATAATTGACCACTTATATATGTTATTCCTATTCAGTCTTTTTTGAATAGGGAACCAAAGTGGACCTGCTGAAAATCTGTCATTGGGAGGTCAGACAAAATCGTGGCATTGCACCACACTTCTTCGACTGACTCACCGATATCCCACGATTAGCTCCCGACAAGCTACGATTTAAAATGCCAACCATAGGCCTCCCGAGAAGATCCAACATGTTGGAATATCCGTAGCGTATAGCTGTCTATCTCGGGCCTATTCAACAGAAAGCTTTCTCCTGCTGGTGAAATACTTGGCGCATGAAATTTCGGAATTAGGTAGAGCCAATATAGATATAAATCGTTGTGAATATGATATTCTTTGAGATCTACATTGATACACTGATTGAATCGTAAGCCAATCGTGACCATGGTTTACTTTTTGTTTACCTCCGAAGGCCTTCTCATAGCCTACGATAGACACCCATATCTACGATTAGAATTTTCGGGGACTTCCCAATAGACTGCGATTTTGCCGTTTCCAGTCGCAGTGTCTCGGGAGGTCAATAATGGTGCATCTGAGTTGGTGGGTGCAGGGTCTTATTCTTCAACGTTAGTTGGTTCATCAAATATGTCTCCGCATGAGCTTGCTTTTATCATGTTATAATCCTCCCACAATTGGTTTCTCAACCGTGAACTTTTTATTAATCAAAGTTGTCTGAAAGACTCAGAATAACAGAAAAACTGCATGCCTATTCTGTTTCAGTTAATTATGTTTTTCAAGATAGGCTTATTAGCGGAACATGGTCGACTTGAGAGTGCTTGGTAATGAGATTTAAATTCGAGCTATTCATCTAATATTGCAGCAATTGCTGGGGATTAGTGAGCATAGTGCTATTTAGAGAAGAGAAAGGGGTGGTAGAATACCTTAATCTATGACGTGTATCCAATGGCATGATACATAAAACTACTCAGGTGCCACACATAGAGTGAGAGAGGTGGTCGAAATCTCTGGGTCTGGTCATTTACCATTCTGCTGTAACTAAATCATCTCCTGTTTACTTCCTAGGGAATATTCAATCCCATGTCATGCAGGTTTCTTCTGTGAGTCATTGATCGTTGTGTGAGGTCATAACATGTAGGATCATTATATGTTTTGGGGAATTGGTGTATACATTATGGGGCTAGTGTATATTAGAGGGAAACTATGTACCGATGGGAATAAGTTAATCGGTTATTAATAAGTTAATCGGTAAGGCTAGGAAAAATCACTGCCCAAGGCGTAGTCGCGGGCAGTAATTTTTCAAGCCTTACCGATTAACTTTGACTTATTTCGACTGGTACATGGTTTCCTTATTCCTAGATACCTTCAATTGTCGGCTAATATCGATAAAAACCGAATGTCTCTGAATGTCAACCTGGGCAGTAAACGTCAACCGGGGCAGTAACTTCAACCTGGGCAGTAAACAAAAGTTATTCTACCACCAGCAGCGTTAAGTAATCATAGGTTGTTCGCTCATAGGTTGTTCGCTCAGGTATATAGGAATATATGGGATCAGCGTAAGGTGTGATGAGCCTGTGTTGTCTTAGATCAGTATGCATTGCGTAAGATAGTGTATGTTGTGTGGAATCATTGTATATTGTGCAGGGTCAGTTTGTATTTTAGAAACCACCGATTATGGAGTCTCTATGGGCATGTGTAATTTGCAAGTAGGAGATCTCCTGCTCGTAAAAGTAGGAGTTTATGGAAAGAAGTGCCTAAAACGTCATCGAGCCCCTAACTCCCCTTGAGCGTGCGTTCGGATATTATAATATACCTGTGGTAGTATATCCTACACATACGGCCCGCTTCTACCCATGTCGTATTTATATCCGTACGACACCTAGGTGACGTACGGGGTATGTATGTGGCGTATGGGGCATGTACGGCGGCGAAATCCAAAATCTCCCCCAGAAGCAAGGTTAAAAATCGGATATTTTAAGGTATATAATAATAGAGAAACAGGCTGACTGTCTCCGTACGGATAAAATACTTGGTAAAATCGGCGATCAGATGAACCTCTGCCACCGGCATCGGTTTATCTGATCGCCGATTTTACCGCGTATTTTATCCGTACGGAAACAGTAAGCCTGTTTCTCTATATTACTACGCGTCTGGTTCTCGCCGATTACGGTCACTTGTATCTGAAACCAGTTAATATTTGTGTATGTATCCAAGAATTGTCATATGAAAGGGTATATGTCAATCAATGGGGACTTATTTTTTTATCTAAAGCACAAAAGGACGTTTTTCCTGTCGGCTTTGAGGCCGCTTATATATAATGGATTTCAATCCGTATACAATGGTTGTGGCATCTGACAGTTTTTAAAAGATAGATATAGGTTTATTGAGTCCTCATATATTTTCGATGGGTACTTTGTATACGATGGATAATGATTTTTTTAGTTATAATATGTCATGTGGGTTCAACCTATATTGCCAGAGATCAGTGCATATTGCGTGAGGTCATTTTATGTTGATTGGGGTCGGTCTATATTGTGTGGGGTCAGTGTAGGTTGTGTGAAGGTCATAGATTGTTGTGTGGGGGTCACTATGTGTTGTGTGATAGGCGTATATTGTCTGGGGTCAGTGTATTGCATAGAAGGCCCTTTTCCATTGGCCGACGAAAATGCTGTGGATTTTTTGTGTTCTAAAAGCCCATTTCCATTGGCCATCACCGATATGCAATCAGGTACCACCGAAGGACCTTTAACACTGCTGACGCAAAATATAAATAGGCTATTAGTAGAACTCAAATAATCTACACCGTTTTCGTCGGCCAATGGAAACGGGCCTATAGGGCACAGAGTGATTGCAAGTTCTACCAACATCCGCCAGCATATTGCAAGATAGCGCCACTGAAGTCGGGGGGCAACCACTGTTATCAGTTGCTATAATCTATAGATAATGTTGAGACAAGGCTAAATTCCTCCATGGCAAGCCCCAAAAATATTTCTGATAAAATCCATTTTAATTTGTCCCGCCACTTGGTGTTTTGGATGGCGTCGGGGTGGCAAGATGGCTGCCTCCATAGCACAATAGCTATGTGCCCTATAGGGTTATTGTATGTTGTATAGGGTCAGTGTATATTGTCTGGTATTAGTATCATGCTACTGGCCTACACCGTTTTCGTCGGCCAATGGAAACGGGCCTATAGGGTTATTGTATGTTGTATAGGGTCAGTGTATATTGCCTGGTGTTAGTATCACGATACTGGCCTAAACCGTTTTCGTCGGCCAATGGGAACGGGCCTATAGGGTTATTGTATGTTGTATAGGGTCAGTGTATATTGTTTGGTGTTAGTATCATGATACTGGCCTACACCGTTTTCGTCGGCCAATGGAAACGGGCCTATAGGGTTATTGTATGTTGTAAAGGGTCAGTGTATATTGTCTGGTGTTAGTATCATGATACTGGCCTACCCGTCCACCTAATCAAATGCTGATTAAGACGATACTCTTATTACGATACACATGGGAAACTAGCGCTTGTAATGCAAACCCAATTAAGGTAATGAGTGAGATGCCGCTGGTACCTGGTGGGTATCTGAATGACCCCTGCACCTGTCACGCATGAGCAGACGACTAGACTCTGCTTGCCGGCAACTAGCGGCGGGCGGCGGAAGTTGGAGGGTTTACGTTGCTGGTTGCTGGCATGCGGACGCGGCGTCGGGCATGTGAGGACGCGGGCTGCACCACTCTAGCGCACGGGCCGACGATGACTGCACGTCCCCGCGTTCTGGACTGTCTGGGCTTCATCTGGAACGACTGCTGTCCAGGTAGGACTGTCACTGTCACTGTCACTGTCACTGTCACTGACTAGGCTGTGTCTGCACTGAGTGAGTGAGAGAGACGGATTGGTGTGAAATATTGAATGAGGACTGAGATGAGGGCGATTTGGGAATAATGGGGGAGGAGTGTGCAGCTTGTGTTTTATATATCAGGATACCAAGTGCTGGCAGTGAGGGTGGATAGATAAGAGGGGTGTTGTGTTGGGTCAAAGGTCAGGGGTCAGTGGACAGGGGTTAAGGGTCAGATTTGGGGATGCATCAAGAGAGAGGGTGTAGGTGGCATTGCTTTACCGATATCTGCAGAGAATGCTGGAATATGCTGATTATTCACTGAGATAGCAGTAAGAAGATGGACGGCGAGCACAGTACAGGTCACCGGGGGAAAGGCGATGGGGACCAGTGTCAATAAGAGACCGGGAGGCAGGACAACGGGCCAAGGAGGGGCGGTGACCGGAAGGGGAGAAGACGGTGGCCGGTAGGGGCGGGTGGTGGGCCGCAGGGGGTCAGAATGCGACAGGAATGAGAATGGAGAGACAGTGAGAAGGGATATGGATAGGGAGAAGAGACAATGAAGGGATAGGGAATGTGAGAAGATATGGGGGCAGTGAGAAAGGTTAGGGACAGTCAGAAGGGATAGGGACAGTGAAGGGATAGGGATAGGGTGAAGATATGGGGACATTGAGAAGGGATAGGGATAGTGAGAAGAGATAGGGGCAATCAGAAGAGATAGGGGCAGTCAGAAGGAAAGGGAGCTGGGGAGGGTTGGGCACGGTGAGGACACAAAGGGGGAAACGGAACCTGCCCGAGACGCCGCAGTGCATGCCGGACATGCAGACCGCCGCTGGTGCTGCCCGTACACGACGCTGACATCGGCAGGTACCTGGCTGGGGGGAACCGGGAGGTACCGCTGTATGTGTGATGAGTGGAGGGGTGCGCGCGCACCATACAGGCAGGTGAGAGGCGGCGCTTGGAGAGTGCAGAGAATATGAAAGAAATTGATGAGTGTTTGGTCTGTGTTCTTGTTCGCCATCGAGTTCAGATTGCGCAGTAATATGAACGAGGCGATAGCCGAGTGAATATTCTGAAGCACTCCAAAGGAGATGGCGAATGGGGACTCAGACCAAGCACGAACATATTTCTGATTTTATCTGAGCCTGGAAATATTTATCTGTTGATCCCCTGTTGAGTATGAGTCACCGTACTCGCAAGTCAGTTGAGTACGAGTTTCTTAAGTTAAGCCTATGGACGTTTATACCAGGCTAAGATAATGGAGAGTTCTGAGCACAAATTGTGAACTATTCTCACTGATTTCACATAGATTGGGAAGGTAGGAGTGGAACAAGGTAGTTAAATAAGGGCAACTATGCATGGGTGGGTAATCAATATGGTGAGACAAAAGACGTGAAAATCGTAATGATGTAATTGCAGTGGTAATCTGCCGACGACACATAAAACGTCCCGGGGTATTGCCTCTTATCGAAGCATTGCGTTGTATTGTTGCTGGTATTGTGATGTGAGGGTCACTCAAAAGCTTCGCGTCTGTAATAACTGCTCGGCCCGACCTCAGCTGACGCGGGATCTCATATCAACCACAAGGTGGTCCTCCCGATAGGCGTTCCCGGGGTGTGCGACGACCCTTTTAAGATTCTCTTTGAAACGCTGACACCAGCAGTGGTGTGATCTTGTATGTGTGAAGGGGTATGTATGTGTGAGTGTGGAGGTGTGTGTGTGTGGAGGTGTGTGTGTCTGGAGGTATGCGTATGGGTGTGGAGGTGTGTGTCTGGAGATATGCGTGTGGGTGTGGAGGTGTGTGTCTGGAGATATGCGTGTGGGTGAGGAGGTGTGTGTGTCTGGAGATATGCGTGTGAGTGTGGAGGTGTGTGTCTGGAGATATGCGTGTGGGTGTGGAGGTGTGTGTCTGGAGATATGCGTGTGGGTGTGGAGGTGTGTGTCTGGAGGTATGCGTATGAGTGTGGAGGTGTATGTGTCTGGAGATATACGTGTGAGTGTGGAGGTGTGTGTCTGGAGATATGCGTGTGAGTGTGGAGGTGTGTGTGTCTGGAGGTATGCGTATGGGTGTAGAGGTGTGTGTGTCTGGAGGTGTATGTGGAAGTGTATAAAAATGTTCCCCAGAAGTAGAATGAACTAGAATACCACAGGATAGAAATGCAAATGCACATGTGCATTTATATTTCAACACTGCATGTATGCAGTATTGATTTCATGTAATTGTCAGAAAATGTCGAAAGCTCTTCCCATAGTATTGAATACAAGTGGCCTATGTTGGAGAGTACCTGTATGTCTGCTCTGAAGCACAAAGGGGAGTGCTAGCCACTAAGCATCTAATCTCACGACTAGAGCGATATGAATCATGGAGAGAATAATGGCTGCTACTGGACCATGCTCCACAACCTAGCGGACAGCACTAGCGTAACGTTAACACTGAACATAGGATACTATATGAATGTTATATGAATACTCTTACAGGTATTACCTAAGACGACACTGTATGTTGCATTCCTCTTAATCTATCATCATATATGGCTATTGATGTATGCACTTGCCTTTCTATGATCCTCTACAGATATGCTCTGAAACACTCGTTCCTACTTGCAATATACAAGGAGGGCACACAAGTAATAGCCGTAGGATTCGGCAGCACCGACATTCTACTTCAGTGTATCATCTCCGAAGGATTGTTGACGCCAAATATAATCATTGTGTGTACTATGGTGGCGTTATTGAGAAAGTCAATGGAATACGCCTTCAAGAGGCCTATTATTCGTGTAGCAAAGGGCGTCTCTGCCAATATGAGCTACCCAATCAAATGTAAGTTATGGTTAGCCTAAAGGCCACTAAGATTGAGCGAAAGCTGCAATGCAATATTGGCTAAAGTGTTTAGACTTTGATTCAAGAAAAGGTGGCACCCTTAAGCAAAAGTTTGTAAAAAAAAACACCTAGGAAGACAGGCCAAAGACCCTATATCATGTCCTGAATAGAAATTTAAATTTAAAAAAAAAGAAAAAATCATACCACACACATACTGAAAGCGAAATCCATGAAATGAGAAGATACATGAAAACGGTTACAAAGCAACCAGTGATGGAATTCTGAGTAAAAGTTTATGTTGGAGGTCAGCTTTAAAAGGTTCCCAGAGGAGGGGAGATAAGTGGATGGCGTTGGCCTGTCGTGGTGGGGGGCGCCTGATATAAGGCAGGACGTGTGTGCCCGCGGGATGTGACCGGGGTCTGACTGAGGCCACTGCCACGTCCAGACCTTGTGTAAAGGAGAGGCTGAACGTGCTCAGATCACCCCTCCCAGAAGATCTCACACTCTCTAAGTGGTAATCTGTACAAGGTTCTCACTACGCTTTATGGGAGAAGAATTCTTAATGAACTAGGCTTAGAGCCTTGAGAATCTACTGGCACACAGTATTCGCGCTAGGTGGCATCATTGAGATTATAGGAATTGTTGGTTGCATTGATGTATGTCTTGAGCACAAGAGGCAGGCCAGTGGATTCTCGAGGGTCTAAGCCTAGTTCTTTAAGAATTCATCTCCATAGAGGGTAGTGAGAGTAGAGAATACGACTGTGAGAGTGTGAGATCTTATGAGAGGGGTGCGGTAAAGAAGGGACTGAACGTGCTCAGATTCCTTCTTGCTTTTAGCTCTTATATAGAAGCTGTGGGTGTCTAATAGCCGTCAGCTTATGTAAATTCGGAGGGTGGACGGATAAGTGGAAAGGTTCTCTTTCGGAGGTGAGAACTATTCATTGGTTGAAGCCATGTCAGCTGCCTCAGTGAATCCTCTTTCTGAAGCCTCACTGACGCCACCTGTGAAGCCACTTAGACTGAGGGCTTCCTGCCTACGTACCTAGATGAATAACAAGCAGAGTGAAGTCCTGTGAGCGTCCATTGCATAGAACGCGTGGTGGTAAGATTGAAACCGGTTAAAAAAACAGATCTAAATCCACTTATAATCTGAGACCATCTTCTTGTCGGAAGGATTCTGGTCTTAGCATTGATATACACATGTATGTCAAATTGATTAATACTTGTAATTATGACGTAGCCTCTGTTCTGGCCAATGGAAATCTATGGAATATGTTAATGGTAAAGGCATAGCTGAAGGAACCCCCTGACAGACAGGCCAGCCCCAGTCAGCCTAGGCCAGTTAGTCTTGCCTATGGCCCCTGGTCCTACTGTTGAGGGACCCTTCACAGACAAGCCAGCCACCGACAGTCTGCTGATATTACCTATCGCTGCTGGTCCTAGTTTGGAGGGAACCCTTACAGACAGATCAACCCCTGCAATCTGCTGATATTGCTTATGGCTGCTGGTCCTAGTGTTGAGGTAACCCTCACAGAAAAACCAACCCCAGACGGCCGGGTGGTCTTACCTATGGCCTCTCGTACTAGTGTGTGTGGGGAACGGACCTTTATAGATAGGCCAGCCACAAACAGCTTGCTGATATTGCCTGTGGCCATTGGTGCTAGTATTTAGGGAACCCTCATAGAAAGGCCAGCCCCAGACAGCTTGGTGATGTTGCCTATGGCCGAGGATCCTAGCATTTAGGGACACCACAGACAGTCCAGTCCCAGACAGCCTGCTGATATTACCTATGGCTACTGTCCTACTGTTGAGGGATCCCTTGCAGACAGTGGGCCCAAGGCAGGCTGTTAATATTGCCTATGGCCACTGATCCTGGTGAAAAGGGACCCCTAATTGACAGACTAGCCCCGGACAGCCTGCTGGTATTGCCTTATGACTGCTAGTCCTAGTATCGAGGGACCCCCCACAGACAGGCGAGCCCCGGACATTCCGCTGATACTACCCATGGCTACTGTCCTACTTTTGAGGGACCCCTTGCAGACAGCCAGCCCAAGGCAGCCTGCTGATATTACCTATTGCTGCTGCTGTTCTTACTATTGAGGGTACCCTCCCAGACAGCCCAGCCCCAGACAGCCTGCTGATATTGCCTATGGCTGCTAGTCTTAGTGTTAAGGGACACCACACAGACAGGCTAGCCCCGAACAGCCTGCTGATATTGCCTATGACTGCTAGTCCTAGTGTTAACAGACACCACTCAGACAGACCAGCCCCAGACAGCTTTCTGATATTGCCTATGGCCGCTCATGCTACTGACAGACAGGCTAGCCCCAGACAGCCTGCTGATATTGCCTGTGGCTGCTGGTCATGCTGCTCCTGGAGTAGACGTGGATGAGGGGCCCATCACGGGCATACCAGCACCAGACAACCTTCCCGTATTGTATGCGACAAAACCCGCGTCACTTGAGCAAACAACAGCCGCTGGGGACGTAGTATGAGCAGCTCTGAGAAAGCTAACTGGGATTGAACGGGCAAAAAGCTGTCGGTAATACAGCAGAGGAGAGAGGAGTCAGATATGCTGTGCTATAGTGACACGAATGCGGCAAGGGTGGGCTACAGGATCAGAACACAATTAATTACGATGCTGTGCGGTGATAATTATCATAACCTTACCTGAATGTAAATTGACATACCATCATTTTATTTATATGTATCTTAATATGGTACTTTAAAAAACACACACTTGTTGCTCAGATGTTTAGAACATTATTAGAACATAAACTCATTCCCTTTTATCCCTGGATGAAAGAAACGAGGCTGTAGTTGGGGAAATACAATTTTATGGAAAGTTATAAATGAATATAAGGATTTTAGTTTTTCTTATTCATACTAATTGATAATGAGAAGTTAATCATATTGATTATGAATTTATAAGATGTGTAATAATTGACTGATAGAGTAATGAGTCAATTATAAAGAATATAAAATATAAGAGAAAAGGCCCACGAAGATAGGTGAAGAGAAAAGTGTGGGTAGGTGATTAAAGAAGTAGATGCGTATCGTGAGAGAGCAGGAGTGAGAGTGACCACCCCTGACCAAAGGCCATGACCGACCAATGTGATAGCAACAGTTGTAAACTAAAAACTATATCCTTTTTATATCGATTTTTCTATAGACTGCTGCATAATATCCACTACTACTAACATTACCATATAGAATTTCAAATTATATGTATAGTTTATATGAAAATATACATGAATGTTAAGTGAGAGTTTCTGAAATCATTGTATATCTAGAGCTTTACACTGAACATGACACACAGTTTTCAATATGTTTTGTAACTATAGCCCTTAAGCTGCAGATCCTGCGGCAAGACAATATTTCAAATTTTGTTAATGATAAAAAGAAAAAAAAGGTTTTCATTTTGTATCTGGTAGGGTATTAGGCTACTATAGAACAATGGAATGGGTTTCCTCCTCGGAGTGTGTAATTCAGAATGTGTCCAAGTAAAAACCTTTTAAGGTTTGTCCTTCTGTTCACGTATTATTGTAATTGCAAATCTGTTCTGCATGATCTGTGGATGAAGCGTACCGGTTCTGTTCATACTGGTTATCTGTCTGAGAAAAGGACGAGTCCAGCGGCACTTTCCCATGCAGAAAATTACTTTTAAAAAGATTGTGGTGTCAACGAAACGGAAAGAGCCAGGAGGAAATGATCTCCGGGTATTAGAAGGAAACCCACGAGATGAAAATAGTTTGGTCCGTACTCCACCGAGTTTGACTGAAGAGTAATCCACGAAGTGAAGCTGAGTGAATTACTCTGTGGTCAAACGAGGTGGAGTACAGACCAAGTTATTTTCATCGAGTGGGTTTCTGATTTTATCTCACCCCCGTGTAACATTAATTATTGATGAAATGAATCACCCAATTAGCCATTGAGTATTGGGTACACGAACCTCACGGCTGTGGAGTACGAGTTCCTAATGTTAAGCCTATGGAGAAAAACACCGGGGTGAGATAAAGGGGGATATAGGTTAGGTTGTGGTGGTTCATGGAAGGAGAGTACTCGTTCCATACGCACCGATAGGCTACGAAAAACCCAATATGTTGGATCTTATCGAGAGGGCTAGGATAGCCGTCTTTAATCGTGGCGCATCGGGAGCCAATCGTGGGGTATCGGTGAGTCAATCGTAGAGGTGTGATCCACAGCTACGATTTTGTCTGACCTCCCGATGAAATTTGGATTCCAATCGGGAAGTCAATTCTGAGGCCTATCGGGACCAGAATCGGCGTGTGTGTGTTCAGGGTCTATTGACATTTTCCAAGTACCCACCCTACATGGGTGATTTGGGCCCAAGAAATTAAGGTCAGCTATAGACTGTAAAACCGTCCTAAGGCACTATTAACACGATGTAAGGAAGTCAGGGTTAAGGTCGCGGTTTGCTCTGAATGCAGTCATTGGCTGCTGGGTCAATCCATGCCTTCTATATTCCTTATATGGCAGTGAAGGCATAGGGACAACTCCATGCAGCTATATTATATCGTTCAGGAAGGTCCTGCAGTCTATATTGAGCTAACATGGTGACCCAAGCTGCATGTAAACACGTGGTAACTGCTGTGTTGTTAGGTATGTTCACACAAGGTAATGGTAGAGTGTTGTTGGGAGTGTGTGTTGTGTCGATCTGAGATAGCGAGGGCGGATATATATTCATCGCAGTTCTATTCCCGAGTTTATACCCTGATATTTGTAGATTTGGTTTGTCTTGCAAATGAGGACGAACTATACTATTCGCTGAGGAGTGCTTTATTCCAGTTCTCTGATAAGTGGTACAAGAGCGTGGTATTCCTGAAGTTAAACTAAGTCAGGCTCACAGTTATATACGCATTACCCCAGATCCCCAATGAAACAGAGTGAAGGCCGTAGTGGGCTAATAACATTTTATTTAATTTTATGAGTCTTATTGATATGAA
The DNA here is from genome assembly GCA_950022655.1 of Alentia gelatinosa. Classification (NCBI taxonomy): domain Eukaryota; kingdom Metazoa; phylum Annelida; class Polychaeta; order Phyllodocida; family Polynoidae; genus Alentia; species Alentia gelatinosa. The sequence continues at coordinate 12,878,998 of OX465589.1, forward strand.
TAAGAGAAATACATGAGTATCAATAATAAGACAAATATAGAAATTGACATAGATATGTGTTTGTCAATTGTGATAAGATTTGTGACAATATGACAAATATTGAAATTGACATAGATATGTGTTTGTCAATTGTGATAATATTTGATATAAGATAAATGAAGATTATGTGATATTACATAGTTAAACATAACATGTAATAATAAAATAATAGAAATAGCCCTACAAGTGTAAGGAGTAGGAGAGAAAAAGGAGTGGGTGGGTGGGTAGAAAAAATAGGTGTTGAGCGTATGAGACCAGTGAAGCGAATGAGACAGAGGACAGTGTCGTACTCGCGCACTTTGATATTTAGTGCGGCCAAGAGTGGAGAGGTGGCGCAGGGGTGCGCGAGTGCAGAGTGGTTTCACCAGGGGGGGCAATGACCACCCCTGACCAAAGGCCATGGGCAACCCATTACCCCAGATCCCCAATGAAACAGAGTGAAGGCCGTAGTGGGCTAATAAAATTTTATTTAATTTTATGAGTCTTATTGATATGAATAAGAGAAATACATGAGTATCAATAATAAGACAAATATAGAAATTGACATAGATATGTGTTTGTCAATTGTGATAAGATTTGTGACAATATGACAAATATTGAAATTGACATAGATATGTGTTTGTCAATTGTGATAATATTTGATATAAGATAAATGAAGATTATGTGATATTACATAGTTAAACATAACATGTAATAATAAAATAATAGAAATAGCCAAGAAGCCAATAGTTAAGGGAAGAGGAGGGTGGGAAAGTTTTTTATAGTCACTTTTTGAAGGAGAGAGACTCAATGAGAGACTTGTTGACAGTCTCTTGGTCTGAGACTTTGATGTAGTCCCTGTGAGCCTGGGACCTCCACCCTCCATACCTCTGGATGTTAAGTTCAGGTATCCCGGCCTCAAAGGCCTGAGTGGCAGCGGCCTTCCTGAGGCTGTGGAGGGTGTACGTCTTCACAGTTTGGCCTGTGGCCTGTAGGAGGCGGTCCCATTCGTTGGTCATAACCCGTGATGTGATGGTCGTCCCATCGGGCAGTGTCAGAAACGGGTCCCGCAGTGAAGCCGTAGGGGCCGCCCGTAGTAGGCCTCGAACCGCGTCTACCGGGCACACCCGGATATCGTCCGCGGCCTCAAGGCGCATCACTTTCTGTTGCCCCACGTATTGTAGATTTTTGGCCGCCTTGATGGTGATTGTCACGTGCCGGCGGCCGAGGACCACGTCCCCGCGAGTGAGGTTCCGAGCCGGATCGAATGCCCGAGCCGACTGCGGCGCCACCTCCCCCTGCCGTAGGGCCGCGTAGAAGATGAGTAGCAGGCCCGCCCTCATTGCCGTATGGAGGGGCGATCCCGTCAGGGCATCGAGGACCGCCCTGAACACATCCATTGGTATGGGGGCCTTCACGTTTGGGACGTAAAGCTTGTTTCTCCTCATGCCCTCGAGGGCACGCTTCACCCGGTGATCCTCTGTTGGCCGCACGTCCCCCCCCCGTCAGTCGGAGGTGTGCCCGGACGTGCGATAACTGGTTGCCGACCGTGGCTACGGCCGACACGTGACCACGGATGTCCTCCAGCTTGGCCGTGGGGATCGATAGAGTCATGGCACGGGCGTCGATCTCTATCCCCAACCACGTGACGGTCTGGCTCGGCTCCTGCGCTTTATCACGTGCCTCGGGTAGGCCCAATTCCGAGAAAAGGTCTCGCGCGATCCTGAAGTCCACGGCCGCCTTACCTCGGTCCTCGGAGAGGATGATGAGGTCGTCGAGGTACATCGCGGCCGTAACTCCCTTCGATGACAGTATCCCCACGATGGCCTCCGCCACACACTGCATGTGGTAGGAGGAGGCACGGGCGCCGAACGGCATGGCCGTATCGCAGTAGTGCCCGCCCTCCCACGTGAAACATAACAGGGGCCAATCCAGGGGATCGCACCTAAAGTTCTTGTAGGCACGCGACACGTCGATGGACGACATGTAGGCCGACGTGCCTGCCTTGACGAGTTTGGCCACAAACTCGTCCACCATTGGGAGGCCGTGTTTTCGCTCCAGTCCGTAGACCGAGTTCTTAATGATGAACGAGTTCACGCTGCACTCCCTCGGGAAAGTCATATCGGTAATGATGCGCCGGTTGTCCGTCCCACGCTTTTCCCGTGTCATGAGTGGCGACACGTGACACCACGGGCTAAAAGGCAGTTCGGCGAACGGCCCCATCATATTGGTAAAGCCTGCCTCCTTTCCCAGAAACTTCTCTACCTGCACGGGGTGAGAGGTTGCGCTGGGGTGGTTGGCCACCCCCCTGGTATCACTCTCCGGTCCCAGGTATCCCAGGGGGAAACCGTATCGCAGGAAGCCTAGGAGCTCCTGCGCCTCCTCCACGTGCCCTAGGTAATGCTCCCACGCAGGTAGGTTAAGGTCGGAAGGCACCTCGACCCTAGCGCCGAGTGCGTTGGGGATTCCCGTGTCACGCACGGCCCGGTATATCTCCGCGTGCCTGGCGGGCCCCACGGCCGTGAACTCCGGCCATGTCTCCTGGCGATGTTCCTTGAAGGCTAACGGGTCCGTCCTCACTCCCTCCCGGTGGACTCCTGTTTCGCAGACGTCCCGAAGTGCTTTAAAGTCGGGAGTGTTAGATTCCTGATCTCGGCCCGGCGCACTAACACTAACACCCGGCAAGCAACTGAGACCATCGTGCTCCACAGGGCCGGGGGCGACCGCCGCCGGTAGAAAGGGGGGTATCTCCTCCGGGAGTGTATTCCCCCCGTCCTTGTTGTTGTTTTGTGTTCGGCCACGTGCCGAGGGGGTCACGTGATCGATGACGTCACGTGGGGGAGCCGGCTTCGTTACATAACACTCCGTGCTGCCGGCCCCCCTTTCATCTTTGTTTCGCGCCTCGTCTACTGGCGGGGCATGGCCGGCCCGTTTTTTTAACTCGGCTGGGGTTGGTGTACCACACTCTGGGCTGCCGCCGGCCGCGTAGTCGACTGGAGTTGATACCCCGCCTGGGGTACCCGCCGTGGTGTGGGTACAGGGGGAGCCACCGTGTTGTCGTACCCGTGCCCGTAAGTGAGCTTTCGGTTGCAGGCGTGCACCGAGTGACCGCACTTCCTGCCCACTGAGTCGCAAAAGTTGCACACGTGCAACCACCGGATGCCCCCTTCAGTGTGGTCGCTGCGGTGGCGGCACCCCCTCTCTCCATTGAAGTCCCGGCACGGGGCCTCGCTCCCCCGGGCACGTCCGGTCTCCGTGTTTTGACTGTTGTTAGACGTGTGGGCACTGGTCATCGCGAGCCGGACACGTTCTTCCTGTATCCGGCCGTGATCCGACCACCGCATCCTGCCCGACTCGACCTGGTCGAAAACGTAGTTTGACCAGCGTCTGACGCCGGCCCACGGCCGTGCCTGCGCGTCAACCGTCACCTGGTATAAGTGTTTGAACATATGCTCCTTGTCCTCGGGGTGCAAGGCGCGTTCGTCATTCAATAAGGCCACAAAACATGAAATATACTCCAGAGGCCCGAGGCTCGACCGTAGGTCCAGTTTCTGGTGCAGCGTGTACACCCCATCTCTGTCCATGAACATGTACGGCTTCGCCGTCGGCCTCCGGGCATTTAAATCAGAAAGTAGGCTCTTACCCGTTGTGCGGTCGTGTCGCATGGCCTCACGGCCGAATTCACGCTGGAGGTGTTCCTCGGTTGTGTAGGCCTCTCGGAGTGCCCTGGGAGCGGGGAGAAGGCGCTCGTTTTGATCCTGGGCCCAGTCTCTTGTCCGTTCGGCCGCTAAGGAAGCCCGTGAGCCGGCCCGGCGCGAGGTCGGCCTGGAGATTTGCATGATCGCGTCCATCATGCCGTCCATCTGGCGCGATATTTTCGTCATATCCGTCCTTACTTCGCCGACGTCCGTCTTTACCTCGTTGACGTCCGTCCTGACCCCTCCGAGGTTGGCCTCCAGGGCTGTGATGCGCGAAGCCCGAGTCCGTGCGCTCGCACTCGTACCCTGTTGAGATACCGAGTCCACGTGGTCGCTCTCGGCCGCCGGCTGTCGTATCGTTATTTCCGAGTCCGTCTCGGCCTCCGCGGGTGCGGATGCCGCCACAGCGCTTCTGGTCAACATAACTAGACTATAATTCCTTAAACCACTGAATCGCTTGGTATCCCTGTCCTCGTCTGCCGATATTCAGGGGAATACGGAGACCGAAGGTACGGAGGGCGATAAGCCAAGGAGCGATAGAAAAAATAGGTGTTGAGCGTATGAGACCAGTGAAGCGAATGAGACAGAGGACAGTGTCGTACTCGCGCACTTTGATATTTAGTGTGGCCGAGAGTGGAGAGGTGGCGCAGGGGTGCGCGAGTGCAGAGTGGTTTCACCAGGGGGGGCAATGACCACCCCTGACCAAAGGCCATGGGCAACCCATTCTTGCCCAAATAAACTATTGGGTGTTTAACCCCTTAAAGGCGGGGGTCTGTGGCAGAGACCTTTTGGTCGGGGCGGGTACTTGGGACTGGTATAACGCAAGGGGACAGGTGGATTTTCGTCTTAACGGATATTCGATTGTTTGATCACGTGATAAGATACGCTACTTTAAAAAAAATATTTTTTATAGCAAATTGTGTTAAATGCTATACTCTAGGTATATTCTCTGAAAATTTCATATCTATTGATCAGTTATTTCGTCATAAAACAATTAAATAGTAAATATTACTAAATTTCATAAATAGTGCATCAAGGCATTATCCGGTCTATGCTGGGGAATGCCTCAAGGAATCATTCGCCCTGAAAGGGTTAAGTAGTGTAACAATCACTAAAAATCGCTGAAAACAATCCAATCACCCTGGACGATAATAGGAGAGGCCGGCTCCTCTGCCGCGCCACCATGCGGTGCAGGCGGGTATTGCTTGGAGAATGTCATGGTTGACTGACCAGGAGCTAGTCAGGCTCTACACTCATAATCTGGAAAACATATTATCTAGAAATATGGCTGCACATAACCCGACCGTAACAAAATACAATATTGTCGCTGCAGACACACAGCCTACATTGATGTAGGTATGGGTGTAGACAATGGACGTTAAGTGCTCTAGACACATACACAATATCGACTAGTTTCAGATACAACCTCTTTTATCTGAAACCAGTCTATATTGTATTTATTATCCACCATTTCTGGACAAGTGGCATATCGATATCAGTTCATTTTAGTTATGCACTATTTTTCCATAGGCACTATTTTTGTGTATGCGCCACCCGGAGCATACAAAATATCCATATGCGCCGGGTATGGACACTTTGTATGGGGAGCCAAAGTGAACTGGATGTAGGTTCGAGATTATATGTGTCATTCTCCAATCTTTTAGATCCATATTTTTGATAAACTTAACAACTGTCATCGAAGCTTCGAGTTATTCAGAGCCGATAGTAGTAAACTACACATCAAAAGTAACAAACGAGACCAAAGACGAAATTCTAGCCTCAAACCCCATGGGTTTAGCACTAAGCCTCGTTCTTACTGGCCACCGGAAATGGTGTTTTGTGAACGGGTATTTGTGGTTTCAGGAGTGTACACACAAAACTAATCTCCGAGTAGTTGACGCACAGTAATATCCAAGCAATTAGCTAGGATATTACGTCGTCAACAACGAGGAGATTGCGGACACTCATAATTAAAACAGTCAATATTGTATTTATCATCTACCTGCAGGATTAAAAACAAGTCTATTACAATAAAGAATACAGATAGTTCCAGACTACGCCATAACGCCACAGCACTGTCAATCATTGAGGTAATTCGGTGTATACTTACGCCACATATATAGTTTGCTATTTTTCTGTGTTTTTAGTATGCAAATCGTTTTATGACAGTGATTTCTGATGGTAAATGAGGTTATTTTGACTGATTATAAATAATTAATATTGAATGAACATTAAATAAACTTATTTTGAAGCGCATTATGATTAGATCTGTTTTTGGATGGGACTTTTTTCCAAATCTCCTCCCAGAGATTCTGACATGCCAGAGTCTCCGGGTAGCTGATTCCAGGTGCTCTATACAATTTCTATGAAGACTTCATAATCGGTAAATAATAAACTGTCTTCCCTGTGTGTATATGCACTATCCGATAAGACTTATATTTGTACTTGAAGATATCAGTGAGTAGCTGTTAAGGATAATAATGAACAATTTAGTAAGTTAAGGAAACACTGGATACCTAAAGTTAATTGATTGCATTGTCGATGTTGGAACCTTTGGGAATGACTTTAGACAGACATTTGAAAATATATCGATGTAAATATAGAATGTTCAATAAACTTCCTTTAAATAAAACAATACACCATGATCATTGATGTATACACACAAAAAGTACTACAATTATAACTGTGCACATACATGATATGCTATAGATATAGGTGTTTACACATGTGGCTTACTATAATTATAGTTGCTTACAAGCAGGATATATGGTATAATCATATGCGTTTACATCCATGACGTTCAATAATTATAGGTGTGTACACACAGGACACAAAGGCCTGACCGTACACAGAGTCTACTCTACGGCTACCCTGTCTCCTATTCCTCATTGTCTAAGCCATGCACATTTTCACTAATTAGCGCTAAAATAGCAGATAATTGCCTTCATCACAGAAAGCCTTATCTACAAGCCTCCCTTGTCGTATAGAATCATGATTAGAGTCTTCTTTCTACTAAAGTAGACCTAGCAGTGAATCTACACCATTACCCTCCCCATTCTGGAGGCCACCCACAGCCCTATAATTATCCCAATCCCACCTGCTCTGACAAGATCACAGCCACATAACTTCACGAGAAAACAACCCTCCCTCTGTATGTCTACTCCTAAAGCTGCCCCAGTGTAACATTAAGATGAAAAGTCTTTTTTATAAATGATGATTAGGTTTTGAAAAAAATTCTTGGCATGTATGGGAAATGCGTGCCGTGGAAGACCTAGTATAACTAGCTTACTATTTGCTTGTAAAATCCTTATTTTTAAATAACATTCTAATAATAGTATGGATTAAACGATGTATCTATTATGGATACCTGTTATCCAGATTATTTGTGGAAAAATATTGACCTATACATATACTAATAGGCACTGACGGCGCAACCCTCCATACATCATCTTGTCACACATCATCAATCACCTTTTGTTTACAGCATCATTTACAAGGTAACTATATCTACCGAAATCTCAAGCCGCTGTTATGCATAATCTAATGAAGCATAATCCAAGGCTAAATGCGGAGGAATGATCATGGTCGAGATATGTTACCTTTCCCAGAAATTCAGAGAAAGCGGCCATCAATAGAGTACGTACGCACTAAGGCGGGTGGGTTAAAAAGATACTTCGGAAATGTTGCTCCTTCTTTGTTCTTTTGCGTCCAAGATCGGGAGGGAGTGAGGGTGGGGGTAAAAGGTTTTCGAAATTCTGCGTAAATATTTTATGGATGGCCGCAAAGGCGCCGTTCAATGCAATGCGGTTGTTTGGTAGCAGAAAACCATGTAACTAACAATTCGCCATACAAAAAATATATATATTCATGTGTACATATATCACATTGAATACCTGTCATATTGGAGTTTGTCCAGATTCACATCACCAACACTACCTTTCATCCTCAATACCACAGCCGTAGTGTATGGAGGTCCGTGTCAATACCGACTGGATTCCATAGATCGCATGTCTCTCGGAGTCTCAAAGCGGGCGTCCACCAACCACGACAAGGCTACGACAAGATCCGACAAGAAAGTTCCAATCGGAGCCTTGTCGCAGCCTTGTCGTGAGAAGGGGTGCTCTGCAACAGCGTTGTCGGGGCATGTCGTAGACGTCGCTGGTTCCCGTAAAAAAGGCGTCCATGGTACAGACACACTACAACAGTGATTTCGAGGAAACCGCGACACTCCACGACAAGGGTCCAGTCGTGGCAAAAATCGAACATGTTCTATTTTGTCGTAACCTTATAGGAAGGCCCCCGACAGCCCACCGACAAGCATCCAGTCGCAGCCTGTCATGGCCTTGACATAGACTCTTGTCGGGAACTAGGGTCCGCCAACCACGACAAGGCTACGACAAGGCCTCCAATCGTAGGCCTGTCGTGGACCTTGTCGGGAAGCCATTGTCGTAGCCTTGTCGTGGTTGGTGGACGCCCGCTTTCACTGACGCGCGCTACATCAACTACACCGTTCCGGGAGAGGCAAATAAAACATTAAATACTAGCCCAAATGTGAGGCCATGCTCAGCAAACTGATATTTGACTTGACTCTGATTGAAAGTGGAGATTGCCTCCAGATCTGCACTTTTATGACAAGGACTGAGCCATTGTTGACCATGCACAGCAATAGATCTGGATCAATGGGCGTGTGTTATAGTGATCAGCACTGTGATAGTTCTGTATAGAAGAGGGATCCCCTGACTGCTTGTCTAGCCTGCCTCTGTACATCCAAGCCTAGCCAGGCCCCCCCCCCTTCCTTATATATAAAGTATATTGTGTCTGTAGCCATCGTCCTCCTTTTATATGAAGTATAAAAGGGAGTATCGTCTCCCATGCATATTTATAAATGTCTTCTGTCTAGAGCTATAAATATATATATATATATATATATATATATATATATATATATATATATATATATACATTGTATGAATACACAATTTTCTTTTTGGATACATTTGTTTATTATCCACCTTATACAAAGTGTCCATAGAGAACACATAGGGAGTTTGTATGGACATACCCGGCGCATACGGATATGTTGTATGCTTCGGGTGGCGCATACGGAAAGTAGTGCGGACAGAAAAATAGTGCATAGCTAAAGCGAACTGATATCGACATGCCACTTGCCCAGAAAAGATGGATAATAAATACAATATAGACTGGTTTCAGATAAAAGCGGCTGTATGCTCCGAGGAGTTGACGTGTAGTAATATCCGAGCGTATGCGAGGATATTGCGGAGAGTCCTCCTCGGAGCATACAGCCGCTTGTATCTGAAACCAGTCAATATTGTGTATTTATTGACTCTCTTATTCATAGGTCCACCTAGTTTTGGGGTGGTGTACATAGCATTTAGCCAATAAAGAGGTCTTTGACTTCAGTCACTAGTCTGTTGTGACTGGTTTTAACTGTCTGGCCCACCTGGACTGCGTATCATTGTCAATAGTCTCTCTCACAGTCCCCATATTCGATCACAGGTATCAATTCTATATTGACCGGCATCAGATACAAGTAGTCGTATGCTCCACGTAGTAATATCCGAGCGCATACGAGGATATTGCGCAGAAGCATCTCCAAGGAGTATACAACTGCTTTTATCTGAAACCAGTCTATACTGTATTTATTACCTACCTTTTCCTGACAAGTGGGATACTGATATTAGTTAACTTGGGTATGTACTATTTTTTTGTATACGCACCAATTTCCCGTGTGCCCCGGCCTTTGCAACCCGGAGCATCCAACATATCTGTATGTTCCGGTATGTAGATACATGCTGCCCATGTGTTTTCTATGGACACTATGTATTAGGTGGATTATAAACAAGTATATTCTGCATGATATGTAGCCTCTCTCATTGATATCATAGAGGAAACCTATGAAAGCTCATGTCCCCTCAAGTTCGAATCGCGTAGTAATTCCCCAAGTGAAGTCGCGTGAATTACATAGCGATTCAGACGGCAGGGGATCGAGTTCTGACCATAAACTTGAATAGGGTTCCTGAATTTATCTCATCCCTCACATCGACTAATTAGCTAACATCTGTAAAATAATCCCCCACTGAGCATTGAGGACGGGCTATGGAGGGAAAATAACATAAAGTTATAGAATTTAAAACAAAACACGACCTGGTGTGTTTGCAGACTGTACTTGTCTCATCACGTGTCTATGATCTCGCTTGGTTTGGATGTCAGTATACATACTGACATTCAGACCAGATCAGACCACCCAAGTCTAGATTCCGATGGACCCTTTAGATTACACTAGTTATCCTACCCCTAATATAAAAACCCATAGGCTTAACATTGGGTTTCCGTATGCCACGCTGACTGGCATGCGGAGTTTTATATGTCACTAGTGGCATACAGCATTGTTATCACGTAATATTCCAAAATCGAGGAGATAGGGTAGGATAAAATCAAAACATGATTCGTTTTAATCTTGGCCACCGCATTCCACTCCTGAAGTTTTGGCTCCGGACTTCACTCGGCTTCGCCTCATGAAGTCACTTTGCCAAACTCTATTTGTGAAATACGGTGGCTAAGATTAAACCTCATCCAGTTTTACGATAATACTTTTTCCCTTGAGAGGGTAAAACTAGAGAAACTTATTCTTTACAAGACACAGTCTAGTCTGGTCTTGTCCAATCTATCGGAACAGTAGGTAGATAACACACGCTTTAAGAATCCTCTCTCATGTATTTGTTTCGATTATTTCTCTAGCTACATGAATATTTCATGACCATCGCCAGACACATGTCACGGCGGACGAGTAATGAATAATGTTGACGTGGTACTGCAAATATTTTCCCCAACAATAGAATCAATGTTTCAAATGTTTACTGTTACTTTTACCTAGTGAACGAAACTTTACGAATCTCGGATAAAGTTTCTGACTCCAACATGTATGCGTTCTTTCTATGTTTTGTCAGTCAAGCTAGCAACCTTGTAGGGTGCAGACATAAGGCCTGTTTCCATTGGCCGACGAAATCAGTGTAGATTTTTTTAGTTCTCCTAAAGGCCCATTTCCATTTTGCGTCAGCAGTGATATAGGATCGTCGGTAGCTCCTGACTGTATATCGGCGATGGCCAATGGCTATTAGGAGACTAACAAAATCTAAAAAGGAAATTTCCTTAGAGAATGATACCGCCCGAACACTCGCAGAGAGATAGGCCCATCACACAAGATGAAATTTACACACACGAATTACAAAATCTACACCGTTTTCGTCGGCCAATGGAACCGGGCCTATCGCCAAGTCTTTGTTACCTACTATATCTAAAAAAAACTATGATTCTAGTAGAATCCGCCGAGTGTCTCCCGCACATAGAGACAGAGTAAACCAGACCTCGGCATGGAGACTGAAGAGCCCCGAGAGTGAGATTCTCGTACAGTACTTAACTGAGTCCTGCTGATTTTTGTGTGTGTTTCTGTACACCGATGTACGTATATTCTGATGATTTGATTCTAGCTGTGCTGAAAATATAATTTAGAACTGTAGTTTTCCAATCTCCTCTCCTTGAGAGAATGCAATGAGATGCAACAACATTTCCCTGGTGTCAATCCAAATAGTTCTGAATGCTGATGATCAGCTCAAACACCTGTGTCATATGAAATGTTTACCACGAGATAATGATGGCTAGGGGGCACGACGGCAGTTAAGACTCGTTGGCCAAATAGGAATCGACGAAGTTGCTAGTATCAGGTATAGATTCTTGGAGAGATGTTTGATTGTGAGATGAGGAATGAAAGCCCATGATACCTTTCAAGAGAGAGGAGAATTGTCTGTAGGTTTCACGATGGTGTAATATGAATGGAAATTTTATCAAGGATAGTGAAAGATGTACCTACAATACGTATCCATGTGTCCGTCAGATGCCAAACTATCGCACAGATACAAGTAAGAATGCTAGTTCTCGTGTACACCGTTTGGGGCGCGTCTGTCCTGAATTCTCGTCGTATATAAGACTCAGCGAGAAGTGGCCATCACTTCCGGCTGCGGGCGATTATCGTCTGGCTGCGGAGGGCGATAAAAAGGGGAATGGCTGGAAAAGGAGGATATTATCGGCGAGCTGTATCAATCTCGTCTGGTTGCGGCCTGGACGACATCACGACTGCATGAAAAATAAACGAGAAATAAGGCAGACAGACGGCAGCGGCAGGCGATTTATTCTCCACTGTCGGGACATGTTTGTTGATCTGTGCTGCGTTCCAGTTCGTCACGTCCAGACATCATTTACGTGACGTCAGAATGGCTGACGTCAGGACGCCAATGGTGACTGAGTGTCTTCGTTTTTTAAAGGAAAATTATGTTTTCCGTTCTTACTTTTTTATTCTACAGACTCTTTGTTGTTAACTCATTGTCTGCATGCATAATTATTTAACTGGACTCGACTTATTGCCCGGAAGAGCTTCTGTCAAGGAGAAAGGACAATAAAAACTAATAAAAAAACCACAAAAAAACAATGAGTTAACAACAAAGAGTCGATGTAATAAAAAAGTAAGAAAGGAAAACATTGATTTCGCATTCTATATAGTTATTGGTACGTCATTACGGGCCGTAGCCTGAGCTAAATCTCTGGAGGGGAAACAGTAAGTTGATCCAGGGCTGTGGGCAATGTTCCCGCCTGTGAGAGTGGGTATCGGGAAGAGTGGGTGGGATATGGTGGGTGCCGGGAAGTCTATTGTTGCTAATTTCATAGATTTAAAGCCCCAAAAAAACAGGCTCGACATCCCTTCAAACTTCCATTAGAGAAAGAGTAAACCGAGAATTACAAGTAAAACATTTTTAACCCCCAGATCTCGGTGGGGGGGGGGGGGGGGGGGGGCAGATGCATAGTCAAAAACCTTGGTCACAATTGCTGAGGCAAGTGAGACAATGTGCCGGCAATCAATGGCTATGCTATTGATTATTAATCCGATCGATTCTTGAGCGATTATTGAACATCATTATCCTCCATCACACAAGCACATGCATAGTAAGTATATCATATATGGCAATATAGTTTCGAGTAGTATTGATTATTTACACATACAAGAAATTGATGATGTATAAATGTATTTTATATGTATATATCTTAATAACAAGGGGGACGTAGGGTTTTTTTTATGCGCACTTCCAAAGTTGATGGTGGAGAGTTAGCTCAGTGATGAGGGCACTGGACTCGTAACCCCAAAGTCGAGAGCCATTGCAGCTACTTTCTCCTTCATCCCTCGCATTGGTAGATCTGCTATAGCAAAAGCCAATCGTTCTCATACCATGTCTATATGGTATGGGAACTAAAGAAAATCTTACCTTAGTAAATATGTAGCGGTGAGATTTCTACCTAAATTGATTACCACCCAACCAAAGTAAGTCTTATCAAGCTATTGGCTATGAAACCACCACCCAGACAAACAAAAACCTCCCCCACAATATGGAGTGCAATATATTTTAGTTTAGTTACCTTTCCATGTTAGCCAAGCTCCTTTCATGACATTGATTGGTCAATTTCATGCACCTTTCACCCACCATAGAACCAATCATGGCTAACATGGTTAGCGCTAGTGCTGGAGCGGGAGAGAGGATCCGTTACTAAGGACGCCAGCTGGGACGCAGCTGTACACGGCACTCCCCTCCCAGGTCACGTGGGTAAGTCTTAGTCACAAGTGACTGTGAGCATTTATCCTCACTCTCCCCTGCCCCGCTGCTGAATGCGGAACCACCCGCCCATCCTACAAGAACAAAGACACTCCTTTTTCATTTCACTTGCCTTCTAAGGTTTTGTCAAACTGAGTGAATGACCAAATTACCTCTCCATTACCTCAGTAATTTACTATTCAATGAAATAGAAATTAACTTCATACTTTCTCTGCGTTAGTCATTATGCAATCTTTCTTCAGTTTATTCACAAAATTGTGTTACGTGATACATATGTCCATGTTATGAATTCTGCTAAAACCCAGGTATTATTCTCTGGGAGCAACCTGAACCAGTGCTTGCCAGGTTGGGAGGCTAACTTTTAATTCGTTTGTGTCAGATTATCATACTTTCATTCATCGATCGACGATGCATATTAACCGATCATAGCCTTACATACTTTGTCTTGCTTCATTAGCCTCTAAAAAAACTCCTTCATATAAAAAATAATCCCCTTTTAATCTACACCTCTTGCGAAAGCAATGAACGACGACGGAAAAGGAAAACGTTTTTTGCACACACTTCTTCCTATAAAGTCACAATTTATCGTACAACGAGGCTGTACTAGACTCTAAGAGGACATATGGAACCCTGTCAGAGCCTTCTAACCACTGTCGGGTCATAGTTTATACTGCTAGGCTGTGTCCAAGACGGTCAACTTGCGTGTGGACTGCACATTAACCCTCACACCTTATCGCCCGGCAGCTATAGTGCACTCTTAATCCCGTCTACTCGCTGTCAGGCCGGCAAGCTTGGCTTTCCATGACATCCCCGTTTCAGAGGAGTAGACACACACACACACACACACATATATATATATATATATATATATATATATATATATATATATATATTTATATATGTAGTCTAACATCCTCCTGTTAGACAAGCAGATGCATAGACATATATACGGTTCAGTCTAACATCCCCATGTTAGAGAAGTTGATGCATACACACATATATACGGGATTATAGAGGAAACATATTAAAGCTTATGGCCAGAGCTCATATCCCATCGAGTTTGAATAGCGTAGTAATTTACAAGGCAAAGCGTAGCGATTCAAACTAGATGGGATCGAGCTCTGACAATAAACTTATAGAGGTTTCTGAATTTATCTCACCCCTCACATTAACTAATTGCCTAACAATTGTGACTTAATCCTCCATTGAGTATTCCTTCTGAATAGGCATTGAGTACGAGTTCCCAATGTCAGGTCTATAGGGAAAAATACCAGAGGTGAGATAATATCTTCCATCCTCATTTAGGGAAGCAGATGCATACACACATAGGGAGATTGAGAGACATATAGAGACACAGACGGGTAGGGAGGCAGATACTAATGCATAGACAGACAGACAGGCAGATTGAGAGATAGCCACACAGACGGGGAGATACAAACACAAACACAAAGGCATAAAGAGACATAAATAGTGAGGCATAGAGAGGACAGGTACACACGCAAAAAGACAGGACGACAGACAGACATCTACTGACAGGAAAGACGACGAAGCAGAGATATATAGACAAATTGGCCCAGGGTTACAAAGAGAAGGTGGGGATTGGGTGGGAGGCAGACAGAAAGGCACTATAGAGGAAACCCATCGTTTGAATCGCTACATAATTCACGCGGCTTCGCCTTGTGAATTACTACCCGATTCAAACTCGATGGGATACAAGAAATTTGTGGAATGGACTCGCAACTATTTATCAGGCAGGGTTCAAGCTACCATAGCTAACAATGTGCTCTCATCTAAACTGAAGCTTAGTGTAGGGGTGCCTCAGGGCTCGATCTTAGGCCCTCTTTTCTTTATAATCTATATAAATATTATACGCTTAAACTTATTATAATGATAACTATATATATATATGTGATATTATAATATATATATGATAATAATGAAATACAAGATGACTGCGAGGTTTGGGCGTATGAGTGTATTTATTAGAGAACACCAGTCACCATAAAAAAAATTTACAGGTGAATGGGACCGGTGAGAGGTGTATATTTGCCACCTGTATGTGGTGGAGCCACCCGTACGGTGTAGTACATCTGGTGCCGGGAGGTGGCGGTATTATATTTATAGTAGAATACCTTGGTGTTGTATTCTTTCCATAAATATTATACGCTTAAACTTATTATAATGATAACTATATATATATATGTGATATTATAATATATATATGATAATAATGAAATACAAGATGACTGCGAGGTTTGGGCGTATGAGTGTATTTATTAGAGAACACCAGTCACCCAAAACGCCCAAACCAAGAAAAGAAAAATAAAGCAGTCAAGAATAAACTAATCTAACAATAGATTTGTCTAAACTAATTTTAGACTCTATAGACCTATCTAAGTATAATAGAACAGATAGACTTTTCCAATCACCCACATTTTTTATTTCCGTTAATGAAAACCCTGCTTCAAATAATGCAGTGGCTCCACCTCTACGGAGAGAATGAGTTGTGGTTGATGGAATACCTACTAGTTTACAGTGATGTTTTAATTTATTGAGGAACCAATTATAAGAACCTCTAACCAACATCGAACCTTTATAAAATGATATTAATTGAGATGAGATATTTGGGTAATTTGTAAGAGAGACAAGTTTTGATACATAATAATATACACAAAATGGAGATCCCAATATTTTTGAAAAGGGTAAGGTAAAAACTCTTTCGTTATACTGGATGGTTTTTGATCTCCTAATATGAATTAACAGAATGTCAGATTCAAATTCAATATCTGAAACCTTAATTGAAAATTCTAATTCTACTAAATTTGACTTACGTAATAAGCCTCTAAATCCTAATATTAGACAAGTCCAAAACGCTAAATCTTCATGAAAAGATAAATTCAAACTGTGAAAAATCATTTTCATATCTGAAATAGTGATAGGTCTAGCTTGGACAACAATATTACCAATAGTACGTTTTACACCTAGTAATACTCTACGAATACCATGAGTATCTGGAAATATATAGTCATGAACCTCATGTAAAACTTTAATGGCAGACAAATAATTAGAAATAGATACAAATTTAATTATTTTGCCATAAAAGTGATATATAACATTATTGTTTTTTCATTAGATGGTAATGGACATAATCCGAATTCTTCACAAAATTTGAAAAAATGCCTCCATTGACATCTTCTGGTCCTTGCGGAATTGTCAGAGAGCCATGCCTCTTGATAATAAGATAATTTGGAATTCAGCTCATCGACTGAAAACAACAAAGGTGATGAATAAGATTAACATCAATGTTACACCTACGATTTGGTGAGAAATAACGTGATAAATAATCAGGTATGGTGTTCTCATGAGTTGAGATATGTGATGATACTACATGGAAGTTACAGATAAACGATAACCAAAATAATTCACGTATCCAACGCATTGTACCGATTGATCTGCTACGACCTGTATTGATCGCAGTAACGACTTGGGTATTATCAGAAAAAATTCTGATTTTACATCCTGACCATAGATAGCCCCAACGTTGTGCTGCACAAATAATGGGCCATAATTCTCTTACATTTATATCCATGGAATCTTCAAATTCCATGGGTGGTTCATAAAAATGATGATTCTTAACATAATTGGGAAAAATAAAGGAGGAGTCCCATACTCCTATCAACCAATCTGAACCAAATACGGCGCCAAAACCTGTCATTGATGAGTCCGCCGAGAAAAACAATTCTTCTCTAGATATAATAGCTTTTTTGCCATTAAATATCTTACAAAGATTCACCCACCAGGATAAATCGTCCTTCATCCAATTCGGAAGGAGGTGTGGACCAGATGAGTCTCTTATATGTCTAGAAAAGTTGATAATGCGACGAGAAAAGGTTCGTCCACCTCTGACTACTGTGCTACAATGTGATAAAACACCACAAAGTATCTCAATTTCCTTAAAACTAGTCGTCTTCTTGATAAAAAATTCATTAACAATTTTTATCAATTTTCTTAATTTATGGATGGGCAGGGAAAGTGTCATATCTACACTGTTTATACAAATTCCTAAATAAACAATACGTTGTGTTGGAGATATCACTTTCTTCCATGATACTGAAAATCCTAATGATCTTATCATTGCAATAAGTGCTAACAATGCCGTATTACAACTGAAATACGTATCAGATACCACAAGAAAATCGTCTAAATAACCATAGATTCCATCAAAACCTAATCTGTGCATACAACGAATAATAAATTCTGTTATTCTTGTAAAAATAAAAGGCGCACATTTTAATCCAAAAACCAAAGAGTTAGAGTGATAGTAAGAAGTAGATCCGTTTAGATCCCATCGAAAACCTTGATATTTCCTATGTTGGGGATATACTGGGATGGCCCTGTATGCATCCTTGATATCCAAAACCGCAAAATAACAATTTTTAACCATATCATCAGTAATTTCGTCTAATTTTAAATAAGAGAATTTTGTACAGGTTGATGACATGAAATTGTTAATGCTAAAGTTTAGGGGTCTTTTACAATCAGTGATAGGCCTAATCGTACCCGTTTCTTTCTTGACTACTGCCCCTATCGCATGAATACACTGTGGTTTGGTATTTACTTTACTTATATGACCTGACTCCAATTCTGATCTAACAATTGTATCCATTTGAGTTTTAAATTCTGAGTCCATAATACTATTGTAATTAAAGGCATCATACTCTCCAGAGAAACTATTGTTGACAATTTTGAACCCATTCATTATTCCTTCAAAAATATAATCAGCTTCCACATCGTTAGTATCGTATCCAAAACAATGGTCCCAGAATATACAAGGATTCAATGTATAAGAAACGCCACCTAAAACATGATTGCCAGAACAGCTGGTCGAACAAGGGCGATTTACATAACCTCTGTTAATAACAGAGTCCTGGTCTACTGAGTACAAACTACTTGAACCAGCCGTATTGCTAACAACAGGTGGTAAATCTACAACATTAAGAGTATCTGGGTAACTAGATAAAGTTATTTCTGCATTGCTAACAATCAGGCTATTAGCTCCCTCAACTTCAATGTCAATACTAACTTGTTCAGCCGAATCACTGATCTCAGAGACAATTTCAATATTTGTATCAGGAGTAACCACAGGAGGTAATTCATAATTCGCTTGAATAACAGATTCACAACCATTAACATGTAAAGGTGAAACAATTTCATATGGGATTCCGATTGTACAATTATCACAATTTAGTCATTTTGAGTCCGTTTTTGCGCTCTTTTTGTAGCATTTCAAAGCTGGATGAGTGCCTGAGCACTCAGCGCACTCATGCTTGTATTTGCAGTCATTAGTTGTACATTCTTTTTCATTGTATCGCCAGCATACTCCGAATGGTCGGTTCTCCTTTCCTTTGCGAGTCTTCGGGCGATTTTTTGGTTCATTGAACTTAACATAGGCTACACATTTTTCAATATTTAAATATTTAGCCGCTAAATAGGCGTCACCATAAACAAAACTACCTGAACCTAATAGTTCCGCTTTTTCTCTGCAAGCTAAGTCATAGTCAATAAGTGCTTGCGGTGTTAAGAAGGGCCTACGATCGCTTAGGAATGCAATATGTTCTGCATAATTAGTCACATCAATCCCTTGAGCGATCATCGATCGCATAAGGCTCATGCTTCCGCTAATAATCTGATCCAAAGTTGGTTTTGATGTGTCACATGGAAGATGGTCTTCTAGACAATATACCACACACTTACGTCTCTTCTCTGTCTTGCCTTGGCATGTGTGTACGTGCTCAACCGGTATACCCTGTATACCGGACCAAGAAGTTGTAGAGGCGCCATACACCGGAGATAATCGCACTTTGGGAACTGCACCACTGGACTTCGTGCATGGGGTTGTACTCTGAGAAGGAGTAGCCGTCGCTGTTACTGGAGGCACCGTTTGTTGGAATGTACTTGCTTCATTACGACCCTCTGTGCGGGTCGCCGGTACCTGGGTCGTGGGTCGTGTGCCGCCATCTTGTCCCACCATCATGAGCCTGATTTCCGCCATCATTTTTGTCAAATTAGACATTTCAGAACGAAGAGACTGTACCTCCAGACGATATCCGCGATTTTCGTGTATTAAACGGTCAATTGCCCCGGCGTCGCTCTTAGGTAATTGTTCCCTTGAACTGCCGCCACCGGTAGCGCCTTCCTCGTCATGGTCTTGCAAAGTATCCGGGCCTTCGGATAACTCTTTTAAACTTCTGTTTAAGTCATCTAAAGTTTGTGAAACTCCTGGACATTTTGGACAAATCTTCGTAGTACGCCCATCGTACTTGTATTGGCATATGCCACATACAACGAACACCAGAAATGCAACCCAAGGGAAGCGCATTCTGACAAGCTGAAGCGTACGTGTTCACAGGTAAAAATTTACAGGTGAATGGGACCGGTGAGAGGTGTATATTTGCCACCTGTATGTGGTGGAGCCACCCGTACGGTGTAGTACATCTGGTGCCGGGAGGTGGCGGTATTATATTTATAGTAGAATACCTTGGTGTTGTATTCTTTCCATAAACAACATGGACATAGGGCTAAACCATTGTAGGATTAAATTATATGCAGACGATGCTGTTATTTATTTACCCTTCTTAGATATTGTTGAAGCTCAATCCAAGATACAAAGAGATTTAGCTGTGATGGAGGATTGGTGTCACAACAACCGTCTAACTATCAACGCTGCTAAAACCAAGTACATGAGATTTGGCACGAAGATGCAACAAAAACCTGAAGTTAAACTAAAGCTTGTACTAAACAAACTGGATCTAGAAGAAGTTAAAACCTTTGATTATTTGGGAATAACCCTTGATAACAACCTATCTTACGAAGCCCATCTAAATAAGCTAATAAGTAGAGCATCTAACAAGCTTAATATACTTAGCTACATCAGGAAATATATCACCGCCGAGCAAGCTATCACTCTGTTTAAATCAAAGATTCTATCATACATTGAATACGGAGATATCTTGTTTGATGGTGCCTCTGTTAAACTACTAAACAAACTACAACGCTGCCAGAATAGGGGATTGAAAATTTGCTTAAATAGACCCAGGAGATCCCCCACCCTTGAGATCCATATAGATTGCAGTCTGAATTTGCTGGAAGAACGTAGGAAAGCGCACCTACTCAATGTTGCTTTTGATCGTAGTCTTACTGATGAATACCTCCGCACCCCAGCAAGAGATACCAGACAGCACGAAGGTAGAGTCCTCAACACTGAGATTCCCTTCACCAGGAGCTATGAAAGATCAGTCCAGTTTAAATCATCTCAAATATGGAACCAACAAAGCGTAGATTTTAGGAACATCACTGATAAAAACCTAAGTAAATCCAGGATCAAAAGCATTATGTATTACCAAAGACTATCATATGGCAACCAGTGATTTGGAGGGCCTAATGTGGATGTGGGGGAGACACCCCTATTCCCCCCTGTCTTTGTCTTTATGTGATTCTTAGGGCTTCCCTGTTTAATATTTCCTAATATGTTAAACAGGGCTTTTCGTTGAAAGCTATTCTATCTCCAAAGTATGATGCTATTCCTTTTTTCACATCATCGTCCGTGAACCTTTTTTCCCTTTTTGTTTATATCGAGAATGCTTAAATGGTTGAATCCATGGTACTGGTGAAACAACCAATACTATACCATATTAACTATCTACTCCTTATCCCAAGTTAGGCAGCCAAAGCCTGGTGATACAACCAGACTTGAAACTATGGTAGTATTAGCTTACAGTTATATGTTGTTATTTTGAATATGCGGTGACACAACCGTTCTTTTTCACTCGATATATTCGCACTCGGGACCATTATTGTACTATTTTCCTGGTTCTTGGCCAGGTGGTAGGCTAGAGTATTGCATGTAAATTTCCAGCCTGGAGCACTGTGGAAATAGGCACTACTTGAGCCTACATTACCTCCAGAATAAAGATTAATCTTAAAAAAAAAAAAAAAAGCTCTGACCCTAAACTTGAATGGGTTTCTGAATTTATCTCACCCTTTACACTGACTAATGGGCTAACATTTGTGACATAATCTCCCATTGGATATTTTTCCTAAATATCTCATTGGCGTTGGATACGAGTTCCCAGTGTTAAGTCTATGGAGAAAAAATATCTGGGGTGAGATAAATGTATATACAGCAATATGAGCAGACAGACAGGGGAATACGGTGATTTGAGGCAGAGAGCCAAAGATAAAGAAACAAGGACTTCCGGAGATCAGTCAAAGAGACGGATCGTTGGAGGGAGCAGCCATACAGACAGATAATCAAACAGATGACGTCCTATATACCATTTAGAGGAATTCAATTAACTGCTGAAGCTGTATGTGAAAAATACTGGCTGTGAGTGTCAGTAAAGCCTACCCTATATGAGGCAGTGGTATACATGTGGGTGTGCTCAACGTGAAGTTAATGGCCAAGCCTCTGTGTACTAGCACAGACCTATATACAGTTGAAATAAATGTAGCAAACATGGGTTGAATCACATGCATTAATTCATAAAATGTCAGTTAAAGTATTACACGATTGATGGACCTGAATCCTGAATTTGCTTTGTTAGTTAGATAATTGAACCCTTGCCTGGCCGTACCAGTTGTCTTTCTATTGGCAACATACGTTTGGTGCGTAGGTCGGTGGCGCCACCTATTATCTTCATGTCAATACAACATTCACTGTTGCGACCTGTAAATGGAGTCCATTGTCTGAGTTCTAATTGTGTTTGCAGAATTCTAACCTCATAGAGCGGGCAGTGGAAAGCTCCTGTACGAGCTGCTATATCCTATTTGTATTCATATATGTGTAGGCATTGTGTTTGGAGAGTGAGGACACAGGTGAGAGCTGTTCGGTAGAGGTTGAGTGAGCTCAATGGAAGCTACTGACACAGCCGCAGATACAGAAACACAGAGTAAGGGGGTCGGGAGTCTCCACTCGTCTGGATTTGTCTCAAGGAATGTTTAGTATACGGAAACAGGTATAATGTGTCTGTATGTGATAAATACGCGGTAATAATGACGATAAAATGAACCGATGCGGAAGGCAGAGGCTCGTTTTAAAGTCAATTTTACCAAGTATTTATCACGTACAGACACAGCATACCTGTTTTCGTATTATTATATAGCGTAAAATATCAAATTTTTAACTTCTGGGCGAGTTTTTGGATTTCGCCGCTGTACATGCCCCGTACGCCACATACATGCCCCGTACGTCACCTAGGTGTCGTACGGATATAGATACGACATGGTAGGAGTGGGCCGTATGTGTAGGATATACTACCACAGGTATATAATAATAATACCTCCACAACCAAAATTGTTTTTCTAGGCGGCCACAGCCGTAGGTTGTATGTTGTGAAATCAAAAGAAAAATCTCGTCGGAACAATTTAGGACAAAAATAACACCACCTCTATCTGGTTTATAGGTAATTCTACAAAGGTTGATGTACGTCTGGTATGTGCAACATCCCATTGTGAATACATATGTATTATTTACCTGTGTCGGAAAATACTATGGATACCAACCTTTACTGTGGTTTTGGTATTTTTTTATGGACAAATATCAACATATGTGTAGTGAGTAGCAGAATGTAGCTTCCGGTCCTCCAGCAAACTTTGAATAGCCGTTCGATGTTGCATATTTTGGTAAATATTTAATTATTATTGATAAGTAAAGGTATAATACATGTAAAACGTGCTCACCTTGTAGGGGCGTTCTCTCGTACCTTTTTCCTTTCGATAAAAATATCAAACTCGCTCTGCAAGCTCGTGTAAGATTTTTATCGAAAGAAAGGTGGTATGAGAGGACACCTAACAAGGTAAATACATCTCACTGAAATATTAAATATATAATTAACAACTGCTTTAGGTTTTATTGTCCCTGAGAGTGGGATTCGAACCCATCACTCCTGTGGTGTCTGCGACCTTCACATGTGACTGTCTGCTGCACAGGCAAACTCAAAATAACAGGGTGGCAACACAGAACACCCGGGAACATATAAGGGGGCTCTTAATAATAATAATAATAATAATAATAATAATAATAATAATAATAATAATACTGATAATAATAATAATAATAATAATGATAATAATAATAATAATAATAATAATAATAATAATAATAATAATAATAATGATAATGATAATAATAATAATAAAAATGTAATGATGTTAGAAAACACAATGGGAATCACGGTTAAAATTTAAATATCCCTGCTGGCATTAATTGTTACCTGTAACACGAAACTGTTCAATTTGACAAATCACAAGCCTCATTACACCAATATGAATAAATAATAAGTCAGTCTGGGACTTCCCAAAGGCTCACATCAAGGCTAATAAGAACTGACAGCAAATAACTCTAATTCGAATGCCTGACCCAGCATAAATCATTGAATGTTTGGTCAATGTCCGTGGCTTTTGCAATTCCTGCTCGATCCAGGACTACTTTAAAGGTTTCCCGAAGTAGTTCCTTCATATTGCAGATATCAAACAATATCTTCTAATAGCACTTATCCTCTAGTACATATGTCAAATTCAGTCCAGCTTGCGATTGTCTGATTATCGTAACATTTTCCAGGCCAGTAGGTTGTTTGACAGATTATAGCATTCCCATGAATATTTTCCCCTAAAATGTTAAAATTGCTACCAGATAGTTTCTTTATATCAAACCTGTATGTTTTTCCCTCCACTGGTATCATTTCCAGTTCTGAACACTAAATATTAGTCTAGTTTCAGCAACTATATTACAAAGGAAATAGGATCAAAATCATTACTTTCAAATAGAAAATACTTTTCCTTACGCTGGTATCAGCGTAAGGCAGACTCAATTTCACATTTCACTCAAAAAGGTCCACACCAATACAGTGGTCTGGCTCTTGAGATGTATATACCCTGTCAAAACGAGCATTATTCTCTTCTGACGGTGTTGGTAGCAAAAGGTTACCTGTAGGTATGGATCATGGCCTAGAGTTTGACCAGAAGGCATCTTGCAGCCTCAGATCCCGATCCTTGACATTGAACCTTAATATACAATATGCAAGTGCTATGCACCCAAATAAAGGAATACATTTCAGAACCCTTTGAAAATATCGTTTATAGATAATCATATTTTACTGAGATACAGGGTCCAATACCAACATTTCGCACTTGATGATGCTAGTGAGATGTCAACTAAATACCTTTAATGATGTTTATGTAATTCTGTAATCAACAAGCACATGCTGCAGAAAAATGTATCGTTCGACGTACATAAATATCTGCGGTAGTCGAGAGACCATTTGAATCATACTGAGAACGAATGCACAGCAATTAGTGTTGTGTGTATTTATAAACAATATTGATCAAACATTGCCTATGTCGGTGTTTATGCCCCCATATGTATATTTCTAAGCAATTTATATAATGTCACCAATGATAAACCCAGACATTCAGAGGACACAGAAAGGATAGACTAATTTCTGTTGCAAAAACGGACAGATTTTCACAGTAATAATTGGTAAGACTATCTCTGAAGAGATATACTTTTATAGAACTGCATATTGTTACAAAATGGTAAATGCCGTATCTTGCTCGTTGCTCTATGTAAGGGTGGGTCTCTCAAGGTTATAAGCTCACTGCTGGGTGGTTAACGATAATAATTAATATCATTTCTAAAAGAAAGATCCTCTTACACAGAGTGCTCTGATTAATATCATGCTGTACAGTATGCGTTAATCTATATACAGGGGTGGATCCTTTACGGGGAGTGTGGAGGCCTGGTACACTGGCGGGCGGGCGGGCGGCTTCTAAAGGACCCCTTCTGTGATGACGGTCATTCTGATAACAGATTCTCCCCCAGGTGCTGTTAAATCAGCCCACCAGGGGGCGGGCCGGCTGGTACCAGACTTTAAAGGATGGATCACATCCTGGTCACCAATAAACTTCATCGTCTAGGAGGCAGGCGTCCATGAGACCGGAATCGCAAAAGTGCTATTAATATGCATCAGGAAATAGGGCTAGACTTGTTAGAAAAGAGAAGATGTATGCAACTTTTAAATGTGATGTTTAAATGGTCTCAGGATGAGATAAATCTAGATTTGACTGTTAGGCGGACCAGAAGTGACCAAAAAAATCAAATTTAAAATGGCTAAGCTAAATTGTTCTAACTATTTGCGTAGTCCAATATCTAGGGGCCAAGTGCTGTGGAATTAGTTGGCTATACCTATACAGAAAAGTGAATCCTACCGACATTTTAAGAAGGAAGTCAAAATAATGTACTCAGAATGCGATTGGTGCTAGTTGTAGCCTAACTCATTATTCATCTCATCTCATATATTACTGTTTTTTTATGTTATCTGTTTGCACTGGCTAAGTGGTTTTTCTCTTTGTAACTCTTTACATGTACTGCAGTAGAAGATCTAACCCTGTGTTAGAACTGCTTTTTTTCTTCAATAAAAAACAAACAAACTCATATACATACACTAAGAGCAAATGGTATGATCATCATTAATGAATGAGTGTGCAACTATAAATGAATAACAATTAAAAGGTTTGGGTTACATCCAGTCTATGGATTGTTTTCTGCAACCCTTTGCACTCATTCAACTTGTCAATTTTTGCCTAGGATCTAGGAGTCTAGGATCCAAACTTATCAAGCACCAATGGGTAAATGAGTTACTTTGGTCTTGCGCGATTGGTAATGGTCGGCTGGCATGCCCCTAAGACCATGAGACAATGGCACCCTGGTCCTTTGTCAATATCACAGTGAATAGTACGCAGATAGTGAATGGATAGTTTTCATGCAGTAAGTTGGAAGTCTATATGTGAGCACTCTAACCTCTAGGCTATGTATATAATGCGTACAAGCACGCTCTAACAATAATGACTGGTTTTGTGAACGAGTGACCGTAATCTCCGAGTAGTTGACGCGTAGTAATATTAATCCGAGGGACAGCAAGGATATTACATCTTCAACTAAGAGGAGCTTACAGCCACTCGTACACAAAACCAGATGTTATTGTAGTAATAACAAGAATATCGCAATACGAAGTATGTTACAAGATATATACTTCCAGATCACGCCATAATGCCACAGCACTGTGAACCATGGTGGTAATTCGGTGTATACTAAACCATTTACATAGTTCACTATTTTCCCTTGTTTTAGCATGCAAAACCTTTTATGACAGTGCTTTCTGTTGGTATATGAGATCATAATGACTGATAATAAATATAAATCAATATTGAATTAACATTAAATAAACTTATTTTGAAGTACATGATGATTTGATCTAATTTTGGATTCGACTTTTTAGTCGAAATGCCAGAATCTCCGGGTAGCTGATTCCAGGGGATCTATACATTTCATATGGAGACTCCGTAATCGATGGATAAATAATACTCGCTTGGTGTGTCCCCGGCATTAGTGTGCTCTTGCAGCCAGAGTAAGTTACACTCTGACCACCACTGCAGGCCGGGCCATGGTACTCCATTGAATCACCAGGTGCCAGCACTGTGCCGACAGCAGGCGAAACGTGGAGTAATGGTCAGTGACTTTATACCATACTTGAAGGGGAACCCTATAATAAATCCTTGGGGGGTGTTTTCACCACTCTCGAGACAGGAACCGTCTGGCGGTCTGGGAATGCGTTTACCACTGCCTGGGGTACTTGGGGGCCTAATCACGTGAGGATCATGGAGTTAATGATCGCTTCAAGCAAAATCTTGATGAATATAACGATTTCTACATTAAATGAAGGTACATGGAATATTAACACAAAGATATCCCTGACTTTGAATCCTCGGAGTTGGACGATCTCATATCGTTTTTCACCATGGTGTGAGTAGGTGTTTCTAGAATCGCTGAGATGTTGGTGGAGGTCGGCGTGAGGTGCCTGTGGCGTGAGGCGGCCGTGGTATTTATATGCATGGTAATAGACTGGCTCCAGTCCCTTCATCCTATGGCTACCCTCGTGGCTGGGATACAGGAACTGGTACAATCAGTAATGGTGTTAGATTCCGGGCGCTTTTTAGCACCAGTGTTCCCAACACTCTCCATACAGATATCTTGGCTACTGCTCAGGATATCTCCTGGGAGATTGATACCCTCTCACTTTGATCTTGATCAGGTCACAGTCAGGAGCAGGCGAAATCTATTGCTATCACAACACCAGAGAGAATTGGAGGAGGGGAGAGGGGAGGGTTAGGAGGAAATATAGGGTTACAGGGAGCGGCTTGGGGCCATAAACAGGAGATTCTGTTCATAGTGGACAAGTCTTTGATTCATGGGCTAGTCAGAGAAGGATACATACTATTGAACTTTATTCTGACTGTTTTAAATCATTTAAGGAATGTTCATAATCAAAGACTTCAGCAAGTCTAGCATGGTAATTAAAGATATGTGTTTGTGTTGGTATATTGTGGCGACGGTGCTGTATGGTGTGGAGTTGGTTGTCTTTATTAGAGCGTGCTCGCATACAATATATATACGTTGCCTATAAAGGTTCAGAGTGGTCACATACACTTTCAGCTGTAGAGAAAAATCTATCCCTTCACTATCTGCGTCTTATTGGATAAGGAGCAGGGTGTCAGTGATTGAGGGTGTTAGAGGCATGCCTAGACTGGCCTCAGTCCCTGTGTCCTACCCCTCCACCTCTTCTGAGTGACACAGGGACTGGTCTCATCCGTAATCGGCCGTGTAGACTGGCGCGATTTTCCGCCACACTCCCCAAGCAGAGGTCTGGCTACTAGTCAGGATATCTGCTGGGAGATTGATACCCTCTCACTTTGATCTCAATCGAGACATAGTCAGGAGTAGGCGAAATATATTGCTATGACAACACAGGCATCCAGGGAACTGGAGGAGGGGAGGGGGGAGGGGTAGAGGGAGGTATAGGGTTACAGGGAGTGACTTGGGGTCATAAACAGGAAATTCTGGTCAGAGTGGACAAGTCTTTGATTCATGGGCCAGTTAGAGAAGGACACATGCTATAATGAATTGTATTCCGATTTTTTTAGATCATTTAATGAATGTTCATAATCAAAGACTTGAGCAAGTCTAAGGCATGCCCAGCTGACCATGACCAATCACTCAAGACCGAAATACCCCATTGACCTATTGGTGCTGATATGTTTAGATCCTATAGATAGACTCAGGCAGTTAGAGGAATGGCAAGTTTACTGGGTGCAAGTGGTTGCAGAAAACGGTCCATAGACTGAATGTAACCCAAATCTTTTAGTTGTTATTCATTTAAAATTGCACACTCATTCATCAATGATGAACATTCTATTTGCTCCTAGTGTGGGGGTGTCTCGTAAGGTGTTAGTGGGGTGTGTAGTATTGGCTCAGTATAGGTTTGTGCAGAATCCTCTAGTATTGGCTATGATGGGTATGTGGTGTTGGCTGTAGTGAAGTTTTTCTACGTAGGTCTGTGTGAGGCTGTCTCTGTCTGTGTGATGAGGTACATGGGGTGTGTGTGTTGTGTGGGGTGTGTAGTATTGGCAGTGTGTAGGTGTGTGCGAAGTTCTATAGTTTTGGCAGTATGATGAGGTATGTGGTATTGGCTGTTGTGTAGGTTCTGTGAAGTTGTCAAGTGTTGACCATGTGATTTCTTTCTGATCGACAAAAATTTTAATTCATTTCCCGACAGTCTCACATACAAGTGACTCATAGATGAATAAATGTATACAGTAACAGAACATCACAAACCATTTATACATTCACCCTTAACAATTTCACTCAATAGATCTTCTGATCTCAGCTTTTATTATTATCATTATTACTATCCAGTTTTCCAACCTCAGGCTCAATTAATTATCACATGATGGATCCCCTCCTTTACTTTGTTTTTAAACCTCTCATGTTTCTAATAATTGCGTTTCCAGATTCAATCAGTCCCCAACTTTAGAGCTATATATATCGGAGAATGTCGATACTTTTCAATCTTTGGTGCTTGTGATTTTATTTTCACCTCCTTTTGTTCGATTTACATTCTTTTCAAAAATGTGTTTGGGGTCTTTGATCCATAATTTATTAGGGTTCTTATTAAGTTGAATAATTAATAAATATGACGATATCCGTTGTCTCCAAGTTTTGCTATTTCAATATGAAGGTAAATTCCTGATATATATATATATATATATATATATATATATATATATATATATATATATATATATATACAGTCAGCAGGTGACATCTTGCTACAGGGTAAGCTTGTAAGTTCTCTGCTGTGATTGGCTGTAGAAGTAGCACCCAATGAGGACTGACCAGTCTCATTCCAGTCTGTCGCACATGCCAGGAAGGCCGCCCATGTCGCTAAAAACTCAGATGTCATGTCAGCGCGCCCTGCCCCGGCCAGACCAGAAACCAGAGCGAGCGGTAATGAGGGTAAACATGCCATTCACTCCAGGGCTGCCATACGGTGGACTTCAAGACAGGGAGGACTGCTACAAATGGTGACTGTCTTAATGCAGTCTTTTTGGTATGGATAATTTAGATGTCTAATCTCTTGGCACATTACGGATGTAGACACTGGAACTTAACATGATAATTTATACTGTCCACTTAGAGGACTAATAACAAAGATGGCTTGACTTTCCAGTAGAGCAGCCAGGCTCTACTCGGAAACTTTACCTCTAAATACGCAGTTATAAAGCAAGGGATAGCTGTTTTGAAGATATGCAAAGAAATTAAGATATATAGTTATTGATTCAAAATTTGTGTCATACTTGTCAAAGTGTGCAGACTTAAAAATGTGTGTGTGTGTGTCTAGTGCTGTGTGCGTGTGAGGTGTGTTTTATTGGCTGTGTGTAAGTGAGTGAGTGTCCAGCGTTGGCCATGATGGTGTTGGTGGTGATGTCCTTCCATGTATGAGTGTGGGAGGGGTGTCTAGTGCTGCTTGTGCAATGGGGCGTGTGGGGTTTGCGGGTAATCAGACTGGTCATCGGATCTACCTGGTTACCGTGACCAGAGCCGGAAACTGCTGTCATTATGACGTTATGAAAGGCTCCTTTAGAGCCCCTCCAAGGTCAAGGCCATGAATGCTGAATGCCTCACGTCATGCTAGATGCCACCTGGTGAATAATAAAGGAAGTATATGGAGACGCCCAGAGGGCAGCGGAAATAGAGGCTAGGATTACACTGCTGGATTCCGCTGAGTTCCTTTTCTAGCGATTTTCTCTCTTTATACTCAATACAGACAAGAATTGCAATATTACCAAACCTTCTTCACTGAAGCAGTTTTTCCCTTGCAAATTCACACGGTATCAGATTGAAACAATAGGAATAATTTAGATGATTTTCAAATAAGATTACATTTTTTGAAAATGTAATACATCATTCGTGTTGATTAGTATACCCAGAAGAAGACGACAGATTTACTCTACAAAATTAAATATAAATATATATAATTTTCCAATAAGATTAGGATTTTAGAAAAAGGAATGTTATTCGTATTGGTTAGTATACCAGCAAAGAGACGAAAGATATAGTCTATGAGATTAGATAAAAATACATGTATAACTGATACTGAATGATAAGTAACTGAAAATGTACGGAACCCTAACCAATGGCAAATCAAGATATAACCAAAATGCAGAGATGCCATAGCGGATGATGTAGGGAGATGCATGGTGATATTTATACTGGCAGGGGGAGATTTGTCTTTGTGTACTGAGGAGTGGAAGCCGCAGTTGACACTGAGTGATGACTGTAGGCAGCGCCACCAAGTGACAAGCGGTGATAAAAGACATTAGCGGCAGGCCTACACTGGCAACCAGAGCCACACAAAGTTAGCGCTGGTCGGGTTAACAAGCGACCACCTTGACCCAGTAGCGGCACCTGTTTGTTACTCTCCTACCAGATCTTTTGTAATGCCTGGAGAGTGCATCATTTCTGCCAATTTCTCATTTTGTAGTTTCCTTTCATGTGTATTTTTTGCGAAATATATACACATGTATAATGAAAATATATATCTTGCTTTCTTTATCAATTTGTCAGCTACGAATATTTCATATCAAGGATGTCTGTTTTTATACCCTGCATAGAACAAATCTACTTGGTTTGAAGCAGACACAGACAGAAATCGTTTGGGATTTAAGCCCCTATATCATAGCTCAGCGTAGACAGGAGTTGGTTGCCAAATTACGGCAGACCTAGATTGCCAACCAACCCCTGTCTACGCTGAACTTTGATATAACTGTTGGTCGGGTGAAATCACATACGGTATCTGCTTTGTGCGCCTTAAACCAGGTAATTTGGTTCTATGTATACTCTAAAAGCAGACATACTTTAATGAGAAATATCCATAGCTAGCAAATTGATAAAGAAACCAAGGTGTATGTTCATTATATTTTGAAAAAATATACAGGAAGGGAAATAAGGAAATGAAATAACACACTCTCCAAGCAGTACAAAACGTCCGGCAGGAGAGTAACAGATATGTCCCTGTACTGGGTCATGGCTGCCACGGACGTAACCCGACCAGAGCTGACGTAATGTAGTTCTGGCGGCCAGTGTACAGCCTGCACCGGCAAAAACATCAGAGTTGACCCTCGTAGACCCTGGGGCATTGGGACACCACTGGGACACCACCGGTTCACCGCTGGAGCAACCGCAAGACACTGCAATTGTCCGGCCTGGGACAGGGAGCGATCCGTAGTCTCCCCTCTGGGTGTCCTGGTACATTGGCCCCGGTAATCCTGGTGCACCGTAACTCATCTGGGTGGGCCTTAAGTCACAGGCCCAATCAAGGACCGGACGAGTAAAGACCATAAAGAAACCACAAAAATACCATTAAGGTTCCACACCAGAGTATGGTATAAGCTGCCGAGGCTGCAAGGATGCTGGTGTAAACCTAGCATGGAAAGGAATAGAATCTCGTGAGATTTTGAACCATGCGAGGTGCATGAGTCCCGTGTGAATTCCACTTCAGCCCAGCGCAGTGAGTAGCCGACCTGACTGAACTCGAGTTCAGTTTAGTATTTATTCTACCCCGTCTCCGCGAGTTTAAAAACGACGTCATTTAATTCATTTATTACCGTCATGCAATAAATAACACTTTGCTTCATGGTCGCCCAAATACAGTCGGCCAATGTTAAGTCTAAGGAGTTTTTCTTTAATTACGGGATGGGTAATATACATGTTCATATCGTGTGTAGTTTGACTGGAGGGTAGTGTTCAGAGTATTAAGGTGTACTGTTAGATAAGATAATATAACAAAAGTTAGGTATGACGTTTATGTGATAACTTCATAATAAGGTTAAGTTTTTTTTGTTTTGTTTCGTTTTTTATTCAGCTCTGGTTCGCATACAGTATTCTTGTGGTCTACCATCGTCCCTTTTTCAGCCTTGCATTACTATGCTACTCGCAGGTAGTTTGAACCCTGGCTTTTCTAAATAAAACATACATAATTGAGTGTTGTATAACAATATCACAACAACCAATACACTTAGACTACAGTATAGCAATATTAACATATCATGGTTGATAAATGATAACAATGTATAATCACTATACAAAAGGAAAACTAAACAGTTTGTGTACTCTCGATTAAGGATAGTTTCTTGGATGTACTTATTTCTTGCTTCATACATATACAGTTCATCTTCCTTGGAGTAGTAATGCGTTCCGTACACATATTGCAATCGTCTTAGTACCTAAATGTAGCTGATTGTTATCAGTCTCACATCTAGTATATACATAACATAAGCAAAGGATGACTAAATATCAAAGAAAAAGGTATACAATATGGACATTATACGAGAAATAGTGCCAAGAGAGGGCGATGGGAGTGCAAAGAGAATTATTGTGGGTTATGACATACTGCCCTGGTTAGTTTTCGGCGTGATATCTTTTTATGAGTCTTTTGAAGGTTTGTTTATTATCCGCTGTTTAAATATACTCCGGAAGTTGATTCCAGTACATACGACCCTGGTAAAAGGGTGACTTTTCAAACATTTCGGTTGGGGTGAGGAATTGGCTACTGGAGGAGAGCGTGTAGCGGGAGGCCTGGACAGGAAACGATTCAGGAACGGCATGGGAATGCGGTTAGCGTGTTTCCGGTGGTGCTATAATTGAGGTGACGCTGGTGGCAGAACGGAGTGGCCTGGGAAGTAGCGGAGAGGAAGTAAACAGAAAAAGAGCATTTGTAACCGGGAGAGGCGCATGGTTTTCATCACGTCGCCCTCTGAGGACAGATTCAATCAGGCATCGCGGGACCTGGATAAAAGGCTCCCCGCAGCCCCGGTTAGCCTGAAAAGAGGCAATAGCCGAACTAATAGGCCAGAGCACCATTATAGTAAACAGACTATAGCCAAACACACATGCCGGTAATCTATACAGCCAACTGACAATAACCGACTCAACAGGCCAGAGCACCATTATAGTAAACAGACTATAGCCAAACAAACATGCCAGTAATCTATATAGCAAACAGACAATAGCCGCCCCAACAGGCCAGAGTACCATTATAGTGAACAGACTATAGCCAAACAAACATGTCGGTAATCTATACAGCCTACAGACAATAGTAGAACCGACAGGCCAGTAATCTACATAGCAAACAGACTATTGCCAAACCAACAGGCCAGTAATAATAATACAAACAGACAATAGTTGAACCTACATGCCAGTGCATCTATATAGCAAACAAAGAATTGTGGAACTAACTAGCCAGTACATCTCTCCAGCAGGTAGACTATAGCCAAACTAACAGGCCAGGGCATCATTATAGTAAACAGACAGTGACCAAACCAACAAGCCAATAATCTGTAAAGCAACCAGACAATGATAGAACTTACAGTTCAGTTCATCTGTGTAGCAATCAGACCATAGTAGAACTAACAGGCCATTGCATCCATATAGTAAACAGGCAAAACTAGAACCAACAAACGATTATAACCCTAGTATTTGTCTCCTTTTATTGACCTCTGTTGTGGCACTCTCATTAAACGGGTGTTCCACCAAACTGAATTTTCAGCCAAGGTTTGTCTTGTACGGCGTCTGAGACACATCTTTCAACACCTGCCCAATTCATTGCTGTGGATCGGTGTGATGGAGCATCCCCCTAAATTTAATCCAACAAGATAAGCCAAGCTCATCCCAGCTTGTGCCTCGTCATACACATGACCCTGCAGGATCAAGTGTACTCTACCTCGCGTTTCATCACACATCTCGTCAGATATTTCCAAGATCCACAGATCTGGGGGGTAGCTTGGATCTAATTGCATCTAGCAGAAATATGATCGTCCGATGCTACCAGAAAATATCTTCAATTTCAAATTTTGGTGACTCCTGACGATCGCCATCTCATACAATTCATTCACTGTTTCAGCCTTGCAACCTGAAGGAACATGCTTTTAATGCCTTTTTAATTTTTATATACATTATAAAAAACGTTTATTAGCTGATAACACCAGATTGTTAGTGTGTTAAATGTTCAGATGCATGTGTAATGTACTTTTGCTGGTTTGCCACACAATGAAGGGGGTTACATAGTTGTCACATGCGGCCACGAGAAAGGTGAATAAGTCCGGCTGAGTCGGCCAACGTTGGACACTGAAATTCTAGTGATACTAAAGAAGAGACCAACAAGTTTTGGTAAAAGTTGCCGTTTGCCAAGAGTTTGATCCGGAATGATATGAACACGTTGACAGCTGAGTGAATATCATGTAGCAGATGGAGAACGACTTCTTTGACCAGAATGAGTTGCTTTCTGAATTTATCTCACCCCTGTACATACTAAAAGAATGGACAGCACACAGGATATAGACCATGGAGAACGGACTACAATACTCATAGGGGC
The DNA here is from genome assembly GCA_950022655.1 of Alentia gelatinosa. Classification (NCBI taxonomy): domain Eukaryota; kingdom Metazoa; phylum Annelida; class Polychaeta; order Phyllodocida; family Polynoidae; genus Alentia; species Alentia gelatinosa. Next base: position 12,914,215 of record OX465589.1, read on the forward strand.
ATGAAAAACGTGTTCCCAATGTGAAGTGATTGTGTGTGCTGCACACTGAAAGTCTCTCTAGAGGCCAAATACTCTATCATATGACCTCTCATAGAGCTGTGCACATAACATATGTTTTATGAACACACTCAAAACCATGCAGTGCTCTCGAGTGGTTTCTACCAGGAACTTACTACTTTACGAACACGCCCTGTCTGACAAAGCTCTTTAAAGTTGATTCCACCCGAGACGTGCTGTTTTACGAACATCCCCATACTTTCAAACTTTGCGATAGGTCTCTGTACCTTACATTGATTTACGGTACTGGCAGTATCCTGTTAAGTTGCGCCTGATCTATCAAAGTGAATTCAACTCTCACAGCTCGAGCCAGTCTATATCTATTTGGTGAATGAGTAGTTGGGGTCCTTCTATCACTGCATCAATAGAGCCATGAATCATGCAGCACGCCATAATGAAGGCATATTAGGCGCCATTGCTCTGATTACAGCATAAGAGCAGAGCAACAATAGACAATGAATTAATGTAATGAGTCCATGCATATAAGGTCATATCTATAGAGGGCCATCCATAAAGTACGTGCGCACTGAGCAGGGTGAGGTGTGAGGAAAATCCTCTTTTTTAAATCCTGAATATGTTTCCTCTTTGATTTATTGCGTATACGCTTGAGATGGGGGATGAATGATTATCACTGGTTGACATGACTGACACTTGTTGACATGACTGACACTTGTTGACATGACTGACACTACGACATGACAGATACTGCATAGTGCGACTGATACCTAATTATCTATCCCCATTAAAAAGGTATGGGGCCACAGTAAACCACAGCACAAATGATATCTATTATCCATAAAACGTTTACTATCCATTTATTGTATATTAGTTCTATATCACTATTCATTGCAGACTGTAATATTAAATCACTATATTGCTGTTGTAATTGTATAGCCTACCTTGGATTAGAATTCAAAAGTGTTGTATGAGATAATCCATATGTAACATCCCACCAAGATCGATGTATTATAACCAAGGCCAAAGGGAATAGTGGCAGACCGCACTGTGTAAGAGCGAACTATGCCAAATAAAAAAATAAGAAAAAATTGTAGCTATGTTGCCAGATACCATAACCATTAATTACGGATCTGAAACCCATTGATTACGGCCTCCAAGCCATTGATTACACGAGGACAGCATCTTTGAGGTGGGGAGCAAAAAATACTCCATAATTACATACCCTGTAAAATGGCAATTCCTGGGTTTGATTTATTATAGAAAGTGGATAATAAATACAACAAACGATGCTTTTGCGGAGAGGTGGCGCTGTAAACCACTCGAGGTTAACTTTGTGATATACTCGTTAATGTTCGTGTATCACTACCTGTCTACCTCTCGTGGTTTATGACCACCTGTCCAACCATCGATTATTGTCTGTATATGACCAGAGAGACATGTGCACTACACGACATGGCTGACAATACATTGTAGGAGTGGCACTGCACGACGTGTATAAAACCTTCCAGTGTAATTAACACGATGTTTTTGTCTCGCAAGGTTGGGCTGTGTCTTGTAGCAGCTTGCTGCATCTTGATGAATTGGGATAGGGCTTGCAAGATCTGGCCGGGCACTTATCCATATCTGTATGGCCCATATCATTGCTAAAAGGGGGCTATTCCACTGTCGCTATTCAACCAGATATTCGCACAGGATTTATCCCAATCTAGCGAGTCCGGCATGATCGGGATATATTCTGGTGGAATTACCCCTGTGACCTTGTGAGCTAGACATGCTACATGCCCTACTATGGATGGGTTAAGGCCAGGCAATGATAACCAACTACATCAAACAGTATTTGATGCCAAGGTCTCTTTATTGCCTCACTTGTTCTCACCATCAAATCTGAATTGTAACTGCCTAACTTTGCCAATAAAAATGAACAAAAACAAAATCCTGACTGATATGAGTAGTAACTGGCCTGACCTAGCTCTCCCTCCCCTTGTCAATGCAGTTTACGAACACCCCCGTACCCTGCAGGTATTGATCGCCGGGCGGTGGACGTGCCGCGGACGGAGCGCCGGGGTGCAGGGTGTGGCGGAGTTGGGGAGAGGTGTGGTCTCAGTCCCTCTTGTGTTGGGGTTTTGAGGCGGCGCTGTGCACAGACTTTTATAAGCCGCTCATGTATGTATGTGATCTAGGTCTGATGCCCTTCTCCCAAACGGGCTGGATAGTGTAACCCTTTCTCGACCAACCCAGATCACTGTAACCCTTATATTACCAACTCATGAACCTGTAACCCTCAAATCAAGTCTTACTTCAGCAAGTTACATTTCTGTGACCCTTACTTCACCAAGTCACATTACTGTAACCCTTATTCTACCAACCCAGATCACTAACCCTTACATCACCATCTCATGAAACTGTAATCCTCACAACAAGTTTTACTTCATCAAGTCACATTACTGTAACCTTTACTTCACCAAGCTACTTTACAGTAACCCTTATCCTACCCCTAATAAAAAACGCCATAGGTTCAACATTGACTCAGTGTATTTGACGGAGCGTTGAATAAAGTGATATTTATGCACCGAGGTGAATAAAAATAAGGACCAATCAGGAACGAGATAACGAAAGTAGATCCGGCAGTATTGATAAACGCGGCCATCCTCCGATGAGTGTCAACACACTACTAACATGGATGATTGCAAAATTTTCTATGTAATTCGGTGATATGGGGTAGGAAAAATACAAAACTAAACTCGAGTTGGCCTTCTCAATGTTTATACCACTCTGGTCAGGTCTGCTACTCACTACACTCGGCTAACGCCTCGTGTAGTAATATACGACCTGCCCATCGTGGAATAAACATTGACAAGGTCAACTCTCGTTTGGTTTCTACTAATTATTCAACCAACCCACATCACTGTAAAACCCTTACATCACCAACTCATGAAACTGTAAGCTTCACACCAAGCCTTACTTCACCAGGTCACATTATTGTAACCTTTACTTCACCAAGTCAATCTCATTTTACCAAGACACATGACTGTAGCCCTTATTCCACCAAATCACATTATTGTAGCCCTTATTCCACCAAATCACATTACTGTAGCCCTTATTCCATCCAATCACATTACTGTAGCCCTTATTCCATCCAATCACATTACTGTAGCCCTTATTCCGTCAAATCACATTACTGTAACCCTTATTCCACTAAATCACAGTAACCCTCACACCAAGTCTTATCCCACCACATTACTGTAACCCTTATTCCATCAAATCACATAACTGTAGCCCTTATTCCATCAAATCACATTACTGTAGCCCTTATTCCACTAAATCACAGTAATCCTCACACCAAGTCTTATTCCACCACATTACTGTAACCCTTATTCCACCAAATCACATTGCTGTAGCCCTTATTCCACCAAATCCTATTACTGTTACCCTCAATCGACCAACCCACATTACTCTAAGCCTTGCACCACCAACTCACATGACTGTCGCCCTCATACTACCAATTCATATTATCATATATCTGTGTGCGAATGTCTCACGTTCAATGGTCGGCTGAACAGACTCCATTCGTCACTCAGTGATGAATGAATAAAATTTGTCCCTCCATTCCACGTGACATGTTGTCTAAGTAGGAAAATGGCGTTTTGATTTTAGCAAGGTATATATAATGATAATAAGAAGACAGGGTGAGGGTGGCAGAATGGATTCCGTTCCCCTCTGCTTAGGTGTGTTAAGAATCGGTACGCCTAAACACACCTAAACAACTTGGAATCCAGTCAGCCCCCCTCATGCTGTCCTCATATATTACTGTAACCCTCACACCACCAACCAATGATAGTGTAACCCTTACACCACCAACCCATGATACTGTAACCCTTAATCCACCAACCCATAATACTGTAACCCTCACACCACCAACCCATGATAGTGTAACCCTTACACCACCAACCCATAATACTGTAACCCTTACACCACCAACCCATGATAGTGTAACCCTTACACCACCAACCCATAATACTGTAACCCTTACACCACCAACCCATAATACTGTAACCCTTACACCACCAACCCATGATAGTGTAACCCTTACACCACCAACCCATGATACTGTAACCCTTACACCACCAACCCATAATACTGTAACCCTCACACCACCAACCCATGATAGTGTAACCCTTAATCCACCAACCCATGATAGTGTAACCCTTACACCGCCAACCCACATGTATTAGTAACCCTTGTAGCACCAACATGCATCTCTGTAACCCACCTGGCATATCCCTACACCCACCCAAACACTAGTACACTAACCCAGTCGGTGTCTACTCTCCCCTACCACAACTATGCACCTCACGAAGCAAGCTAACAGTTTTCGTACATTTGTACTTCAAGCCGACCTCCTAACGCGAGCCCCTTGGGTCCTTCTCTTTAACCGTGCCTCACAGTGTTAGTCGACTCAGGGGGACTCTATCGCCGCCCTTGTAGCGGTGTAGTGGCGGGCTGCGGGCGGACGGCGGCGGGTACGGGCGGCGGGTACGGGCGGCGGGCGGGCGGCTGGGTGTAGGCGGGCTAGGAGCGGTGTAGTACCGGGCGGGCGGCGGGTAGGGGCGGCGGGCGGGAGGCGGGGTGTGGGCGGGCTAGGAGGGGGTCGGGGTACCCCGCTCTCACGAGGGGTAGCGGCATCAGGCGGGAAACCAGCGGCGTCGTCTCTGCCTGCGTCTCACTCGGCGGCGGGCGAGTGGTCGGTGCTGCGGTCTCTAGACGAGGAGGCAGAACAGCCGCCGGGCTCCTTGTCCACCATATTTACCCCCATCTGCTCCATCCTCCAGGGGAGGCCACTGGAGGCGTGCGGAGGGTGTTAGAGGCTTGTAGAGATTGATAGGGCCTAATGGAGGCCGGCAGAGACTGGTGGTTGGAGATGCCGCACGGTGAAGGAAGCGCTAAACTGCGCACAGATCCGTGACCTGAATGACCTTAACTCACCCCGATCTTACCGAGCAGTTCCCAACGCCGCCGCCAGGTTCCACCCAAAGACACCACACAACCACAACACGCTGACACAGGGCGACACGCAGGATGTGCTGGGACGTTTGCGGTTGTCATGGTGACTGATTAGAGAGCGTGGGGGAGGGCTGACTGTGTGGTGAGTGGTGAGTGGCGAGTGGCAGCGGGTCGGCGGAGATCAGGCAGGATGCCGAACGGAAAGAGGCGGCGTCTCCCAGTGACCACTGCGCGCACGGGTCCCGCGCCGTGTTGAGGTGCCCGGGCACTGTGAGCGCCACATGGACACACGGATACCGGGCTCCTGTTGGATGGATGCTTTTACCTGCCATCATGTGTGAGTAGATTATTTACATACTCCCAGTCCGAGAGGGCTCACCCTAACGATGAGGTCAGTAAGACCCTCAGATAGGTAAACAGTCACTTAAATAACGTTATGGTGCCCTCTGGACTGCCAGTAATCTGTGAGGTTTACCTCACTTAAGGACCTACTTCTTTCACGTTTAGATACATATAAAAAATATCTTTACCAGTAACTAACAAATTTAAAGTTTATTTGACGTTAAAACCTACTTCTGTCATACTTGGGCACGGATGTACCTTTACCAATAAGTAACAAGGTTTGCCAGATTTGAGGACCTACTTCTTTCACACTTAGATATAAATCAATAAGACCTTACGAGCACTTTGAGAGGTGTAAAGACCAACTGGTATCACAAATATACATTAAATCATACCGTCACCAGTTATTACTGAGATTTAGCTCACTAAAAACTCTAGATTTTCACACATAGACATGAATTACTAATACCTTTAGGGGGAGCTAAATTGACTTGATAATCTTCCGTCACACTGAGGTACATATATGTACCTTTACCAATAATTAACAGGGTTTATCTGACTTAAAGACCTACTTCATTCACACTTAGACACAAACAATACCGTTACCAGTGAAAACCTTTAAGTAGACGTTTTTCTGTTTGATTAATCAAAATCGCTATTAGACTTTGCGGTTAACCACAACCAACAATCCAACGAGCGAGCTTTGGTACGTGTTAGTGAGATGGGGGCTAATCAAGCTTAAAGAGACAGATGCACACTGCTCAACTAATACAATGTAAACTTGCTATTTCTAATCCCAGGGATGCAAGAACTAACTCGTTTTAAATCGAATGTACAGTATATAAACAGAAGTATTATTCATATTCAAGATTTAGCTGACATAGACAAACACAACCACTCACAATATAATATATAATGAATGATTTGATACCACGTGTATAGGTTGTACTCCAAACCTCTATGAATATGAGTTTCCTGGATGGAATGGCATCGCCGTACTTAATTATCAAATAGAAAGCAAATAGAAAGCAGTTATTGCCCAGTAATGATCAATCAAACTCACCTTGTCGAAAAACATCAATCATCAATGTCTTTCTTAAATAGAATGGTTTTAATTTAGGTTTTTTAATGTATCAACAGATGAAAAGATATCTATGATTAAAAAAATGTCATGACATACATCATCAGTACAATGGAAGTTTTGTGATGGGAAATTGTGTTCAGAAAAGCTCGTTTCAGGGTGGTGTATAGATGGTTTATAGTGCTGGATTCTGTCGCATTCAGCATGCGCCTCCAGTCCAAACAAAATAAGTCACCTTCCGGAATAGTAGCGTCAATGTCGGGGTTTTTCTATGAGAGCACGAGCCATACGTTTTGGCGATATTCCACATACAACAAGTACAGCGCATTTACTCATCGGCACCAGGTTAGCGCGGCCGGACAGTGATAGATGTGGGAGTATGGAGCCGGCATAAGGCGGGCTTTTGTAGGATGACAATAGCAGTGTCGGGCTGCGTGGAGTGGGAACCCCCTGCCACCTGTTTGTGGTGTAATACGGAGGATATTGTTATATGGCGGGCAGAATGGACAGGCCAGGTCGAGGCAGGGCACGACACTCATTATACCCGCTCTATGGAGAGGGACAAGGTCAGGTCAGGGCAGGACACTGTTATGCATGTACCATGCAGAGGGTGAAGGCCTGTGTATGTTTCATGCAGAGGGTCAAAGCCACAACATGATACATACTATGCATGCTCTATGTAGAGGGTCAAGGCAGCATCATGATGCATTCTATGCATGCTCTATGTAGAGGGTCAAGGCCACAGTTTCAGAAATGGGGTAACTAAAATGACAGAGCTATGCTAAAACTAGCAGTAATTACTCATTGTTCATTGCTCATCGCACTCATTACCATCCCATTTATACACCAATGCTCATCAATCCACTGTATAATTTTCTATTTTCAATCTTTTGTCTAGATCTATACTGTAATTAATTGTTAGCTTCTCATGTAAGCTTTACCTGACTTGTATTTTCACCTTTGAATTGTTGCACTTTTGTCCGGATTGTAATCCTATCCTATAATGGAAGACCACCTATCTCCAAGGTGAATTATATGTGAATAAAAAAAAACTATGGTCAGACCATAGCATGGCACCATTATGCAGTTCTATGTGAGGGTCAAGGCTGCGACATGGTGCATACTATGCACCCTCTATGTAGAGGGTCAAGGCTGTGACATGACACATACTGTGCATGCTTTATGAAGAGGGTCAAGGCTAGGCCACGACATGACATTCACTATGCATGCTCAAGGTCAAGGCTGTGACATACTGTGCATGCTCCATGTAGAGGGTCAAGGCTGCGACATGGTGCATACTATGCATGCTCTATTTAGAGCGTTGATGTGGCAACATGAGGCATACCATGCATGCTCTATATAGAGGGTCAAGACTGCGATATCACATACACTGTGCATGCTCTATGTAGGGGATAAAGGCTGTGACATGATGCATACTATGCATGCTCTATGTCAAGGATCAAGGCTATGACATGATGCATACTGTGCATGCTCTATGTAGAGGGTCAAGGCTGCGACATGATGCATACTGTGCATGCTCTATGTAGAGGGTCAAGGCTGCGACATGATGCATACTGTGTATGCTCTATGTAAAGGGTCAAGGCTGCGACATGATGCATACTGTGTATGCTCTATGTAAAGGGTCAAGGTTGCGACATATTACATACTGTGCATACTCTATGTAGAGGGTCAAGGCTGCATAATGATACACACTATGCACGCTCTATATAGTGGGGTCCAGGCTTTAGCTGTGGTGTGACACACGCTTTGCCCTCTCAATCGTTTATATACATAGAGATGTAATAGGTTTGCAGTGTGACTATCATGTGGCCTCACTTAGGTGGCGACATGATGAAAGGCCCAGATCAGAGTGTACAGACCACTGTTTACTCTGTAAATTCTCATCTGTCGTTCGCAACTCACAGGGCCTTTCATTATGGGAAGCCAACCAGTAGGGGGACTGTTTTAATCATCGTAAAAACAGTGTTTGCCTGTGGATTCGTTTGTTCATAATGTCATCAAACAGTGCCATGCCTACTGGGGAACAGTGCTCAGCATCTGAATCTAGCGTGGGGGAAGTGTAGTCTCTGAAGGGACAGGATATATGGCTTCTGAACAAAGTAACATTCAGGGAAGAGTGTTTGGCTTCTGAACCGAGTAACATACAAGGAACAGTGTATGGCTTCTTATCATCGTAACTTTTTTTTTTTTTTTAGCTTTCCTTTATTGACATAATCTGGTACACAGTTTCAATATTAACATAGATGGTGTGGATGGTGTGAGGATAGAAAACTTGTCAATAAAGAGGGCGGTGGCAATCAGCTATGCTACAGTAATAGCTGGTTTTCATTGTCTTGCCCTGTACATAACTTATTTAGTCTCACACAATTTTTCCACATTTAGATTATAGTATTGCTTATCATACAGTCACTGGAAGTCCAGCCAAGCCCTTTTTTTATCTGTCTTCAAATACGTCGTTATACATAGATGGGGAAGAGTATATGGCTTCTTAACAAAGTATCATGTAAGGCTGACACGTTATGGCCCCGGTATATGATGTATTGAAACGAGCATCTACAACTTAACGTTACTGTACCAAAAACATCAATAAAGATTTTTTTGTGAAGAAAAACAAATACAGGGAAGAGGGTGTGGCTTCCGAACATAGTAACATATACTGGCTTCTCAGGGTACCAATACATGGGTCTATGAAGGTATCCAGCCTATGAACATAGCAATATATTTGGGAGGAGTGTATGGCTTCTCAACAGAGTAACATATTGGGGGAATGTCCGTGAGTTGTGAATATATAGGTGGAGAGTATAGGCCTATGTTATATTACCATGATGTTGATATGCGTGGTCGTTTTATCCATAGTGTATGTCAACTATGAGGAGAACACGACCACGCATATCAAAATCATTGTAGCATTGTATTCATTAGTCAGCATTTCAAGTGTAAGTCATCAAAGTTATGTACAACATTTAAATATAGTATAATATGGGGGAGAATTGTGTCTCTGAACATATGAAAGTATTGGGAGAGTGAGTGTGGCCTATCAATGTAAGATGCGGAAAAAATGATGAACGAAAGGAGCATGTGTGGGCTCTAAAGATAGCAAAGTGCACCATTTGATAAACACCAAGTATGTGCTGGAAGATTATCTCCTTCTAGTGATTATAAATAGATGTCGCTCGTGGGAGGACCCTCTGTTTGTCTCATTTGGTATTACTTCACACATTTACCGTGGCCTTTATTAGTGATAAAGAAACACACATAGGAATAGGAGAGACCACCTAGGTTGTAAAGAGCGAACGGGAAACGTGGGTGGTTTCTTAATTACGCAGTGTGTGAGGATGTATTTATGTGTCTGTAGGTAGTGAGGATGTATTTAAGTGTCTGTAGGTAGTGAGGATGTATTTATGTGTCTGTAGGAAGTACCCACGCCATCGACCAGCATCCGCCTTGTTTTATACCCTCATTTATTACTTACGCAAGGCTCTTCTATAATCAGCCAAAGTAATTTAGAGATCAAGGTGAAAAGTATAGAAAATCAAATCGTAGCCGCTCGATAGCTGAGTGAGTATGCTTGTCATTACACCACTAGGTAGCTAGTCTGTGTCTCTGGTGATATATTCATAGAACGTGCATCATTCATATCCCTTCTGGGCAGAGAGAATATGGAAAAAGCTAAGGTCGCTCGGTCACTCATGAATCTTCTGAGGGAGATGTCAAGGAACCGGGCAGCTGAGTGGATGTATGAGAGAGTGAGATGAAACACGATAAACAGGTACAGATAGACAGAAGGACAACTAGAGACAAAAAGGGATATGTAATAAGTGGGAATTTGCCTGATAAATAGGAAAATACATCGAGAAAAAGGCGCAAAGCAGATATTGGTATGGAGATTTTAAGAATAGGAGATGAAGAGAAATAAAAGAAAACTGATAGATTTAGGTGAATATTATAATGATTATTATCATTATGAAAAATCCAACTCTGTCATCATTCAGACCAACCCACTTTTAACTAAGAGAAATATCTCAAATATTAATTGAAAGCTAGAAAATATTTTATCTCAAGCCTAATAATTGTCACTTAAAGGTACTGAGTAACACAAACAACTCACTAACGACCTCAGTAGATAAATTCATAGCAGAATAACCTTGATAGAGTCCATGTAATGGACGAAACGTCGGTTCCTGAATAAAACGCCAATATCTAACAAAGGTATCTCATGTAGTTGTAAGGTTTTTCTCACCTGAAATATGAGAAAAACCGGGTATGGACAAAACTATTATTGGTAAACACTGAGAGGTGGTCAACGGCAATTCTACAGCGGCAGCTTCAACAAAAGTCATAGATATGACATAGATTGGTGAAACCAAAGTGATTCTTTATCAGAGACACAGAAGAAATTCAATCAGAGAGAGTGCTGCAAACGCAATACGGGGAGAGAAGAAATGATACCGTCAGCAGCGTTTGTCACCAAGCAGCACCAACCGGGAACTAGTTTTCTGGGCCACCACGTTCCATAGTGGGCGATAATAGATCGATCCTGTTTTTATTTCCCATATAGATCTGGGAAATGGTCGCACCCTCCATTGATTTTTCGCTGACTTGTCAATAACAGCGTGATAATAGCAGCGCGACTTTCTGACCATGACACATTTATCAAAGTGTCCCTAAGCTGCATAGCTATGACCTTGACATATTTATGACACTTTGTGCCTGACATGTATAACTCGAACATCGTTAGTTCTATCACTATGTATACCTGAGCCCAACAACTATGACCGTGACACATTTGTAACACTTTGTGTCTAAGCCATGCGACTAGGACTATAACAATTTAATACCTGAGATCTGACCTTGACATATTACGTCAGAATTTGTCTGAGCTCTACAACTATGACCTAGACACATCTACCAAGGTGCATGTGTCACCTGAACATATCTATAGCGGTGGTGACGTCCTGGGTATAGATATCTCCTATTATCAACCTAATGAAAGGGCCGGTGCAGTGGACGCTCTATCATCTCTGCCCTAATCCGTTTACCTGTTATGTGCAGTCTGTATTTGATGGTGTATTTGTGAACCAGGATGCGCCTACATTGCTTACAATACGTGATAGCTCTTGGGCTGGTTCTCTGCCCAAATGAATAATGGGACAGGTATGGCACAATTTTAAACGACCTTGAACTAACGCTGGTTCCCCGGTCATTCATAGCGGAGGATGGAACCAGCACAACCTCTCTCCCTCACTAGATTCCCCAGATAATGTATTTCGACTAAATTGTAATAAATGATGATCCAGAATAAAGTAATGGCAACCTTTCAAAAGATAAAAGGTAACTTATTAGACTGTTTCTCTAAAGAATCAATAGATTTCGCTGCACCCTCTTTCAGGGGACGAGCATAAAATCCAACAAGTAATGGTCAAGTACCAGCTTGATGCAATCCTCAAATGCACTATAAGAATGGCATTCCATACCTTTATCTCACCCCTGGTTTTGTCCCAGAGGCTTTACATTGGGAACTCGTTCTCTGTGCCCTTGCGAGTACTGCAGTCCGTTCTCCAGGGGTCTATATTCTGCATGTCATCCATTCTTTTAGTGTGTACAGGGGGAGATGAATACAGAAAGCAACTAGTTTTGGTCAAAGAAGCCGTTCTCCAACTCGCTTGAATGCTACGTGATATTCACTCGGCTGTCGCCTCATTCATATCAAACTCGTAGAGAACAATGCTTTGACCAAAACTTTTTGTTTTTCTTCTTTTTTACTCACCCCTGGTATTTCTTCTCTAGAGAGTTAACATTGGGAACTCGTATCAAACGCCCACGAGATATTTAGGATAGATACTCGATAGGGCATTATTTCATAAATGTTAGCCCATAAGTCAATGAGAAGGGTGAGATAAATTCAGAAACCTATTCAAGTATAGGGTCAGAGCTCGATCCCTTCTCATTTGAATTGCTATGTAATTCACGCGGCTTCGCAATTCAAACTCGAAGAAATACGAGCTTTGACCCTAAGCTTGAATAAGTTCCCTCCATAAGACCTGATATGTGAGGAGGACATAAGCCAGGCTTACAGGCTAGTTGAGCCTTCCGACTATTGCCATACCCGTTACAACGCATTGTACTCCCTGAGCCCTCCCACCGGCACGTTTCATCTCGGCTCTGTAAGCACCCAGCTGTATGGTTTCTAGTAAGTGCCTACTCTCATCCTGAGTCCGCTGCGAGTGCGAGTGTAAAGTATTCATGAGATGTCTATTCTGTATCAAGTAAAAGTACATTGACCTCAGGCCCAGCTGTACCAGGTGGCAGTCTAAATCTCCCGTGTGTGTTGTTTGTCTCAGGCCCGCTTTAACCTTAAACAGCTAATAGCTGTACTGGCAGATCTGTTTGTCGATGAACAGTTTTTTTTATTAACATTTCTATTAAATTGGCCGCCACCCCTGTCTCCACTCCGTTCTGACTAAAGGGTTGGTCGGGTAAAATCCCATACGTATCTGCTGTGTGTGCCTTGATCCAGGTGATTCTCTATTATGTACGTTCTTCAAGAAGAAATACTTACTAGGATGCAGTAATAGCTTCACAAATTGATAGTAGAGCTAGCTTTATGATGGTTTTATTCTTTAAAAAATACACACAAAAGAAAATAGCAAAATGGTGTATTGGCATCGAGGTTATGGCTAAACACACTCTCCAAGCAGTACAGAAGATTTGGTACGAGAGTCACGGCTAGCCGGTCACGGTGGCCACGTATTTAACCCGACCAGAGCTAGCGTAATGTAGCTCTGGCGGCCAGTGTACATTTTCATGAGTGACATATTCCCATACTGCCCACCAGGGGGTTCCACCTCTCAGAGGGGTGATGATTCTTTTCATTACTCATCCACGGTTGTTAACGGTTGACTGTGTAGTGAGACTACTCCAGCACTGAGGGGGGTAGGGTGGGGTCGTGGTCTACGCTACAGCCCTCCTGCTGCCACCTCGCGGGACGCTTATGACTCACACTTAACTCTCACCGCTCTCAGCGTCACCCTCGACATCGTTTTATCATGTTGATAACGAGAGCTATTGGCCGCCACCCCTAGACGATAGTCACCCGTTCCCCATATTATCCTACCCCTCATATGAATCTCCATAGTCGTAATATGGTGTGACTGTGTGCCACGACTATGCCATGAAATAGTTATATGCCACAGGTAAGATATGCAATCAAAAACATGTGACTGGGTAGGATGAAATCTAAACGTCACTCAAATTCATATAATTGTGTTGTCTTCTGCTACAAATATCACCCAGCTCCGCTTCGTGATATCAATCCTCAAAGACAAATCACGCCATTTAAACAATTATATGAAATTATGTTACCTTTTCTGATAGTATTAGAGGTAACATGGAGCTCTTTACACATTGAGCTGGGGTCATAAACTAATTATCTACACAATCAGATATCTAAAGACGAGAGAACAAGTTTCATGTCAGGGAAGTACCAAGACATCTGAATCTGTTATACATCATAGCGAAATTAATTTGAACTTTAACTTTGTTGTTTAACAAGTCAAATACATGCGGTTATGTTTATTTCACACAATAAGTCCTTTACATTGTTACTACTTTGGCTTTCACAAAAAGAAATGGTTATGTAACTAATCTGACAAATTAAAACAAAAGTTGCCCCTCATGGTTCACACAGTGTCTGAGCTACCCACGCGCCTTGTGTCTTACCTAACAACACGAGCACCTTTAGAAATGTCAAACAAGTCATGCATGACCAGGTGGGTGGGGTTAATATAAATCACCTTTCACCTTTAAAAGTTTTCTCTAAGTCAGCGTGAGCAAGACGGAACAAGTTTTGCTGAGGAATGAGGCGGAAGTACAGGTGTTCCGCTATTAGTGTCGAGCCTGTAGTAATCAAAAGATCGCTAAGTAGTAATTTGCTAAGATTTTGCGCGGGAGTTGGACTCACAGTCCCGTAAACACGGACATACTCACGTCTTGCACTGCACTCCAAACAGCTGCTCCTCTGAAAACTAGGACACCACTTCATATCAACCCACTTTACTTTTCTAAGTTTCTTTTTCTCATTTTGAAAACAGCTATTTTTGTTGCGGGATGCGACCCTGTACTAATGAGGAATTTCAGGTCCAACAAACTGCCAGAAATAGGCGGGTAGTGTGTGTTGGCAGTTGTGGTGGTTCTAATTACTCTGCGTAATGAGAGGCCGCTACGACCGCAGACCTGACCGGCAGGCGGCGCTGCTCTGTTTTTGTCGGCCATGTCGGCGACTTGTTGTTAGTTTTTCACCATCTGTTGGTGGCATGATGCGGTGTGGTCAGGGATTCCAATCTGCTGGAATCTGGCAGCAGTTTAGCCTGATTATGGACGCCAGTAATGAACCCGCTTACAAGTACTTGTTGTCGTATTTTGGTCCTGCAGCTGGAACTCGGCACGCATTTTAATAACCGGCACATTCCCCAGGGAGATATTGTCGGTAAAAAGTTGTCTTGTCACCCAAACCTCGTGCAAACCACACAAAGCAGGCATCGAATTCAAAGACGCTGCCCTCGTAAAATGGCACAAAAATGTCCACTTGCCTGGGCCTGTTGAAAAGGGAGGAATGGCCAGGGCGTTTCTTCTGTATCACCATGGTAACAGCACAGACTGGTAACCAAGGTGGTGGCAGGAGGGGACCCTGCGAGGGCTGACACTAGACTGCTGCCAATTCAATGATTAGGCACTGGGCCTGACAGTAAGCTATTAACAGTACAAGACAAATGTCCTGACTCTGAAAGTATAGTGCTGACAGGATATGGAGGAAGCAGTGACCCGAAGAGTAGCCCGCTGACAGTATTTAATGACCAGGCAATGGCTCTGACAGTAAACTGGAGGTGCTGACAGTACAAGGACTAGGCACTGACTTTGACAGTACAAAGACTATGAGCTGGGTCTAAATATGTACCTCTCGGCAACTTTTCAAGGTCATCCAGGGTGACACCTCAGATAACCAAGCCACTCAGTGACAAGGCATTGTTGTTTGCAGCTTTAAGTACCTCAGGGAGATGGTGGGGTTGGACAGGACTCTACTAAACTAAACAGCACTTAGAGCTTGGTGAGTAGCAGATGGATGGGGAGGAAGACGAACACTGGGGAGTTTTTGATCTATCATCAGCAGCTAAGATCATTTAAGAGGTAAATCTAACACGGATACAAGATGTCAAAGGATGGAAACATGATTAAATAGAATAGCCCCCTTAGTGGTGTACCCCATTAAGAGGACCACCCTTCAACTCATACTTCTTGGGTCTCTTTTTTTGTATATATATTTTGTTTATTTTTCTTTTTATTGTGTTCAGCAAAATTCACTAGTACTAGTGGTCTTACATTTTGCTGGTTACATGCAATGTTTATTTCGTTGTTTTCGTACATAGTATGAAGAAAGCGAGTATATACAAATGAGGTATGAATATAGACAAGTCTCTTCATATCTAAGTTTATTCCCTTAAGCGGGGCTTACCACAACTTGGACCACACCACATGTAGGTCAGCTATTTCTTAGAATCAGATAGCTATTTTAGCCCGCTAAAGACCACCTGGTACCCGCAGAAGCTGGAGTTGTCGGCGTGACCACTGGGAAGTAGTATCAATACATTAGTCACAGCCCATGGAGAGCCTGGCCAGGTAGATATGCGGTGTAAGCGACCAGAAGGGGGTTATTTACATTGAAGGCGTTTACCACGCCATACTACTTACTCTATGACATATTTAGCCTGTCAAAAAGATATATTCTTATCCTACATATTATATGTTAAGCCTGTGTCATATATGTAATTCTTATTATATTACTTACGCTGTCAGTATTATAGTTTGCGCCTGTGGCAAAGATTCATCTCTAAACTACGTTCAGTGTCTATTAGCGGGTGCCACCGATGGTTTCTATACTACTCACACTATCAGTAGTATAGTTTGAGCCTGTGTCATAGGGGCATTTATATACTACTCACACTGTCAGTATCGAAGTTTGAGCCTGTGTTGCAGGTTCATTTCTATACTACTTGCAATGTCCGTGTTATAGTTTGCGCCTGTGTCATAGGTTTTTTTTTCAATACTACTCACGGTCTCGGTTTTCAATAGTAACAAGGCTTATATATAAATGTGTTGAATAGGTAGAAAATCCTTATACTGTCAGAAACAGTGTGTGCCTATCTTTATCATGAGTGCGTTTCTATAGGGCGCAAAGTGAATGTTAGTTCATTGACACGCTGTTAGGGGGCTCACTGGCAGTTTCAGTCTCCAAGCCAAGCCAAGGGGCACCAAGAATCAGCAAGGAGAGTGTGTGAGTTCCCGGACGACTGGCGATGATGGCGCCGTTAGTCGGGAGACAGCGCCTGTTATCAGTGTCTGTTATAATCCATTGATACGCCACCTGCCATCTGGTGTTTTGTTTTTACGTCGGTGGCAAGTGGCCAGGACACTGTGACTATATGCCATATTCTGCCAGTCTATGTGGTGTGGGAACTAAAAGTACTCTCACCTCAGTAAATGTGTAGGAGTGAGATTTCTACCTGAATTCATCTCATAGATTCCACAGTAAGTCTAATAGAACATATTGGACGTTAAACTACCCAAAACAACAACATATTATGCCATATATTGCTTTCACTCCTTGTTATTGTTGAAATCTATTATTTCTTGTACCTTGTACAAGGGCTATCGTTTGATAATATTTAAGTATACATGTGAGACGGCTTCACCGTCCATAGGGTCGTCCATAAGTGTTGAATAAAGTTGATCTACAGCGTCCCTGGGTCTCCTTGGCGTACAGAAAAGTGTCTATATGTACGATGCTAGATTATTTAACGGGCCCCAGGCTTAAATGAACTGCGGAGTGTGTACGTTTGGTACTGCTGCATACTAAAAGGGAATGTAGAAGGAGTAGGTTTTATTCTAGACCAGGCCCAAAGTGACTGTGGAGGGTAGCACTTAGGGCTCTGACCAATCATAAATCTAACAAAAGGGGTCCGCTATCTCAGGCAACTGGGGGATTTAGGGGAACCTGCAGCTGACCTATTTACAGTCCGCCTTGACTGTGTCTCCCTACAGTCTGCCTACAGTCTGTCACTGCTATCCCTCCCTCTGTATGTTTACGTTGCCATGTTGTCATAAATCTTCCTAAGCAAAGACATAAAGAACCACTAACAAGGCAAATTCAGCACGCCTTAAGTCGGCTTTACAACGTGCCAGTCAGGGCAGTTTGGGCGGACGCGTAATGGGCTGCGCGGTGTGGGGCGTGCTGGTGTAAATGGTACCTAAGTGGAGAAGGGCGGGCGGCGAGCTGACCTGGCATTCACTCCCATGGGGCGCGTTGTGGTTACAAAATATCTTTAAACTAGTTGTGGTGTGAACAGTAGAACCATTAGGCGACCAAATAGTTTGTAGGCATGTTTCTTTATGAACCAACGTTTCGGGCTGTGGACGCCCTTTATCAAGGTTAATATACAGATGAGATTGGTCACTGAAGTACATAGTAGGTCGTTTGTCAATAGTAGTCATTAGACAAGCAGTGAGTAATTAAGGGACCAAATTGAATTGAGGTAGAACTAACATGGCGATATTTACAGGATAAATTCAAGTGAACAAATCTTTTTGAGATTTTTTCTGAGTAACTAGATTGGTAATAATTGAATATGTATAACATTGAATATGATTAAGATATAACGTGGTAATTAATTGTTTTTTAATTCAACGTCTTGAGGCAGAAAAGTATGCGGGTAGATTAACTCAGCCATATGATACAGATACTTTAGAGAATCAGGTTCTATGGGAATCCAATGCACCCGGCATCATTCTCTATTTAGTCTTACAATCAATTGAGTTGTCTATTTGTAATATTCAATATCTCCCTTAAATCAAATACACAGAAAGCATGTGGATTCCGCTGAATGAAAGCCCAATCCTGATGAATAACAACTCTACATTATTCATAGCTTACTGTAGATAGCAGAGACTTGCACTGTTTACTAACAAAGACTCACAGGGATCAGAGATGTGTGCCTCAATAATGAAACAATTTATGAAACTCCTGCTGAAACAAAACCCGCCATGCAATATTTACCAGCCAGAGTGTGAGAGCAAAACTAAGCATTAAAACTCAATCCATCACGAGATACGTGAGGGACGGGGGATGCTGTACGCCCAGGGACTCCGGGTAATCACTCCGTGAGTGATAAGATAAGACTGCTATTCCTATATACCCAGGGGTATGTATAGGGGTACAGTAGTTATGAGCCAAGTATCAGGCTGGCGTTTTTGTCCTAGCCTGCCTTTTTCGTCCCAGGCTAACCACATGGTTTTTATGATTGGCTATCGTACTGTATTTAAAATGGCCACGCCCCTCATCCACTGGTTCAATATGGTTAAAAAACACACACACACTCAGGCCAATAGTCATGAATAACCTAGAAAAATCTTATTAAGACTGCAAAATGTAAACATACTGCATCAATGCAGCTATGAAGTCGCCGCGATGTTGTCACATAGCAACATACATAGCAACACTCATAGTTACTATGAAACCGGCGGGAAACCGGCGGGACAAAGACGTAGTTACTTGATAAGGGTGGCCATGGCTTCTCGGAATATCGCGGGTAAAGGAATTTTCATTTTCATCGATATTTGAAGGAATATAGAAATAGGGAAACCAAGTCCTAGAGAGAATATGTCAAAGTTACTTGGTAAGGATAAACAAAATTTCTTCGATTCTCATTACCTCGTAACTTAGACATACTTTCACTGGGACATGGTTTCTCTCTATTGCCTATGAAATGGAAATATGAAATTTGCCTCTACTTGGGTCACTGTTGAAGAAATCATGGCGTGAGCGAGCTTTTGATTGATATTTGATTCGTCAGAGACTCATATTGCCCGCCGGCGTACTCAGTAAATTTATACTACATTCAGAACATCGACACATCAAACCAATTTATTCAGGGCTTATCTTTCACTTTTACTGTATATCAGGCAGTCCATCGCGTCTTAATAATAGGTAGCTCTGATCCATAATCTGTTTATTTTACCCTTTCCCTGCAGCACCCAGTTCCCCTGCTCAGCATTACACGGCAGGCATTGCCTGCATAAACGACCCTGCTACGACAGGCACTTTTTTGGAAATAGCATTGTCATGTAATGTGTCATGGGATTTTAGTAATTTACCTTGTTGAATGATCATATTTCGTTTTACCAAATCATAGGTCAATATGCTCTTATATATTGTCTAAATTTCTTTTAAATCAAACAATTATTTTTTTATCTATTGAATTTTGTATATAAGCAACAATGATGCCCCTAAGATGCCTGGATGCATCTTCCTGCCGTAGCCAGGGGAATGCCTGGATGCATCTTCCTGCCGTAGCCAGGGGAATGCCTGGAGGCATCTTCCTGCCGTAGGCAGGGGAATGCCTGGAGGCATCTTCCTGCTGTAGCCAGGGGAATGCCTGGATGCATCTTCCTTCCGTAGCCAGGGGAATGCCTGGAGGCATCATGCTGCCGTAGGCAGGGGAATGCCTGGATGCATCTTCCTGCCATAGCCAGGGCAATGCCTGGAGGGATCTTCCTGCTGTTAAAGGATTAATACAATATCATATCATGTATATATATTTCCTGGCAGAGCATCGTATTTGAATCACAAGTCCATGCATATCCTGGCATTTCTGTTAGAAAGTATCATGAAAGTCTCTGGCCCCAAGAAATATTTTCTAAATTAGGCATTCTCATAAGCAATTCTCTACTTATGGAAACCTGGTCCCGGCAATTATTGCAAGATTACGTGCTCTTGGCAGCCACTCTCTACTTAATACGCCATGCCTGCCGACCTCTGCCGTAGATGTAATTAATTAGTGTCGAACTCCTGTCTCTGACTGCCACCTTACACTGATTATCTATGTTTAATCAGTCAGTCCTGGACCTCAATGAAGGCCCCTTGCACCGAAACTAGTTGGCTAATTAGGTGCAGAACAGATGTATGATGGAAGTGTTGAACACATGAAAATGTTTGCCGAACAAATATGAAGTTGGACTAATATTTTTTTATATTCAATAAGCTTTTTTTTCGCCTATTGGCGGTCTTCCATATATAAGTCAAGGGACAAAACAGAACGACAATACAAATTATAATACAGTCATTCATACAGTTACATATTATATAGGTTCCATATTCCTATTTTATATACAAGAGAATATGATGATTTGTTATTGTTATCACCCCCTCCCTCATATATGTGTAATCAGAACGTAAAGTTGAGAGAGACTCCGGAGAGAGGTGAATTGTCCTTGATAGGTGGGTTCTGCAGTGGTTTACAGTGTGTATGTAAGTGTGTGTTAGTGTATGTCTTTCTTTAACATTTTTTTATAGAAGTGTTTATTGAACACATAAATTCATTGTAAACATACAACGATCTTCCAATTATGTAGTCCATAGAGGTAATAGTAAAGGTAGGACTTGGCAAGAGCCAGAGAAAAGAGACGATACACCAACAGACATTGACGCGACAGGACAAGTACAGATACAGTATAGGCTGCCTCAGGCAGTCATGTACCAAAAAACTATGCACATAGATATTAGCAGATTAATGCAGCTTTATGCCAACTCTGCATAATCATACATCTTCACGCTCACTGTTCAACAGGTCATACAATTTTAATTTCTTAGGTCATTGGCAGAAAACGGAAAAAAGCATACAATGGATGATGTCTTACAGACTCAGATCAGATCTTACGATCACAGTAACATTTACAAGTCTTTGGTATGTTAAAGTGACACTTGACGCCTCATTCTCACAGAACCTTCGTAAAACAAATCTCGTTTAATATTTTACTCACACCCAGCGGGATGTCATGTATTAATGATACAGTGGGAGTTTGTGTGACATTGAGCACCCCATAGCTGAGGGACGCGGAGGGGACGCGGAGGGGACGCGGGCGGGACGCGCGGCATCACCAGCTCCCAGCAGGTGGCGCTCTCCGCCAGAGCAGCTCCACACCCACACTCACACACGGAACAAGGACGCGCATAGCTACACACACAACGCCCCAGTATAGCCACGCGCATAGCGATACTCACACGGAATAGCCGCACGCATAGCGATAGATGCAGCCACGTGCATAACTATAGACACAGACACGTGCACAGGGACACATACTCACGCATACATAGAGGCTCGGACAGCACGGAGGTAGGCAGCACAGCACAGCACAGCACAGCACTCTCGGCCTGACAGCACGCCTGGCCACACACTCCCCCAGGGACGAAAAGCACGGACCTCCTATGGCACGGGTGAGTGGTGAGATTGAGGCATGAGACGCGATAGAGAGGGAAGGAGAGACTGCTAGTCTGATCTTATTTCATATCCAGAGATTTCTAATGTAGATTAAGTTGAGATGGCTGATGTGGGGGTGTGTTGAGTTTCCAAGGTGTAAGGTGTAATGTGGTGGTATTGTATGGTGACTGTTTAGGCTTGGTATAAGGTGTAATGTGGATTGGTATAAGGTGTAATGTGGGGGTATGGTGTGGTGAGTGTTGAGGCTTGGTATAAGGTGTAGTGTGGGGGTATGTTATGGTGAATGTTGAGGCTTGCTGTAAGGTGTATTTTGGGGGTATGTTATGGTGACTGTTTAGGCTTGGTATAAGGTATAATGTGGGGCTATGGTGTGATGACTGCTTCGGACTTGGTATAAGTTGTGATTCGCTATGTGTTGTGGTGTGTTGACTATGGTGATACATAATGGGGGTGTGATTGTGTGATGTGCGGACCCACTCCGAGCTGTGATACTGGTTACTCTAGAGGAGGGATGGTAGACATTTCGTGGCACATGTATCATTTACAAACTGACAGGTCTCAGCCCTGGATTAGTCACGTGGGACGCTCCCACGTGATTAGAGTGAGACGCTCTAAGGAGGGAAATATTCATAACGAGGCTGAGGTCAAAAATGATTCCTCTAGTGTTTAAATCCCTACCGTAAAACGTCCATAGCTATATTGATTTTATATCACATATCAGAGTTACCCTCGAATACGCATGCCCTCGAAGTATTAATTCTGTCACAGATGTTTCAGAAACGTTTTTATTTCATATTGCATATTTATAGCACTATACGTCTATAATTTACATTATAGTGTGTAAATATAGTGCAGCTGCCAGACGTGTGTCTCTCAAGAAGTTCTTAGCGAAATGTAGACAGTCGTTAAAGATAGATATATAGACGCAAGTAGTGCGAACGATAAAATCTGGATGGGATTAATGGAAAATATATCTTGAATTAAAGCCAAAGTAGATAAAGATGAATAGAATAAATAAGACATACAGGCGGTCATAATGAAGGCGTAGGCAAATGTTAAAAGTGGAAGAGGGAAAGTAGGCAACAAGCTTGTGAAAAACAGCAATGTAGTATGACATGACTATGAAAAACAACCATAAATATATGGCATGAGGGTGGGAAACAGCCATATATATATAATATATATGAGAGTGGGAAAAAGCCATGCAGTATGCCATGACAAAGAGAAAGGGCAATGACATAAGCCATGACACTGTGAAGCAGTCACGTGGTGTGACCTCAGAGTTGTAGGGGGTGGTCAGTATACTGGCAGTATGAACAGGCAGTCCGTGTGTGGACTTTCTGCGGAGCAGTACTTTAGCCTGTGTATAAACGATTCTCTCCTGTATTGACAGAGGCGCCCCCAGCGGGACCTCGTGGTATCAGACCCTCAGTGCGCGTACGGCGCTCGCGGGACTTTCAGATTCATCATCTGTGTCCTGAATGTGATTAGAGCAGCTCTGCGGAGAGGGCGGCCACAGATACCGCACGTACAGACCTGCTCATAAAGACAGATCTGCTCACACTCACACCTCACATACAGAGCTGTTTATAACATAGATCTGCTCCTCACATACAGACCTGATCATGAATACAGATCTGCTGCTCACAGCTCACATACAGAGCTCCTCATAAAGACAGATCTGCTCACATTTACACCTTACATACAGACCTGTTCATAAACTCAGATCTGCTCACATGGAGACCACATCAAAAAGACAGATCTGCTCCTATCTACACCTCACATACAGTCCCGATCATAAATACAGATCTGCTACTCACTTATAATACTTGTTCATAAACATGGATCTGCTCACACCTACACCTCACATACAGACCTGTTCATAAACTCAGATCTGCTCCCATTTACACCTCACATGGAGACCACATCATAAAGACAGAGGTGCTCATATCTACACCTCACAAACAGACCTGTTCATATTCACAGATCTGCTCACACACCTCACATACAGACCTGATCATAAACACACTTCAGACACCGACACCTGCTTACATAAACCTCGCATACAAACCTTGTCATAAACAGCCTCCTAAATTCAAATGCATATTTTTTTTGCATATAACTCAGAGACAGATCTGATATAAAGACCTGTTCACATGCAGATCTCAGCCGCAGACCTTCTCAAGCACACACCCTAAACACAGACCTCCTTACATAGACCTCGCGTCCAGTTCTGCTCACACACACACACACACCTGAGACACAGACCTGCTGAAATGACCCCGCATATACAAACCTCAAATGTGCACCTACACACACAGTCTTGCTCACACAGCAGACCTCAAATACACTAATGATCCTACATACATAGACCTTCCATAAAGACCTGCTCATACACATACCTCAGACACAGACCTACACACAAAGACCACACACATAGTCCTTCTTACAAACATACGTACTATCAAGAGACGTCACGAGTTTGAGTCTGAGTTATTTATGCCACGCATTTTGTTGGCTCCCTAATTTCACGAGTCGAAGACGAGTGACATTACGGAGCCAACAAAATGAGCGGCATAAATAAACTCAAACGAGTGGCGTCTAGATTTTATCCTACCCCGTTTCCATATTTTTTCAGTATCAGAAAGTAGTGGCATAAACAACACTTTATGTCACTACCCGTGACATAAACAAATCCCATGTTAAGCCTATGGCGTTTTTTATTAGCGGTAGGATAATAATAGATAAACCTCTTCTCAAACGGATCTCACACATGAACCTGATCACTTACAAACCAGTTTACACATAGACCTTCTCACAGACAGACCTTCACAATCATACTTACTTACATAAACCTGCTCAGTCAGACCTGTCACATAGACTTACACACATAAACCTGCTCAGATAGACCTATACACACATAAACCTGCTCAGATAAACCTACCCACACATAGACTTACACACATAAACCTGCACAGTCATACCTACTCACATAAACCTGGTCAGATAAACCTGCCCACACATAGACCTACTCACACAGAGACCTGCACAGTCATACCTACTCACATAAACCTGGTCAGACAGACCTGCCCACACATAGACCTACTCACACAGACCTCCCCACACGCAGACCTCCCCACACGCAGACCTACTCCCTGTGTCAATGCTAGCCCCACTGAGAGCGACACAAAAGCTTCTGCCTGTCCGGAGATGGCTTATCTAGGCACTGTTTGCCAGCAGGATTATCTTCTCTCATTGACGATGGACCTCACATCATGAGGACTGCCCTCAGATCAACCGCTCGCCACTCGGCGTAAGCTCTGCACAGACAGATTGAATGGCTGAGCTCTGGCCGCTATCAGAGAGGCTGGTCTTATTGACATATTGCTCCTCTTGGCGGAGAATGAGACTATTGTGTGTAACAATAGGTATGGAAAATAGCCGTGGGACTGATTGACTGACATAATCACTCTCTCTGACCGTAATGTCTAGTCCGTGGCAGCGGGGTGATGGCCGGTCAGGATGCACAACAGAATAACAACTATTCCTATATACCTATGACCGAACACTCTGTGGTTACATACCGCTGCTGGGGTGCAGTAATTATGAGTTATGTAGCGAGGCTGACGTTTTCGTCCCGGGCTGATGTTTTCGTCCCGGCCTGACCACGTGACATAAAGAGCAGCGGGACGAAAACCTAGCTATTGCAGTTACTCGATAAGGGTGGCCATTTTTCTGGGGCTATCGCAGGAAAAGAAATGATCATTTTTATCGATATTTGAAGGTATATAGGAATAGGGAAACCAAGTAACGGTAATCAAAAGTCAAAGGCCAAGGCCTTTGGCAGTAATTTTTCCGAGCCTTACCTCGTAACTTTAAACTTTTGCTCACCGGAACATAGTTTCCCTCTATTCCCTCTATTCCTATGACCGAACACTCTATAGTTACATACTGCTGCTGGGGGTGCAGTAACTTGCGTTTACTACCCAAGGCTGACGTTTACTACCCGAGGTTGATGTTTGCTACCCGAGGTTGACACGCTACCAAAAGCTACGATCAGTGAACTTGAAAAAAATTGGCAGTAATTTTTTCAAGCCTTACCGAGTAACTTTGACTTTCTTTCACTGGAACATAGTTTCCCTCTAGTCCGAGTCACGTACGTCCAGGTTGAAAGGAAGGTAGAAGAAGAGTCACTCAAATAACGTCATTAACTCTGACTTAGAGAGCTCGAGCATTCCCCTCCTCCTATATCGTCTTTGAAGATATCTCATCTTTAATACACATGAACTGGTGCGTGTGCGTGTGTAAGCACCACTGAAATTCGCAGTATTAAATCAGATCTGAAAAATGACCCACTAGGAAAAGTGAGTGTTGCTCCACATGTTGTGTGACCATGTCTCTGTACCTTATAGCCTGTCAGACTGTGTAACCTTGGTGTTTAAACTGTGATACTCACTCTCTTAAATTATGTGGATCAGTCCCTGTGGTTTAGGGATTGTGTGACTCAGTCTCTGTAAGGTGGAGACTATGTGACTCAGTCTCTGTGAGGTGGAGACTGTGTGACTCAGTCTCTGTGAGGTGGAGACTGTGTGACTCAGTCTCTGTGAGGTGGAGACTGTGTGACTCAGTCTCTGTGAGGTGGAGACTGTGTGACTCAGTCTCTGTGAGATGGAGACTGTGACTCAGTCTCTGTGAGGTGGAGATTGTGTGACTCAGTCTCTGTGAGGTGGAGATTGTGTGACTCAGTCTCTGTGTGGTGGAGATTGTCTGACTCAGTCTCTGTGAGATAGAGACTGTGTGACTCAGTCTCTTTATAGTAGAGATTGTGTGGCTCATTCCCTGTGTGGTGGAGACTCAGTATCTATGAGGTAAAGATTATGTGACTCAGAATCTGTGAGGTGTAGACTCTGTGACTCAGTCTCTGTTAGGTGTAGACTGCATGACTCATTTTCTGTGAGATGTGGACTGCAAGGCTAGGTTTCTGTTAGCTATAGAGTGAGACCCAGTCTCTTTGAGGTGGACATTGTGTGATTCAGTCTCTCTGGGTGTACATTTCATGAAGTAGTCTCTGTGAAGTGGGGACTATGTAACTAAAGCCCCGGTCCCAATGGAGCAATGTGACTGTCACTAATAAAAGCAATGCCAATTACATCGGCGGCGGTTGCAGCATCACACTGAATGAAACATGTGGGGCTGGGATTGTGAGTGTGTGCAAAGATTTGCAATGGGATCATTGTGGAGATATAAATGCCCATACTATTCTTCATAATGTATGTCTTCCTGAATTTCTCAATTACCACATATGACGGCCTTCGTGCAGGTGCTTGGCCTCAGGAGGTGTGATGAAAGGCTGGCTTTGAGAACGGCAGGCTGTAGATGTAGCTGTGCCTCTTCATAAATATTGCCGACGTCTGACACATCTAGACCAACATGAATGCATGATGCTGTCTCAGACATCTCAATCTCCGGCCATTTTTTCTTGGGTGTCACCACAACCATTGGAACGATTCAGCCACAGCAGTAGGACACACACTGGACTTCTCGCCTACTTTGCAATTGTTATGGATCCAACGTAGTTTAGGGGTCATAAAATACCGTTGATGGGGCACCAATGGGCCCATAGAACATGTGCGGTGAGCGTCTTACACCAATAGGACATAAAAAACTCTATCAACATATATAGGAAGTGTACCAAAGGAAAATGAGGGCGCGCCTTCAGTCTCAGTGAGTTGTAGACTTTATCTCACCCCTGGAATAAATGTCCATAGGCTTAACATTGGGAACTCGTTCTCCATGCCCCTACAAGTATTGCAGTCTGTTCTCCATGGTCTATATACGGTGTGTTGTCCATGCTTTTAGTGTGTACAGGGGTGAGATAAATACAGAAAGCAACTAGTTTAGGTCAAAGAAGTCATTCTCCAACTCGTTTGAATGCTATGTAATATTCACTCGGCTGTGGCCTCATTCATATCACTCCGCATCAAACTCGTGAATAACGACGACTTTGACCAAAACTTGTTGGTTTCTTCTTTAGAGTAACTCATTGTAGACTGAGTAACTCAGTCTGTGTTAACAGCACAACGCGCAGTTCCTCCGGGATCCGCCTGCAGCACCCAGCTGCTCATTTCTTACCGTCATTAAACTCAGGCGTGCTCCGCCCCTCCTCCCCGATTCAATCTAATTTCCTTTTCGTGGTGGGCTTGACTTGATCACCATGTAAAAATCAGCCCACAGAATGTCAGAGCGGTGAATTATTGTCTGCAGTGCGACGACCCCTCAAAATGTCACGGCGTGGTCATACACACGGACAATAGCCGATAGTCGCCGGTAACCTTAGCACTTCAGATATTGGTGGTGCATCTAACTGGGCACTTTATTGATTATCAGCATTTACAATCACGATATCGTTGGAGACTACTCCGCTGTGCTAGATTTTAATTGTGCAGAAGTGTTATTTTCTTGAAGTTGTTAGATTGCCGTCGGCGTCCTGTTTGTCATTGCCTGTTTTTGTTCAGGTATCTCTTCAATAACAATGACAATAACTACTATGTTGGAGATGGTTTTATGGGGTAGCCGGTAAAGTGAACGAGGGCGGATCACGGGTTTTTAGTGTTCTCTGCTCTGCCGTATTGTTTAATGTCACATGAACAAAGAATCTTTTTTTATTATCCACCTAATACAAAGTGTCCAAAGTAAACCTATAGGAACTCTGTATAGATATGCTCGGCGCATATATGGATATGTTGCATGCTCCGAGCTGCAACACTGCGGCCAATCTTCTCCTTCATTCCCAGCAGTGGTAGATTTACTGCTATATCAAAGGCCAATCGTTCTCATACCATGTCTATGTGGTGTGGGAATTAAAGAACTCTCACCTCGGTAAATATGTAGGGGTGAGATTTCTATCTGAATTCATTACATAGATTAGATCACCATCCATGGGGTGTAAAAGAACCTTGGAACCTCTGGTGAGAACCTCTAATGGTTAACTGGACGTTAAGGTCCGGCGTCCACCTACTACGATATGGCTCCGATATGCCCTACGATTCACCTCCCGATGCAAAATCAAAATCGCGTCGGAAGGTCACCTAATATCGGGGCAGTTGACCACGTTTCTACGATTAGACACCGATAAAAACGCCATACAATGCATGGTGAATTGGCATGTCTAGACATATGTCTACGATTTTGCACCTTCCCGATATGGCACCGATTTTGACATTTTGTATCGGCGCCATATCGGGAGGTCTACGATTCTATCGTAGTAGGTGGACGCTGGGCCTAAATCAAACCAACCAACCAACCAACTGGGCTGCAAAAACCGGCGCATACGGAAAAAAGTGCGTATGACCGAAATGAACTGAAATCGCCATGCCACCAGTTGGATAAAGGTGGGCAGTAAATATGATGTAGACTGGTTTCAGATAAATTCGGTTGTATGCTCCTCGAAGTTGACTGCAAAATCCTCGCAATATCTCGGATATTACTACGCGTCAACTCCTCGGAGCATACAGCCGCTTGTATCTGAAACCAGTCAATATTGTGTTTTTATTCTGTTAGCAATCAGTATTCATCCAATTTACAATACAGAGCTACAATACAGGCCCCAATATTTCCCAGATCTATACGCATGCTCAAAGATAAGTTACTTACCATCACGGTGAAAATTTATCCCTCTTGCTATTTCTGTTTACAAGTAAGATTTTCACCAAGCCTTAGAGGTAATATTTCTAGGTTGGATAATCTTTTAGGTTCTATTGTGTGGCTACGATGGAAATAATAGTGCGTCAAACGTCAATACCGCAGCCAAACGTACCGATGTGTTGCTGCCACCATTCACAAGGGATATGTCGTGTGAACACCGGTTTTCGGGTTGGTTTGAGTACATAAAGTACAGTGAATGGAGCCTTGACAATGTCCTTCAGTTGCTGAGCCTTGCTCTGCACTTTGTGCGTTGGGAGATGTGGAATACATGCATGGGAAAGCTTGGCTTCTCTATGCCGAGCCTAGACACCAAGGCTATTCATGCTAGCATGACAGCGGTACCTGGTGGACTCAGCGACCATGCATCAGGATTAACAGTAGCATCTCCTGAAGTCCTTAGCGACGGTCAACTTCCTCCATGCCCTTTGAATAGCAGAGGACAACAATGTGCATAATGTTTCACTATCATTGTATCTTGCCTATTCAATTCTGCCATTGTGTTGCTACACATGTCAACTTAATTCGTCAATAATTTAGAGGTTGTCCATGATGATGGTTCATTAATAGACGAAATGAAATCTGTTAATTCATTTTTTATCAGCATCATAATGAGAAGCTTACGGGCTTCATCTGAATTTCAGGTTTAACATGACATCCTTTGGCAAATCCCTTAAATAGCCCTCGTACCTATACAGTCCAAATATGCAGATTATGTACAATACAGGTGTATAGTGTATCTGATCAATACTTAATTCACCAATTCCCCATGAGTAACGAGCGTGTCTATTTATGATGTCCCCTGTGGGTAGAGGGTGTGTCCAATGATGGTTCCCGCGTAATCTGCCGATTGATGGATGTCAGAGTGATGAGCCCGTCTGCTTTATGACGTCTAATAACCGTGAAGGGTTTCTCTAATGTCGGCTGCTCACTAATAGACCACATGTAATCTGCTACATAATGGATATGGGAGTAATAAGCATGTGTACTTAATGATGTTATAAACGGCTGAAAAGTGTTTCTAATGATGATTCGCCACTATACAACATGTTTCTAAAATACTGATTAATGGATGTAGAATGGATAGGGGTACCTACCTTTTTGAAATTAACACATCATTTTATGATGACCCATACGGATTGGGGGATTATCTATTATTATATACCCATGGGCGAATATCTCACCTTTACTCACCAGGAGTACAGATTCCGTTCATCGCTGAGTGACGGAAGAATATTCATACGTCCCTCCGTACCACGTGACCACTTTCATTCTCCAAAAAGTGAGTTGTAAAATTATAAAATAGCTTTATTAATGATTTCTAAGTATACAATAATAAGGAGACATAGTAATATACGTCTCGTTCTTCGAACTCCGTGAATATTTCCGAACAAAATATCTCTTAATAGATTCCATTCAAGCACACTAACCATGTCTCCATATAATAATGCCTCTCTGCTAGACAGTATGTAAATAGTATATTTAGGAGTAGTGAATTTTCTATTCTCCCCCATCTCATGCGGGCAAATGTGGCAGGTATTCCACATGTAGCCAGCTGGGGTGATGGACTTTGATAGTGCGTATACTGAGCCTATTCCAGCACCACGTGAGATGTATGAGAGATGCCTCATCGCTCCACGCCCCTACTGACAGCGCCACCAACCCGTTACAACACGCCATAACCGCCGGCGATAGAATCCGGGCCCGCGC
This sequence comes from Alentia gelatinosa, assembly GCA_950022655.1. NCBI lineage: Eukaryota > Metazoa > Annelida > Polychaeta > Phyllodocida > Polynoidae > Alentia > Alentia gelatinosa. The sequence continues at coordinate 12,945,412 of OX465589.1, forward strand.
CGTGAATTAAACAGGAGCGGCGCGGCGCAAATTGTTGGTAAAGTATTGAATTGTGGATGTAGATTGGCGATGTAGACAATAATAACGCCACGTGTCATGGCGGCTGTGAGGGTGGTGTGTGGACGAGAGGCGGATAGCCACAATCTGTCTGCAGCTCCACCTCTCATTTATCACCTGCCCTGCAATAAGGCCTCGTATTCCCCCCACCCCACACTCCAACACACACGCGCAAATACACACTGAATGTATGAGTGTGAGGTATACGCAGTGGTCGCCGTTTAGGAGGCTTGCAGAAATCATAGTGTTTCTTTAGAGGAATGGCTTATAAGGGGGAGCTTTGTGTAATAGGGGAGGTGTGAACGTTGTTGGTAGGTGTCCGTGTTTTGGTTGGATATAATTGTTACGTTGTTTGGTAGGCGTCAGCGTTTTGATAGGATATAATGTTATAGGGGAGGCATCAGTATTAGATAGAAGGTATCGGTGTTGCAGGACAGGCATCAGTGTTACAGGGCATACGTAATTTTTATAGGACTGGTGTAATTGTTTGGTGGTTTTTTTGTTGTTTTTTTAAACTTTCCAGAATTCAAATACAAGATTCGCTCTTCCAAGCGGCAGTGTTATATGATGGGTGTCAGTGTTATCGGATAGGCGTCATTGTTATAGGACATGTGTCATTGTTATAGAACAGGTTCAGTGTTATTTTTTTGTAGAGAAATGTTTATTGACAACATAGATTCATCAATCAGGGTTGACGATCTTCCGACCGAGTTTCTTTAAAAACTAAAGTATCTGGTAGGCTGACAAAAGTCATCAGTTCTTGATGATGGATGTATATACATAGTACATCAGTATACATCAATATCTGAAATAAGACTTTTATTGAAACATCATTATACACGGAACCAGGACCGGACAAAGACATAACTGGACTTACATTGTTTCACGTATAGTCAGGTCTGTTTTCTAATGGAGGTGTGTATATTAAAGTAATTATTTCATGAATAAATGCTCTTTAACCAGGATTTTGCATTGGTCCATGTTGGATGCTCGCTGTATTTCTGGAGGCAAATTATCCCAGGCCTTATAGGGAAGTGTCGATGATATCGAGGAGGCATTAGCGTGATGGGAGAGCACCAAGTGTCTAAGGTGGATTTAAAGGGAGTTATAAAAGGATGTTATAAGGGGGAAGGGGGTAGGGAGTATTAGTGTCACAGAGATACATTTATCTCACCCATGGTATTTTTTCTCCATAGACTTAACATTGGGAAATTGTATCCAATCCCCATGAGATATCTAGGAAAAATACCCGATGGGGGATTTTGTTACAAAGCTCGAACCCATCATTCACGCGGCTTCCCATTGTGTATTACTATGCGGTTTAAACTCGATGGGATACGAGCTCTGACCCTAAACTTTCATAGGTTTCTCCTATAGTATGTTTGTAGGGCAGAGTGCTAGACGGAATGTAGGAGTATAAACGTATTCATTGCCTGCTCTCTCCATCTTTACATTCGATCTTAGCCCTACCCTGAATTGCCCACTACACCCCCCAGCCCTACCATTGCTTCCTCCTCTCGCCTGTCCCTACAATCCCCAGTGACCTGCGAGTCTAGGCACCGCTCGTTATCCACGTGAGAGAATGTCAATCATTCACTCCCCTTTAGACAACACCATGCTGGTAGGTATTGTTAAAACATCGATTATAGCTCACGGTAAAAACCAACCACCAGGCTTTGTGTTGTTTACTATGTCAGACAGGCAGCATCAACAGTGACTCAGGTCGTGTATACGCGGTTATATGTACATGAGTGCCAGTATCTGTGTTGTCATACAAGGTGAACATATAGACATTAAACGATGGTTTTGTGGATAGGTGGCCATAAACCACGAGAGGATGACGCGTAGTAAAACATGAGCGCTAGCGAGAGTATTACGACGTCAACGAGTGGTTTACAGTGCCGCCTGTCAACAACAAAAAACATTTCTTATTGAATTTGTTATCCATCTTTCCGAAAAAAATACAGAATCCCAGGAATTGGCATATTAAAGAGTATAACAATAGGGACTATATCTTTGCTCTAAACCACTATTTTACAGTATACCATGGCCTTGAGACTGTATACCACAGACTTCAATCCGTATACCATAGTTATGGTATCTGACAGTTTTATATAATGGTTTACTGGATCTCCATGCATTCTCCATACATTTTCAATTGGGTCTTTCTATACGACGGGTAGTAAAAAAGGTTGTTTGTGCTGTGCCTATTATGGTGGAGGTGTGTTGAGGTCGGGATTCAGCCTTCTACGTGGGTTTGTATTAGTGCTAACGATGCCTATGCCACCTTGTCTATCACCATCAACCACTAACACCCACAAATACATACATTATTTACCCGACTCGCCAGTGACTGCTCCTGGTGCTGCCAGACAATATTTCACTTAATGTCCCACCGACACCAGGTGTTCTAATACCTACACGGCAGTGACATACCATAGAGTCTGATTCAAACCACTGGTATTAATATACGGAAACTGGCTTGCTGTCTTCGTACTCCAAAAAAACGCGGTAAAATTATTGATCAGATACATCCCGATGCCGAAGGCAGAGGGATGTATCTGATTAATAATTTTACCAAATATTTTGACGTACTAAGACAGTCAGCCCGTTTTCGTATTATTACATACCTAAAAATGGCGATATTTTAGCTAGTCACGCGATCACATACCCCGTACGTCACAGTGTGACGTACGGCTAAATATACGTAATAGGTAGCAGCAGACAGTATGTGTGGGTCATACGGCCATGGGTATATAATAATACTCGGTACACACATTGCAGACTATGTCATAATCTTCGTGTTCAATTGATATAAACACAGATTAATTGGATCATGCCACTGGTACAAACATCGTATTTACACATCACAGACTTCATATCATACCTCTCGTAGAAAGAGAGTGTAACTTATACACTAAGTGTGTTATATCACATAAGATATTTCATATCATACCCACCATACAAGCAGAATATAGATCTTATATATCACCAGCACAAGCACCAGAGATGATTAGTAGAAACTGAACGAGAGTTAGTAGTGTTATTGTTTATCGCACGACGGGCAGGTCGCGAATTCCTGAGTGAGTAGCCAACCTGACCAGGGTGATAAACACTTACACTACTAACTCGAGTTCAGTTTTGTATTTATCCTGCCCAGTCTGCAATTATTAATTTGTTATCCTCGTGCAATGGATAACAATTTCTTGCTCGCTCTTCCGAATTCAGTCAGCCAATGTTAAACCTATTGTGTTTTTTTTATTTGGGGTAGGATAAACATGTATTCTGATTCACTACGATAGTGGGAATACATCTGCATAGTGAATATGGTTATATACGGGTCTGACAGAATCTGACTGTTGTTAACAATGTGAGCGACACATCATGTAACTATGTGTAAGCCAGGGCCTACTGTTAGCCTCACAGACAGAGGATGGGCAGTGCAATAGGTCCATCAGTGCCGATATTACTACCCCAGCGGGAATACCCCTTGCGTAATGCGTTGTATATTGGCGTTGGGGATGTATGGGGTGTGTGAATAGATTGGGACAGCAGCATTCCAGGTAATATCTAAAGGTTTGGATAATCCCTTTTTTTTTCTTTTTTGTTATTTAGTCAACTTTTACGACGTACAGTAATCGCCTTGATGGCGTTCTTCCATACAGCCCTTATATCTGGATTAGCCTTGGTCTACAATAAGCGTGCTCCATATTTATAATATGCTCTAGGATTTGGTAACTATTCTGTTTCATATGTCTTGGTATTCAGTGTCTGATATCTAACTAGTGTATATAGTGATGTGATAGTATCAGTGATACAGTGATACCATCACATTACTATATACACAATATTTAGGATCTTCTCTCTAATGGACTTCCATAGATTTTTTTTAAATTCAGGTTCCGATTCGCATACAATCATGTCGCGGTCTTCCACCTTCCCCAAGATATTCCCCAAATGTATAATACCAATCTATCACATTTGCAGAATGTAGTCACAGTTTCCCATGTATTTAAGGCTGATTCCCTCCTTCCCTTATTTGAGACACTGACGTCGGGAGTTACCATACATGACAAAGTGGCTTTTACCTAGTATAATCATGACATACAGTCTGAGCCCACAGTTTACTGAACCTATATCAAATATCCTATGGTGAACACTATGATCACTGTAGAACCCCGATTACCGGACACCCCACAATGTATTCCTCTTTTGTGGATATTTCCTATTATTACACCGATATACCAATATAAACATATGATAGAGCAGACCCCAGAAAGATGTGGCACCCATCTTTAGAGGTCGGCTTAATAGGATAATTGTTTTCTTTAGTTAGATCCAAATGATGGCCGTCATCATGGGCAGTACGTCTGAGTGAGCTGGTGAAGTGAATACCAGCGAACTCGATACCGCGACCGTTTCAGCGGGAGGTGAGTTTGCTACTGAGTCAGTTTCAGTCCACGATACAGCACGGGGTCATGGGCGGCCACCCGCAGTCCCAGCAGACCACAGGCTGGCCAACCCTGACTTACCCCTGACCCTAACCCTAACCCTACTATAACCCTGCCCGAACCTGACCCTAACTCTACCCTAACCCTGCCCGAGCCTAACCCTAACCCTAACTCTATCCTTAACCCTTGTAAACCTATCCATATCCTTAACCTAACCCTAACCCTAACCCTTAACTAAACCCTACCTTAACCCTATACAAGACGGATGGACTGGCCGACCTGACCGCCACACGGGCAGGCAGGCCTGGAACTATAGCACTATGGAATTCACCAGTACCGAATTCGCAGCAGTAGCGAATTCATCAGAACCAAACTCGCACGGTGTCGAATTCACCGTATACTGGTTAAGTGACGCTTCAGTTAAACCCCACTTAAGGGCCACCATGCGTAAGGAACCACCTCGCGTCAGGAGACATTTTGTAGTTACATACACTGCCTACTCTACCCTTTATCACCTAGTACAGTAAACCCCCGCTTAAGGAAACACCCTCTGTTCCGAGCAAAGGACCCCTTAAGCGAGGTGTCTCCTTAAGCGGGGTCAAAATAAACTAAATGATGATTTCTGTTCCGAAAAATTTGCCACCTTGAGCAGGGTGTCCCCTTAAGCGGGGTTTTACTGAAGCTCAATGCTATAGCATGGAGCTACTAAGTGATAACTGGTAGAGTTGTGGCGTCACACAGGCATGCAATCTGTGACTCCACTCCGCCTAATCAGAGCGGACATTAACGTATCTATACAAATAGGTCCCTCACTTGTTAATTCCCCGCGTTTTTTGTGGCCATGTCATGTATTATCGCCCATTGTCAGAGACCACTATAGAGACCTGCTGCCGACAATACCAGGCATGTTTCTTTGACCGCGGCGCCGACTTCTACGCTCCGTGTTTACCCGGTGTAAACAGTCCTTTAGTTGCGCGGTGATTGATGGCAGTGTTAATAAGAGCAGCTTCCTCCATGCTTAATGAAGCACCAGAGGCGCTCTGACCCCGCAGTCATCAGGCCCTGAGATGGAGACGGTGTCTTCTACGCGTCAACTGTTTTTCACATGCCACATCAGGCGGAGTAATAGAGATACAGGCAGTTGTTGTTTTTTATTCAGAGAAAGACACACAAATTCCCCCGATATTGGGCGTTTTTCCTTGCAGTCAAATCTAGACAAACTATATACATACAAGACGTACAGGGCATACAGGTTGCTGCTGGTATGGTCCGATATTTTTATAGTGATCTAGATATCTCCTAGTTCTGGTCTATTCAAAAGAAAGTATTTTATTTGTATTTTGAAATAAGAGGTGTCTGCGATTTGTTGTATGCCTCTGGGTATTTGGTCCCATGTCGTTGTACCGGGTAATAATGGGGTTTTCTATACTTTTCTGTTTTGATGCATCTAATTTCATTAAGGTTTTTGTTGTCTTCTTGTTAGTAGTTCTGAGTTGTCTCTCTGCATCGGGTCATTTGACCACCATCGCACCATCTTCATTAAGTGAACCATTTCTGTATAGTTTAAACGCCTTAGTGTCCATCTTGGGTATAGTTCGTTTATAGGCATTTCCCGTATATGTTTAGTGCGAATGGATGTTCGCATACACTGATGAAAGGACACATTAAGGCGCTGGCTGTCTATTTTGGTATTCAGTACCAACAGTAGTGTTGAGCATTTCGTGTGTGATGTCATTGATAAAGATAACGCTGATTATTCAGTCCTCTCTGACCTCATTTCGACGCGTGCTCACACCAGCTCGCGTTTCACTGACCTGTCTGCTTACTTGACAAATCGGCCGACATGTTTGTTCAGACCAAGCCCTCTGTCAATAGTCTCACATTCGTGCTTTTCATTGCTCTAAGCGCCACTTCCGGCTTAGTGCTGAACTAACGTATCACACTAATTGTCAGAGACCAATAGGCACTAAAATGTAAAGCCTCGCATTTAAAGTTGAGTAAAGTACCATAAATCCTGGTACTGAAATGCTATGTTCTATGGGAGAGAAGGTATAGGTTAAATGAGACTTGTTGTAAGAGATCAAAAGAAGTGAAGAACCTAGATATATTGAAACTTGGTACACATAGAGACCATAAGGTGAAATTCTAGGGTATTAATACAAAGGAAAGTGATTCAAGAAGAGTCTTAGTTGCAGGTGTGAGCAATTATGGGATCTGCTCAGTATAAATGTGCAGAAACCCCTGTCGAAACTGCCTTCAAGCGGATTACAGCAGAAGAGATACGAGTCATAAATGTGCGAAATAAGGACAATCATATCTGGAACATTCTCACCACCACTATCTTCATCAGTATTTGTGATGTACAAAACCAGCGAACGCCTGTATTTCTGTTCACGGATGACCTGCCTTTGACAGAATGAATACAAGATTTAAACCAAAAAACCTTACCATGGTAAAAGATGATATTTGACCTAAAGTCTACGATGTTACAGGGTCGTCGGATGGCCTCCAACCGACCAGTAACAAGAAGTAGACTTAAACATCATGCTGTTAAATCTGACACAGAATTGCAGTATCATGCGATATATTCTCATACTGAATTATTTAGTCTACCCCTAACTAAACAATTAACTACCATTAGGTCTCTACTCAATTGTAGTAGAATTCTGATAGCAGAACAGCCCAGCAAGTGGGCCACCCCACAACACAGACTAATTTGCGTTGAACGGAATCCCCTTTTTCTATTTTTAGGTTTTCTCCTTAAAAGTGGATCACCTCATTATACAGACCATAGTGGTGGGTGGCCAGCTTAGCGGGTGGTAGTAAGGTCTAATGCTGGATAGATCATTAGAGTACTGTTGAATTTTAAGGGGCATCCCACTTAAAGCCCACTCTTTTGTAACGAAGGATGTACCCTTAAGCGGGGTTCTACAGTAGTAGATTATTATGCTACATATGCCCTTGATACTGAACTATTGAATCCCATACTATAAATCCCAAATTGATGGTAGAACATCACGCCTCAGAGTACTATTATGCTTCGTCAAATCTTAATTGAAACATCGCACTGCCCTATAAATGAACTCTCCAATGGACTGAAACAGTCTCGGAATGTAACACTAATCTGACGGCAGGAGGTTGTTCTCAGTGGAGGTCGAGTAGCTGAATGGAATATCTTAGCCTGGGATAAACTCCCATAGGCCTAACATGAGGAACTCGTTCTCAATGGGCTTGCGAGCATGGTAACTCGTATTCAACGGGCGATAAACAGATAAATATTTCCAGGCTAAGGTAAAATCAGAAATATATTCGTACTTGGTCTGAGTCCCCGTTCACCATCTCGTTTGGAGTGCTTCAGAATCTCAACTCGGTTATCGCCCCGTTCATATTAATGCACTCTCCAAACTCGATGGCCAATGGGGACACAGACCAAGCACTCATCAATTTCTTTATCCTACCCCTAATAAAAACGGTCCATAGGCATAACATAGGCAAATTTTATGCGGCATGCCATGACATAAAGTGCAATTTATGCCTCTAGGGGCATAAAAAATAGACCAATCAGCGACCAGATTGTGAGCTGCTCCGAAATAAGCTCTGGTTGGACTCAAAAGTTCTGGTTGGACTTTGGTTGGTCATTCAATCGATATTTATATTTTAGTAATTCAAAAGGGTAGAGACGGGGTAGGATAAATACGTTTTTCTTAGTCCCTCTGCCTTCACTGTAGGCTCAGCAGGCACTGACTGCATTCAGAGCGAACGACCACCTTCACTCTGACCTCCTTTCATAGTGTTAACAGCGCCTTGAGACGGTTCTTCAGTCTATAGTTGACCTGAATCGAGTGGGCCAAAACCACTCTCAGTAGCGGCACAACTAATTGAATGTTTATGTCTCAACTCGCTCCTTCGATCATTAATTCCTCTTAACCCGGATTGACCTCTCCCTCAGTCCTAACTGTCACGAGGTCACCTCGTCCCAGCGGGCAGCAGATCTCGGAACAGGACGTGAATTGACGTGAGTTAGCGTTAATAGCTCGGCGCGAGGCTTTGTTACCCGCCATTAGGCTCCATTCAGCCTCAGTGCCCTTTCTCGTTTAGACCAGGCTCCATCCACTTTAGAATATGCGATGATGGATACCCTATATTCACAGCTGATGTTGAAAGTCTCCGATTTTTTTTGCTTTTATTATGGGAGAGTTTATTGTTCTCAAGATTACATCGAAAAATGTCATACATATCACTACTGCCTTCTTGTTTTATGGTCTGTTTCTAGACATGCACAATATTGACTGGTTTCAAATACAAGCGGTCGTATACTCTGAGGAGTTGACGCGCAGTAAATATCCGAGCGTATGCGAGGATATTGCGCAGAGGCAACTCCGAAGAGCATACGATCGCTTTTATCTGAAACCAGTCCATATTGTATTTATTATCCTCCTTTTCCTGACAAGTGGCATACTGGTATTAGTTAATCCAGGTGAGCACTATTTTTTCATATGCACTATTTTCCCCTATGCGCCGGGTTTTGCAGCCCGGAGCACACAACATATCTATATGTTTTCTATGGACACTTTGTATTAGGTGGATAATGAATATAAGTATAAGTACATCAGGACTAGGATAACGACAAGACAAAGGACACTACATGGACAGTATTTGTAGACTATAAATATTCTTAGATTAATATATTCCTCTCTCCAAGATGATTGTGAATAATATATAATCCAATGATTAGAACTTAGTGATCTGCCATACTTATCAGTGTGAAAAACAGGCTTTTAATATTGATGTAAAGTCTAGTCTGGAGGATGGTGGGAGACAACTCTAAAAGCTGATTTTAATAACTACGGCCTGTTGTATGCATAATCCTGGAGATAGCCATCTATTTACAGAATAGTCCATGTAATAACCTTCTGGTTATATCCTGCGTTTTTCTAATATTGCGGGAAATGTGAGAGGCGAATGTTACTTATTCTCAACGAGTGGGAGAGAATAATTGAACAATTTCGTGGGAAAACACTCCGTCATTGTTGTTTTGTTAATCATATTACCGAAAAGATCAAATTTTGACTAGAAGAACAATGTAATCTGCTTTGAAAATCAAACAAGGATTAATAGAAATGTTAATCAAACACTGAGAATGATCTCAAATTTCAATTTTAATCAGGGCAATGGCCATTTTGTATCAATATTTTCTCTTATGGTCGGTTGGGAACGTTCATTTCAGACGTTTGTTTTCACAATATCTAAATAGGAATTGGGAATCAAAACACAAAGTTGATGTGCAATTGCATAGACCTGGCTAAGTGACTGGAAGGGATAAAATGAAATGAAATAATTTAATATGAAAACTATTTCTGATGCTGGAGGGACACATGTGACCATGATACTGCTATATGATTGGTCAATTGTAAAAAAAAAATATGGGTGAAATAATAGGATATGTTGATTGTGGTTGTTACCAATATCTTAGATGAAAAATAGAACCAAGTGGTGTTGTGCGGAGTCTAGCTGTAGATAGGGGAACTGTGCACGGTGTTGTTTGTCGGAGTCTATCCACAGCAGGCAGCTGCCTTGTACCTCTTACATAAGAAGTAATGAATATTGATGCTTGAGTTCACGTGACTCCACCGGGAACTAACTACATCTGGACACAGCTAATACCTGATACCTGGAATGCAATAGTGTCTATACAATCGCCCAAATCTTTTATTATGACCATATATGAAGACCTTAGTTTCAAGAAAAAAAAATCTTATTTTCGTTCTCCTTGTATCAGATAGCCACAGACCCTCCTGTGACCTTGTTCTACACCATGCGCCCACCTCCTGTGATTGCCAGGTCGGTCTTGTGGTTGCACAGCCATTGAACTGCATACATAATGTCTCCTGTAAACAGGTCACGACCTCTAGATACCCTAATGAAGTAGGGTGGGCAGTGATCTGCTTTAACCCAACAGTGAGGTGTTTTTCTAGCCAACAGTTTAGAGCAGTGTTTTGAGCATGTAACTTTTCATAGATAAATTAACGGCCTATCCTCAGATAACCTCGCCATAAGGGTCACATATGCATGCACTTGTTGCCAACCCAGCAGGAAATGAGACTGATTGAGCCATCAGGAATTCTCTATTGGCTCATCAGAGTGGTAAACATGTGTAGATCAGTTTAACTTGCAACGTGCGTGGCGCAGTTAAGCGCTCTGATATAGAGGACATAGCTATTGTGCTCTGGAAGCGGCCATCTTGCCCCCGACGCCATTTAAACACCAGGTGGCGGGACCAATTTTCAATGAATTTTATCAAAAATATTTCATAGGGCTTGCCATGGAAGAATTTTTGCCTCGTCTCAATATCATCCATAGGTTATAACAACTGATGACAGTGGCGTACCCTATAGATAATTACCCGAGGTACTATCTTAGTGTTGAAGTGGACATTGATGTTCCTACGTGCCTGGGGCCTGTTTAATAATCTAGGATCGTACATGAAGACCCTTTTCTGTACCTCATACAAGGGTTATCGTTTAGTGTTATGTAAGTCTGTTTGCTAGGACAGTATTAGCCATCATAAGGTCGTCCATAAGTGTACATTTCCGTCCAAAATGATCGTCATCTAGATCTAGATTATCATTGCTGGTCACATGTCATCTTTTATTCAGAGGACTAGCACTAAAGCACACTGTGGTATAAAACAGTATTGACATGCCAGGTGGGGGTGGAATGCACTGTTTATTTACCATGACCCATATAATACCGAACCTCATGTTGAGCACCCGGCCTCACGCAAACCAATGATCCAATAAAACTCTAGATGATAAACTCATCAAATCAACAAGCCCCATCTCCCCTATACCCGCTCCCTGACTGCACTCCACCTCACCCTACCATTCCTTCCCATTATTTCATAGCCTATTGAAACACCATGCGGAACTTGTTTTTCGCAGGGGAGGTACAACTGCGGATGTACATGTCCTCGGAAGTGAGACACATGCACTACTTTCTGGTCACGAAGGCTATTGTAACGTACCCGGAATATCCCTCCGCCGCACCATTATGGCTGACAATAACTGAGAGTGAGGCTGTGCCCTGTCGGGGACGGGTCATTTTTCACGACCCCTTAAAGGGCGTCGGGTGATGTTGACCTACATCCCAAGCCACTCTAACGGCAGGCCAGTTGTTTACATACGACAGCGGAAACCAGAAATTCCTCTGTTCCGCGAAATCTCTGACAAACTACTATAACCGTCTAGCCTCCTAATATATGCTGCAGCCGGTTTGTTTGTTGATGGCGTTTTACACGACAGCCACAGCCAAGGTCGTATAACTGGTGTCTATGAGATAAGAACAACAGGCAAGCAGTGCACTACTTCACTTTAAACCTGGTTCCGACGATAACAATTCGGTTTTAAGAACATTCTGACCCTTGATCTTCTTCAAAATGTAAAATCACGTAGATGTGGGTAATGTGTATTTAATAGATTACTTTAATTTGCCCTTGATGCCAGTAGGTCTTGTTTGGTGTAAGCCAAATGAATTCGCAAAAAAAGAGCAAAATTCGCCTATTGATTAGTGGGACATCCTCCCGGCAGGAGCAACACAAGGTCGATATAGGGAACTAGAGAGGAATGGAGTTTCCAATTGAAGCTTCAAATGTGGAGGCGAGTAGCAAATAGCAACAAAACCTGTGAGAGGAGAGTTACATGACTTTTTTATGTAAATCCGGTGAAAGCTCGGGGAGGAGACTGAACAACCCTTTATTGCTGAATGAATTATTGTAGGCCCCGTCCTCCCCGCTGGTCACAAGTGACCGCTCCGCATGCCAAGTGGAAATCAATCACAACACGGAGCTGGAAGGCTGCAAAGATGGCGGCTTCACAGCTCGCCCGGCACCAGCGCACAGTGAACGCTGCCACCGATAGCAGCGCCCTCAAGTGAGGCGGCGACAAACTACACCTTCAGACCTTCCACTCGTCGTGCGGACCTAGATTGGCCACCCGCCCCTGTCTGCGCCAAGGTACGACTCAGGGGTTGGTATGGTTGTACCCTAGTCGTGTGTACTAATTCTCACTCTTAGATCAAGTGGGTCTTTCTTATATACTGGGTTCTGCGAGCAGAAATACTTATCAGGAAATATTCGCAGCTCACCGAATTGATAATAACGTCTACCTTTCTGGTTATTTTATTCAAAATGCACACAAAAGGAAATAAGAATATGTAGAAATCGTTTCAAGAGAGAGAAATGTTTTACTCTCCAAGGATAGGTCCAGGTCACATGGAACATCTGCTGAGAGAGTAACATAAATTAACTCAACCAGAGCTAACGTCGTGTAGCTCTGGCGGCCAGTGTAGTACGAGCCTTGCCTGAAGGTCGGGCGAGGCGTGAGCAGTCGACTGTGAGCGTGTGTTGATATTAGAGCGATGCCCAGTCGAGCACGGACCGTTCCTGCCTAAGGAGCAGTGTAAAGCTGAATGTTGTTGTTGAGTGATAATGGAATAAGAGTATAATGTAATAAAGAGCGTGTTAGCGTACCCTATATACATTGCCACTGAGGAGTGGCCACATATAGACTTCCAGCATGCTGCAGAAGGTATCAATTCACTATCTGCATGCTATTCACTGCGATATTGGGAAAGGAGCAGGGTGCCAGTGTCTCAGGGTATTAGACACATGCCCAATCACTCTAGACCAAAATACCTCATTGACCCACTGGTGATTGATATGCTTAGATCCTAGACTCAGGCAGTTGCAGAAAGGGCAAGTTAGCTGGGTGCAGGTGGACTACAGAAGCAATCCATAGACTTAATGTAAAACACACCTTTTAATTGTTATTCATTTATAATTGCACGCTCATTCATCAATGATGAAAATACAATTTGCTCCTAGTTTAAGAACAGGTGACAAAAGGGGCTACACTAGATATGAACAGCCGATCTGTAACACTATCCCCTCACAGATTCCGCCTCATATTGAAGGCACAGAATGATGGAATTGACCATAACTGCCCATGGAGAGTGCTAGCGTAGATCTCTCGATACAGATTCCACGTGACATGTGCCAGAAAGCACGGGCCAAAACCTAACTTCCGCTGTGAGATTGAAAAGCCATCTCTGATTTTGTGGCTTCAATCCAGTCCAATTTCAGTCATGGTAAACTGGACAACACGCATATTGAAGCTTACACAGTGATATCCAGCACTTTGTGGTCACATCTCTGTAATATCCTCGCCGGGACATGACTGGCCATTGCTCCGGCATAAAACTTCATCAATCAACCAAGATACACTGCGATATTATAGGATTTGTGGTTTAGTAACACCCCTAAGATTGCATAATTACCGAGTCCGGCCTCACTGAGTAGAGAATGCCTACGAGGCGAGTGAGTAGTAGTTGTTGTGTTTTTAGTGTTAAGCGGGTGGAATGTTTCTGGTAGATATATGTCTGTCGTGGATTGTGGGGAAGAGTGTAGACCACGTGAGATGTCTGGAATTTGGAGAAGAGGGAAATGTGGGAGGAGAGTGTAACCCTCTCCCGCGCACTACCGCCAGCACGTTGGCCACAGTGGAAGGACGTGTATCTGTGTGTGTCTGTTTGAGTGTCTGTCTCATTTCTATTTTTCTGTGTATCTCTTCTCTTTCTCTTATTGCTTTTCCCTATTCTCCCTCAATCTCATGCAACGAATAGACATAACACATGAATAGGGCATTAGGAGTAAAGGTAGCATTGTGGGTATGATCGTGAAAGCGGTACTCTTCATATGGGATATGGCATTGAAAGGACAAAAGGACATCAAGGAATAGACATTAGAAATGTGTGGTGAGATTGAAAGAGTACATGTATTTTGGATATTTAGTAGAACCAATAGAAACTGTATGTGATATGTTGAGATGGGTGATAACTGCTCAATGATTATAACAGTGAGCATTATAACAGAAGCCGATATACATTTAGATTCAAACCATAAAATCCAACGATAAAAAGTCATAGTGCACAGTACAGCTACCATATATAAAACAGAATCCTTCCCGCTCATCCCCTTTCACAACATTTCTCCATTCTGCGCACAATACAAACTGCTCCAGTTCTTTTCTCTTCTTGTTTCAAGCAATTGGATTTACTCGTTATGATATGAGTCCAAATGTCTATGCCATCACCACGTATTCTGTTTTCCCTTTTAGAAACAAAACACGGCGATTCTCTCCAATGGATATCGTCCAACATTACTGTATGAGCAATCATTTGCTTTTAAATAAGTTATGAGTTATTAGAGCTAAGGCAATAGATTCTCCATGCTTTAAAAACGAAGAGCTCTAAATGATGCTGAGAGACCATCGACTGATTGATATTCTATAATCTGCTTCACAGACAATACGCACTGAAAGAGGCACGACCGTCAACAAAAAATACCTTCCTTCAATATCTCACTCAGCTTTGCATTCTCGAAAATGAGACTTGAGTGGCAGTTGATGAAATCAACAATGGTTTTTTTACTTCCATGTGTGGACCTGGAATTCTTCTTGTTTATTCTTAGATCAGATTACCAATGCAATCTATATTCATGGATGGGATGTGTGATGATACTGATAAAACTGATGGGAAAGGAGACAGCTGTCCAGCACTGCTTAGTGGAATGAGAAAAGACTGGTAGAGGGTGGGAGAGGTGGGAGTGGGTTGAGGAGAGAAGCGTTTAGATGACTGGTTGTTACGGCCATATGTGTGATGAGAGATGAATCGTTTGAATGACCCGGAAAATTATGTTGTGTGTGACATTGTGAAATTGACCTTGTGAAAGATCGTGTGAGTTCTCATGACCTTGGAAGTAAACTTGAGAGTGACCTTGTGAACATTGTGAGAGATATAACATTTTATGAATGTTTTTTGTAAGCTTTTTAAATAAACAGCAAATTCATATTCATATTTTTTTAAACAATATAAAGTACAAGTCTACTAATACAGTAAAATTTGCCTATTGTAAAAGTAGTAATTTTGAATTTCTAAGTGTCTTGTATTACAGAAAAATTATCATATTGTTTATTGAACGAGCAGGTTGTCATAGTTGTAGTATCCCAATGTTGTGAAAATGTGTTTGCTATATGTAAAATTATAGTATCCCCAGCAGGTTGTGACACATATACTGGACCATAGTCTCCCTCGTGTGTTGACAGCAGTACATTGTGACAGTCATACCATTTACAGTCTGCTGTCACAAGTATGCTGTCAGGAACATGCTCACGTCTCGTGTCTAGTGCCAGAAGTATGAATCTTTTCTCTTCTTCCTCTGCTGCCTTTTGGGGTGTCTACAGTCATGGACCAATGGAAGTCATTGCCCTACATAGACGGGGCCGACAGCCCGGCGCCCATAAAGCGTCCCTCACAGGTAACCAGCGTCATCTTTACTCTCACATCTCACCCTCCCACCTACTCCCAGCTCATCTGACATAGTGGATGAACGGTGCGACATGCCAAATGCTACATCAAAATAATGAAATTATCATAAATGTCAGATAGCTTGTGCACTTCCGCGAAGCATTGCACATACACATATAGTTATTTCCTTTTCTCAGTCGCCTTTACACTGGGTGTCAAGGTACATTCCTTTGTTCTCTAATTATCATATTGCTAATAGGAATAATTGTTAATACATGATCCCACGAAGACTGTCTCATGCTCAGAAATCTCGCGTTTCTAAATTAAGCATTTCCCATGACGCACCGGTCTGCCATAGACATAATTCACATTCCACTTTGCATCTGAAATAATTCATTCCATTGAGTACATATTCCGGAACTTGCTAAATTTTCAATAAAATACGTATTTTATAACATCGCTGAAATAATGACTAACACCCGTACGTGTTTAACAAGAGATTAGAATCTGATTTGAGTGTATTTGTTGTAATGTATATACCTGCATTAGACAGTAGTGAGATTTAGTAACCCTAGACTGACCTCTCCCACTTTCAGATAGATTAATGGATGAATGTGAATGGACTGTCTTTGAGATTTCCACAAATAAACATATTTCAAGACCTGTTATTTTGTTTGCTCAGTGGCAGACAACGGTAAAGTTCCTTGAATGACATTAGAAAAGAGCACGTACATTCTGTAGACTAGAAACAAGACGCGTTATTTCATTGTGCTTCGTATTTCAGCAGCTAGCTGAACAAGCATGGTTCTTTTCAGTCAGTACAAACTTTGTATTTCACTGTGAGAAGCAGTGCCGAATACACCTCACGCAAGATATACATTCCACATTGTGCAGCGAAAACTATGTACCTTTCGCCAAGCAAACCATGTCACTATCATTATTTTACTACATCTATATTTGCTATAGTGATATATCGGTGTCAAATAGGGCAGCCCTTTGTGTTTATTCAACACAAGTGAAGGCCTAGTGGTAACAATCGCCTGCAGAATAATGGTCATGGAGAATACATGCAGAAAGACTAGTTCTGTGGTTGATTTTTACCTTCAGTAATGAGAAGCCAATTACTCTCACACTGTTATAATCATACCACAAAATACCCACTGCTCTTCTTGAATACATATTTTTCTGTTCACATGAACTTCACTTTCACATGATAAAGATTTGAGATATTGTTCCTATTTGATGACCTTACTGCTCATCTATCGATTTTTGACTTTGCTATGACTTTAGACACTTTGGTATGCATATTTATATTTCTCATGACATGTCCGAACTTTGATACTATGTCTGAACTTTTAACCTCTAACGTTATCTCCTAACTTCTAACGTTATCTTTCTCTTACTATCTGCATCCATTTTATTTCATACAGGATACTCTGAACAATATTTCATCCCAGCTCAACGTATCTACAGATGTTTCTGACCAATTTTGTCAGTTTTCATAATGCATTATGATTCTGTCTACAGATCTTTCCTGGTTATATCCTAATATCATCTGTAACAAATATCAGCCAACTGGGATTGATCTCACACACACAACCATTGTGGTGCAATAACTTGTACGCAGACGATTTAAATAAAGCCAGGAGCTAATCAGTACCGGTGTAGCAAATAAGTGCAGAGAACATTGACGGGGTTCATAGAGGTCAGTGAAAGGTCGGGGAGGGTTTTCAAAGTCAGACACAGGTCAAAGAATCTGGCAGAAAAGTCATAGAATTTTGATACTAGGAAATGTAAGTAGATTGCCAGTGATTTTGATGTAAATGTAATGAAATGTATTCCATGCTCATGACTTTCTCAGACACATCATGGTGTCCGTATTGGACAGTGCTTAAACTACACTGAAGCTTGGTAAAATTGATATTCACGGTGTACATATTTGCATTGACCCAAAGAAAATGGAACTAGGTTTTACTGTTAAAGTGGAAATAGACAAGATGCAAAAGGACAAAGCTGATGCCAAAGCTCACGATAAAACTGTTAGACATTAACAAATGTGCCTTAAAGTACCCACTTGATCCAGGACATGTAGCAGACTGGCTGGAGGAGGCATTTGACAAGATTTACTAGAAAAACTTATGTCATCAAGATGATTGTGTGTAGGACAGTGTGATGAAGCTCTATGGGAGTTAAAGATACGTGTAAATGATATAAGAAGATATCATAGACCAAAGGCACAGTCCTTTCAACCATTTTCTGGCAGGGTTGATGCCTCCTATTATAAAGTCTGTTCAAGGAAACGCTGCAAGTATGTCGAATGGAAGTTCATCAAACTGATGCTTATTCTGTCCCATGGATAATCATGAAAAGGGGATTCTCTGTCAATAGGGACATATAGGCAAATATGATAGAAGAAGGGGGCCATCCATAAAGTACGTACGCACCGAGGGGGGGTCAGAAATTTTGGAAAATCTGCGTATGCTCCCTCTTTGTTCTATTGCGTACAAGATTGGGAGAGGGGGTGGGGGGTCCAAAATTTCAGAAATTCTGTGTACGTACTTTATGGATGGCCCCAAACAGTCGTGGCTTTTCGAAGATTGTATGATGGAGTGAAGCAGCTCTAATGTAGTGTACCTGAGTTTCCAGTGATGCTGGATTCATGCAGACGAGCAAGGAGTCGGTAATTGATCTATTTAGATGAAATCCAAAAGGCTGAGGCAGTGTCCATAGTTCAGAAGTTAAGACAGGAGCTGGAAGCCGATATGAAGGCCAAGAAAAGCTAAGAAGCAGAAGCTTGAACTGACCATGAAACAGCTACTTGATGGGGCTGACTCTCTTTCAACTCACCAAAGCTGAGAACGAAAGCAAACCGCCACTCCTTGTGAAACCTAATGATTTACATGAAAAGGCAAAGTGAAAATGTAAAGATGGTATTGCCTGTGATATAATACAGCAAGAGAAGAGGAACTACAAGAATTGTAAATATGTTTAAAGCTGCCATTTTTGCAATGTTAATATGTCTTTTGTCAGTTCGATGATCATTCGTTAATAGAACCAGCTTTGAAAATTGTATTTGTAAGACAGACATGGAAGACAGTTTGATGGCGTTCCCTTGTCTTAATGCCAATGACATTTTATCATTATGATACTACTAACACCATTATTACAGATAACTAAATTTTGAATATTTAGATCAGAGTTACTATTTCAATTGATTTCTCAAAGAGTCAGTGACGATGTTTATTTGGTCAAATTTACATTTAGATACATAAATCATTTTAACATAAAAACAAGCAAGTAATGTCTGACGTTATTATTCCTGTTATCATGTATGGTCAGAAAAGGGTTTGTAAGACTTTTTGCCACAAAAGTATCAAAAGATTTCCTTGACAAAAGGTTTGATCAAATCATAGTTTGGTCAGGGGAAAGTAAGGAAATTATAATCTAGGTCCTTTGTATGATCCCTGATTGAAATGAACGCCATTTGTAAGCGGATATTTGCAAAAGTCCTTGGACATTTTCCCCCAACATTGAAATTACCTCATGACTAATTTCTAGTGCTCAGACTCGTTACCCGACCTAGTAGGACACCTGGACCCGTTTGATTTTCTATGCCAAAGAGATCAAAAGGTCCTGGGAGAGCTCGCATGAGGGTTCCGATTTAATAATTCTATTTATCGTGGGGAAGAACAATTGTAGTCGAAGATCCACGAGTTATCGTCCATTTGCGTTTATCGTGAGGATGACCCAAATCGTCATAGTCTCGTTCAAGTCCCCTGGCGGGCGACACCCACTTGGGTGTTGTCGGTGAATAGAAATAACAAGAACAGTTTCATTTATTAATTTAAACCAGCATAAATATGTCTGTTATGGACTCAAATACAATTTGTCAAAGATAAATGAAGAATGTCTGAAATATTTAGCTAGATTCATTTATGATTATAAATGATGAAATTACTTGTCAAAACAACCGATATATGGCGCCAAGTGCAGTGATTAAGTCTCCCCAAAAGTATCTTTCAGGACTGACTATTTTGTCCTGACAAATGATCAAGGTCACTCGAACAAGACTATGGAGGATCTGGGGCCCGCTTAATAATCTAGGATCGTGCATGAAGACCCCTTTCTCTATGCAAAAGAGACCCAAGGACGATGTGGGTCAACTTTATTCAACAGTGATAGACGACCTTATGGAAGGCTAAGACTGCCTTAGTGAGGAGAATTAAATATTATTAAGCGATAACCCTTGTGCGAGGCATAGAAAAGGGTCTTCATGCACGAGCCTATTATTAAATAGGCCCCTGTCTCCCCTCAAGCGACAGGCATAATTAAACGCGATGAACGACCCCTCTACAAAATTGTCGTCGTTGGAGGTCTCCCTCGTCCGCGGGGGGTGGGGAGTTAGCTCAGTGGTTAGAGCACCAGACTTGTAACCCCAAGGTTGTAAGACTTTGTGGGTTCGAGTCTCACCCCCAGCAGTGGTAGATTTACTGCTTTACCAAAGGCCATCCTTCTCATACCATGTCTATGTGGTGTGGGAAGTAAAAGAACTCACCTCGGTAAATGTGTAGGGGTGAGATTTCTACCTGAATTCATCACATAGATTCGATCACCACCCTAGTGGTGTAAAAGAACCTTGAGAAAGTCTGGAAAGGACATATAATGGTTGACTGGACGTAAAATCAAACCAAACAAACAAAGAAACAATCCCTCGTCCGCACTGTCGTCCCCAAGACACTTCAAAATTTAACGACCTCCTGATGGTGGGGATGCACAAAGAGCTCACCACGCAGCCAGTTTGGGGAGAGATTAATGTGCCATCAGAGACCTGCACGCAGTCCTTGTAAACCGATCGGAGATTCTATCTCTTTGATATGCTCCCTTTGCACCTGCTGGTCTCTAGCAGTCTATCACTTCAAATGAGTGTTCCTCAGCTACACATGTGGCAATTTGTGCACTACTGGTGACAACTAATGATACTCCTATTCACAAAGTCACCTGCTAGACATTCCACCTGGCACACGACGTATCACATTCGTGTTTATATTTCTCAATTGTCATCTGCCCGAGAAACTGTACAGTGTTGTGTTAATTGATTTCTCAATTTCATAATTGAGAAACAGGAGTAATGTGATGAAGGGAGAATTATGAAAATATCTACATGATGAACTGAACATAGAGAAAAGGGTTAATACCTACATAACACCAAGTAATAAAGAAGAAACCAACAAGTTTTGGTCAAAGTCATCGTTCTCCAACTCGTTTGAATGCTATGTGATATGAATTAGGCGATAGCCGAGTGAATATCACATAGCATTCAAACGAGTTGGAGAATGACTTCTTTGACCAAAACGAGTTGCTTTCTGTATTTATCTCACCCCTGTATACGCTAAAAGAATGGATGACACACAGGATATAAACCATGGAGAACGGACTGCAATATTTGTAGGGGCATGGAGAACGAGTTACCAATGTTAAACCTATGGACATTTATTCCAGGGGTGAGATAACTGGTATTGTCTTCCGATGCTGATATTAAAGTTAATCATTTTATGACTCACTAATAAATATTACACGTGTGATGGGCATTTGCCTAAAGAGAGTAATATTCTACGAGGTTGATCATATCACCTACTTCCCATCAGGCATTGTCTGGACTACTGATAGATGTAATTCGAAATTATCGTTTACACGAGGAAGAGTTTGTCCTATCACTGAAAATATATGAGGGAGTGTTTGTCCTGTCAGTGATAATATATGGAGTGTTTGTCCTATCACTGAATGTATATGAGGGAGTGTTTGTCCTGTCAGTGATTATATATGAGGGAGTGTTTGTCCTGTCAGTGATTATATATGAGGGAGTGTTTGTCCTGTCAGTGATTATATATGAGGGAGTGTTTGTCCTGCCAGTGATTGTCAATGAGGGGGAGTGATTGTCCTACTAGTGATTAAATATGGAGTGTTTGTCATATGGCGATTGTATGTGAGTGAATGTCTGTCCTATCAGTGGTTGTATGTGAGGGAGTCTTTGTCTTACTAGTGATTGTATAAATGAGTGAGTGTCTGTCCTATCAGTGGTTATAAATGAGTGTCTGTCCTCTCACTAGTTGTATGTGAGGAAGAGTCTGACCTGCCCTGTCAGTGATTGTATAAGGTAGTGTCTGTTTTAGCAGACAATTTGCCATGAAGAAGTATCCGTTTATCACCAAGTGTATATGATGTGTACACACAGGATTTCGTTTGGTAGATTTAACGCGCAATAGTTGCAAGTATCTGTTATCAGACTGCTTACACACAGGACTTATAACCCTCTATGTGTAGGTGTATATATGTGTACACAAAGGACATAGAGGGGTGCAGGTATAGGAATGCGAACAGCGCATTCGTCTTGATTAATAACGTATTAGTTTGATGCCGTGGTTTTCCGATCCCCTTTCCTTAAGAGAAGTTAAATTGCGCTGGTAGTCGGCAGGTACCTATGTCCCGCGAAATAATAGGAGCCATGAAGTGGTAACCACAGCCGAGAGAGGGCGCCACCGTCAGGAACCTGTATTGACTAAATTTTTTCCCCTATGAGCGACAAAACCCCCCTCCCCACACCTCACCAGGAAAGCGGAGCACCCAGAAAGGGAAAAAAATTGGTCAGATTCTGTATAGACTAAGTGTTTGGTCATTTTCATCTCTTGAGCTCTGGGGAAAACTTTTTTTTTTAATATTTTCCCTGGACTGTGTTATGTGAGTCCTAGTGCTGAAGCCACTAGTTGGATAATAAAAAGCGGTAGATGTATAAGAGTTTATCCTACCCCTAATATAAAATCCCACAGGCTTAACATTGAGTTTCCGTATGCCACGCTGACTGGCATACAGAGTTTTATATGCCACTAGCGGCATACAGAATTTTTATCACGTAATATTCCAAAATCGATGAGACAGGGTAGGATAAAATCAAAACTTGATTCGTTTTAATCTTGTCCACCGCATGCCACTCCTGGAGTTTTGGCTCCGTCACTTTGCCAAACTCCAGTCGTGGCATACGGTGGCCATGATTAAAACTTATCCACTTTTACGATAGTCCACACAGAGCTCCTCTTATAGAGGAATGGACGCCGGGTGTCCTCACCACGTGACGTCCGTGATTAATTAAGACGAATACGCTGATTACCGGCGGGTCTAACTGTCGTCTGCTCGCTCCTGACCTCACTCCTCCTCAGATGGCCGCCAGTCGGGGCTTCCCCGCCCAGATCACGTGATCTGTCACAGCCTAATAAGACCTCCAGCTTCCGGTATTCCCCTACCTGGGAAATAAACTAGCGAAATGATCGTCTTTCGTAGCCTAGCAAATGTTCAGTTCGTGTCAGTTTCAATTTGGATCATCAGTTTCAATTTGGATTCACAACGGGCAATACTTGGTTCGTTGAGATCTAGTTTTTCATACATACATGTATATTCTAACACGGGGAGTAATGGTAATGTCCTTTTGAAGAGTCGTCTATGCTGTCAATGTTAAGTTAGGTGGGGTATGTACATATCAAGTTATCATTACGATATCGCCTCGGTTTGGCTGGGTTTAGTCCCCTCAGCTAGTTGTTTGTCAAGTCCTCCCAAAGGGATTTGCTCGTAATAAGAGACAATGTAGTTACTGAGTCCGTAGTGATTGCCGTTTAAGGTTTTTTTTGGATAAAATACGTCTCGACGCCAGAGGAGGAGGGAGGTATTTTATGGGGCAAGAGGCTGAGAACAGAATTCACCACAACTGTCTCTTATTATATTACAGTAAACACCAAAAAAACTGTTATTTTATGTATCTGCTAAGTACACTACGGGCACAGTACGCCCGAACATTCACTACTTCTCAGTGAGCCTGAACATTATTTATGCAACACCCCTAGCAGCGGGTAGTATTTCATAGATGTTCGCCCATAGGTGTATCATAATAGTTAAAAGTAGCGCACACAGTCACCTTCACGTCTATCCTCGACAGAAAGGAAACACTGACATCTTGCTGCATGGATGGAGAAAATGTGCTGGATGTAATCGAATATTGCTGCTCAACACGTAGTGACAAACGTACATATATGACACCTATACTAAGAGAAAACATAGTTACTGAGCCCGAAGGGATAGCCGTTCGAGGTCTTTTGATGCCATAAATATGTCCCGAATCCGTAGGCAGAGGGACGTATTTATGGCATCAAAAGGCCGAGAATGGCATACCTACAGGCTCAGTTACTACGTTTTCTTATTATTACATACCTAATTATTTAAACAAAACCATCATTTTATATACTTATTTAATGTAGCTCTTGACCTGATATATTCACTTTGGCACAGTGCGCCCGAATATTCACTACGAGCGCAGTGCGCCCAAACATTATTTATACTGTACCCCGAGTAGCGGGTAGTATTTCTTAGACGTTCGGCCATAGGTATGTAATAATATTCTGTGCAAAGTCACCCTACTTTATGAATGTCAGTGTCACATTTAATCCTATCTGTTAACACCTACACTGGTGGAAGACTTATATAATAAATAATTTTCCAAGGAAGATGGTGCCCTTCTGCACCTTCTGTAAACTGCTAGTGCCACCTATATGGTACCAATGATTTAGGACTCTCTTGATCGGAGCCACATGGCTGTTTTTCTAACGGACAGACACCGATCAAATGCTGTGATAGCCTAATGTATGCAGAGCTAGGAACCTTGAATCATTATTTCCTCCTCTTAGAGGATCTACCACGCAGGTAGTCGCTTGAATCTATACCATCATCTACCAGTTTATCAGTGGAGAACCTGTTAACAGGCTTTAACTTTACACCTGACACTGGTGGAAAACCTGTTAGCTAGGATTTAACACGTCTATGATAAAGCACAGCCTTCACTGCAATATATACCAGCTGTCTACCAGACCAAGATGCTATCATACAGAGAAATCTATTCTGCCTACCTGTTAATATTCCCACACAACATGGTGCAGAGCAGTAGTTTATACAGCCCACACGGCTGTGTTCACAATGGCGATCGACCTGACGAATCATCACACTGCAGCTTGTTACTACCCCTGTTATCGCCCAATAAGTCGTCTCTTTTATTGCTCATTCGGCGTTTGCTCCATTATATTGCTCATTTCTCAGTCATTTCGCATTATCATCCGTTTGTGGCCTCGTATACCGACCGTTACTCCTCTCTCTCCTCTTACGTATTCTTTTATTGTAATTTCTTTGGGGTTTTTTTCATCGACAAACTTCGCCATGGCTCCAACTTTTGTAGTCTCATAGACGATCATATATTACAATATGTTCAAGTTAGACTTGCGTATGTCGTATAATAAATGTATATATACATTGAAAAGATAACAGAAAAGAAGAAATAATGAGATGAGATGATTTGTGAGTACATCGTAAATGAACAAGTTCTATCTTGGAAAACGCTTTTTCTGAATACGCGTTTTGTGTCACCAGAAAATTGTACTGTGAAAGCCTCCATTGATTCATTTGACCGGAAGTTCATGAACACTTCCATGATTGTCTATAAAGGCCATTTCAATTTGTTTATCTCTTATTTTTGGTTATTATTTATGGCCATGCTATTAGCTGTTGGGTTTGAAGTTCCTACATATAAGAGTATGAAGGTCAAATACTGCTTGGTTCTTGATTACACGCTTCATCGCGTGCGTTCGTGTACAGTATCCTCGGGCTAGGAAGGCAGAAGTCATGGAATATAATTTATTTACTTTCATTGATTCACTCATACCCTATCTCCCTGCTCATGGGATTATACCCCTGGTGGCCCGCACTTCCTCTACTCACAACACGGCAATGGTGTCCAGGGAATCAGTATGTGAGAACAAGAGAGAGAGGGAGAGAGAGACGGAGAAAGACTGAGGCAGCTAGGAAAAACACAGACAGACATGCGGGCAGAGGCTGATAGGTGCAGTATGTTAACAACAAGTATATCTAAATGTTAACAGTCTATAGTATGACCATAACGCCAGCCACTTACATCCTACAGTTCACGGTATGGCCTTAACACCCACCAGGCACGATTCACAGTGCACTGTATGGTTATAATGCCTACCACCCATAATTTGTAGTCCACAATACATTCATAACAGTTATCACTAATACCTTACTGGGCACAAATTGGTAAAATACCAACCACTCATAATTCACATTCCAAAATATCTTCCTAGTGTAATCTACCCATACTTTACAAATTACTGTATTGCAATAACACCTAATGCCTATGATTTACACTTTGAAATGCGGCCATGACACCTATGACATTGTCTGGGTTACTGCAATGTTTGGCCATAACGTTTGTACCTGAGAGGATGGCGAAACACAAGGCCTCACTTCATTGTGGTTGTTAATACTTGCGTATTTGTACGAGACCCTATACGCCATATAACCTATGACCCATGGGGGCTGCCATGACGCCCCCCGAGTAGGTGTTCTTCACTAATGGAGGTGAAAAAGAAGTGAGTGATAATTGAGAAATGTCACAACTCTTGCCTTGCTCACATATATATTTAAAAGGTTCCATGTGGAAAACATCATGTCCTGGGTTTTAGCATTACATCTTCCTGCTCTTGGATTGGTGTAGAGAGTCAACGGAACCATGGTAAAACATTGAAAGACAGTTGAATTTGGTAAGAACAAAGAGCCAGAATACAGGTTCTGTCCCCCGACCACCTAGTGACAGTTTCATGAACTAACAATTGCTGTGTCCCCTATAATGCAGGCACCGTGGGTTGGATGGGAATCTTTATTGAACTGTTAATAGATGAAAAATTTGAGTTTGGGTTTTTGGGACGTTATTTCCAGCAAAAGCCAGGGAGATCTCATTTATAAGATGAGACTAAACATAACATGAGAAGGCAGTGCATTACTTTGATGTCACTGCAACTCCACCCACAGTACATCCATTTGAAGTTTACATCAACCCTCTTCTCAATTCACCTGCTTCTTGATGCTTTCATGCACTTCGTCACGTAGAGCTATTTACTCTTCTCACACAAGCCTTATTTGGTCTGCTTTGAAGAAGACCTACTTTGGACTGATGAGCGACCTGGTGATTGAATGTTCGGGGGCGGATGTGGGTGTGAAAACCTGGCTGTCCTTTACACACGCATCTGCAATGACGTCATCCATTTCTGTGAACAATGCCGGAAACACACCAAGCGAGAAATGCAGCGATTTCCGGAATCGCCGACACAAAATGGCGTGTATGTGAGCTATTATTCATATTTCACCTGATCATTGCTTCTGAGACGCTAATGGGGGATATTTTTATGAAATGATATCTCACATACACTCCATTTTGTGTGGGCGATTCCGGAGATCGCTACCTTGACTCGCTTGGTGTGTCTCCGGCTTAAGGTCAGATCTAAGTTGACAGATTTGTACGTGAAATATTACAATGGTTTAATTGCTGATTTACGTGGGAGGATTCCACAGGAGATATTGCTTGGGGTCCCTTAAGCTTGTTCTGTGCTCTCTCTCTTTTATCATTTTATGTCTCGTATCGGCAGAACACTACTATTATAGATACTGATTTTGAAAGGTAACGATACACTCCGCCCCTATCAAGATTACCCATCAAATTACTAATTAGCTAGGCTTTGTACTTATTTCCCCACAAGGGCGATAAACGCACCTCACGGTCTACTTGATGACGTGGGGCTGCCATCTGGTGGAATCGAGAAACACCATCAGCGTGTTCATGGTTAGACTGGTTCCCTGCCCATATGAATTAGTCTAACTAGGCCAGGCTGCCAGGCTAGTTCATGGTAGGCTAAAGGAAAGCTAGATTGGCCACCAACCCCGCTCTGCGCTCAGCTGCGCAAACGTCTACTCTGGTGGCCAGTGTAAGGGAAAGCGTGGTGGTTGAGCAGGTTGTTATTGGTCGAGAAAACAGCGGACTTTGTATACAGGTCCGTGAGAGGACTGATCACACACAAACATCCTAAACTCTTAGCCGGAACCGGGGTGTATGTGACATGCTTCCTCTGGCATTGCAAATCTGTTGGTAAAATATTGATGTAGTTTAATTTACTCCCGGTCTGAAATTAGCCTGGTTTCCATAAGTTTTTTCTCATCTTCATAAACGAGAAAATAAATAGTCCTCTGTCGCTTTCATTTTAACCTAACACTAATTAAGTTGTTGTTAGGGAGTACACTTGTACTGATTGGACTATTAGGTAAGGTAGCCTAGTATTAGATGGGTTTTATTTTTGTTATTCCGATACTAAAAAGGTTCTGTTTAGTGCTCGTGTACTCCGTGGACATTGGTGCTGATATGATGGGTACTCTTGTACTCAGTTGCTTATAATATAAGTTGCCCTCGTGGCGGGTTCGGTTCTCTCGCTGCAACCACCCAATATACCTAGACTGGCCACCACCTCTGTTTTCAACCTAGAGGTCGGTCAGGTCAGCTCGCTTTCTTAGACTGATTCTCTGCCTCAATGAACAATGGACAGGTAACGCCCAGATAGTCAGTGTATTCTGGTGGCCAGCGTACCAATATACCATTCTTAGGGAAGCAGTGGTGCCACATATCGTTTAAAACCATCGTCTACACAATGTAGAGTATAAGTACAGATAGTCACAACCAGTGAACATGCATGTCATAGACGATGGGTACTATAGACGGAATCTATGAAAGTTTACGTTTGGAGCTCGTATCCCATCGATTTTAAATAGTGTAGTAATTCACAAGGCGAAGCGGCATGAATTACGAGATCAAACTGTCAACATAGACTTGAATAGGTTTCTTAATTTACCTCACTCCTCACATTGACTAATTAGCTAACATTTGTGACATAATCCCCAATTGAGTATATAGAGTATATTTCTTTATTATCCATCGTATACAAAGCCCCCATTGAAAATGTATGGGGACTCCACGATCCATTGTATAAAACCTGTCATATACCATAACTGTGGTATACGGAATCAAACCTGTGGTATACGGTCTCAAAACCATGGTATACGGGAGAAATAGTCCCTTTTGCTATAGAGCAAAGAAATAGTTCCTGTTGTTATACCCGTCAATATGGCAATTAATGGGTTTAATTTATTCGAAAAGATGGATAATAAATACAACAAACGATGGTTTTGTGTACAGGTGGCTCTGTAAACCACTCGTGGCTGACCTCGTGATACATTCGCTAGCGCTCGTGTATTACTACGCGTCAACCTCTCGTGGTTTACGGCCGCCTGTCCACAAAACCATCGATTATTGTCTATATATACTCTATGGGCATTGAGTATAAGTTCCCAATGCTAAGTATATGGGGAAGAAATACCAGGGGTGAGAGGAAGACACTCACCGACTGCATATTGTACACTATCCACAAACACTCACACCCACTGACCTTACCTGTTAAATAGTACATGCACCCTCACTAGATAACACCAATCGTATAACATTAACATCACCAATTATTCTAAGTAATGAAAACATCGCTTACATTAAAGGAAAGGGGTTTACTTTGATCACAGATATATGTTGAAGGGCGAACACTGAAATAGCCTACCCCTGATAAAAAAAAAACGCCATAGGCTTTACACTGGCTGACTGTCTTCGTGCGAGCGTGCAGTAAAGAGTTATTTATTGCACGATGGTAACAAATGAATTATTTGATATTGGATAGGATAAATACTAAACTGAACTCGAGTCAGTAGTGTAAGTGTTTATCACACTCCGGTCAGGTCGGCCACTCACTGCGCTCGGCTAACGCCTCCTGCAGTAATACGCGCCCTGCCCGTCATGCGATAAACACTAACACTATTAACTCGCGTTCAATTTCTACTAAACCCATCATCAGCACTGCAGCTTTGTATAAAGCGAGTCTCTGTCGTTGCAGCAGCTTCACTGTATTTCCCTAATCTATTTTAAGACGTACAATCAACCGGAAGTGGTGACCAGTGGCTCCACCTGCGGAGGCATGACGCGCATACTCTGACACACACACCTAGCATCATTCACCTCTCAATTGTTTTGCGGTAAAGGTGCCCGAATCTGTTCAAAATGATGATCGCAAATTGAACAATCCGTGCTCGTTCTTATCCTCATTTGGCCAATAAAACTCTGACCTTCCTGGCGCGTAATTCCTGGTTGCGCTTTAAAAGTGTTCACTTTAATGGCGCCACTCCTCGCCATGCGGTTTGAAATGAGGAGGAAGTTGATGAAAGAAGTAGGTCCAGAAAAAAAGGTAGTAGGTAAACAGTAGATGAAATCATAACAACACGAGAGTAATAATAATAAGACTGTGTGTAGGTTAAAAGCGCTGACAGACAGACAGGCCGTTTGGGCGGGAGGTTGAATATTGGCCTCGTTCTCATTCCAGTCGCGATGTGCATTTTGTGCGCATGCGTTGAGCAGGAGGGCATTGTTCAGTGCTCGCCTCGCCCTCTGCCGGCCGCCCGCCGCACTACGCCGACATGTTTTCTGAGAACATTTTCACCAAGTTGCGGGCGGCGACTCAGGACGACTCGGACCGCCACAAGGAGCTGATCTGGTGTAACCGGTGTGACACCAACGACTGTGACTGTAACTTGTCGCCCTGCTCAGAGGCGCTCAGTTGGACGCATCAAAGTAAGGTAGGCGGCCATGCTTCTTCTCACTCACCGCAAAAAACAACACCTACAAGCCGTGTGTGTGATACGCAGTGTGCAGAGCGGGGAAAGTAGTGCATGAAAGTAGTGCCCAGTGTGGAAAATATCAAGGTAAATACGGGGCTTATCAAAGTACTATCGTAAAACTGGATGAGTTTTAATCTTGGCCACCGTATGCCACGACTGGAGTTTGGAATAGTGACTTCATGAGGTGAAGCCGAGTGAAGTCCGGAGCCAAAACTCCAGGAGTGGAATGCGGTGGCCACGACTAAAACGAATCAGGTTTTGATTTTATCCTACCCCGTCTCCTCGATTTTGGAATATTAGGTGATAACAATTCTGTATGCCACTAGTGGCATATAAAACTCCGTATGCCAGTCAGCGTGGCATACGGAAACTCAATGTTAAGCCTATGGGATTTTGTATTAGGGGTAGGATAATACCTTCTCCCATCGCTTTGCCCAGTGCCCAGTGTGGTATCAAAAGATGGCTTGGATTCACCCATGCTGACTGAGGTGAGTATGTAAGCAGTGTGCGAGCGGGAAAATAGTGCATGAAATTAGTACTATTGTTGTGCTAAAAAGAACCCACCGAGTTCACTAGCGCTCACTGAGTATGCATATAAATGTACGCACTTTGAAATTTCTGGGTGGGATAAATCAAAGCGGATTAGTCGGCGAGAGGACGCTCTCTGTGTTTGAATCACTCCGTATCTTCTGGTCTATTAACTAGTTGTAGGCCCAGCATATCTTGAGGAGCAGATATTGAGCTTATTGAGATCAGCACTTATTTTACAAGGTGACACATACCTTACACAGCGATCCCAACAAATCTTGATCATGTCGTGCAACAACCTCTGAAACTATTTTTTTTTATTTCATCAAAGTAGATGTCCAGTTCTGCGCAGGCAGATCCTCCACTGGTATACATATACACTAGGAAGAAATAGAATGTTCATCATTGATGAATGAGCGTGCAATTTTAAATGAATAAGAAAACAAGTTTTCAGTTACATTCAGTCTATAGATAGTTTTCTGTAACCCACTTGCACCCATTGAACCTATTTCTGCAACCGCCTGAGTCTAAGATCCAAACATATCAAGCACCAGTAGGTCAATGAGGTATTTTGGTCCTAGTGATTGGTCATGGTCAGCTGTGCCTGTTTTTGAGACCCTGAGACACTGGCACCCTGACCCTTTCCCACTATCACAGTGAATAGCACACAAATAGTGAAGGGATACATTTTTTTCAGCAGGCTGAAAGTGTACATGTGACCACTCTAACCTTTAATAGGCAACGTATATAGGGCGTGCCAGCACGCTCTAAAAAGCATAGACAAGGTGTCGAGTTCATGTCGGTCTTACATGCCGGCCTTACAATTAGCATGTTGAAAGGATAGGATACGGCTTTCAGATCTTTGCCGCCTTTAAGACCTTTTTCATTTGATGTGTAATACTCGTAAAAGTCAGTCAAGCTGCATCTTTAACCCTTACGACTATCGCCGATTATTGGTTAATGCAGTTGATATCTGGTAGAGCAGAGATTAAGATAGCAAAGGCCCCCTTGATGTCCCCAGGTAAAACTCAGGTGAAAGTGTATGACTGTTTTACAGTACTTGTTCGTAAGCGTGTTTGTTTAATATCGCCTATGAGGATATGAATTGTGTCGCTACTGAAACTGGCTCAACAAACTTTTTGGTGAAATGTATGTCTCCTCGTATGGAATATCAGCCTCTACTAATATATTGACACCACATACATATTTTTTTAAAGGTTTTATTGACGAAAGGTTCATACATTTGATATACGATTTTCAACCTGGCCATCCAGGGAAAGGATTGTGAACAAATACATATACATACATTTACAGCAAATAGCAGGTCCATAGGACCTTGTAGTTCGTTTATAATATATTGTTCTGGTTCCACTGTGAGATAGTGAATTTTGTATTCTTGCGTTGGATGTTTATACCTTTGACTCTGTATTGGTTCTATTGAAATGCAACCTCCTTCTAGTAACGAAAATTAACCAACGTAAGAGAACAATCTAATATTTCCTAATATCTTACAATGCTGTGGAAGTATGGCAACCATATGATACATGAGAGTTGTATCTCTCGGCTACTGCAATTACCTACAAGATTGATAAACTACCAATGTACTTCGTTTTCTTCGTTTTGCACGTTGTCATTTCTGATATATATTGCCAAGACACTATAGCGAGTATTATTCCTGTGACCAGTATGTGCTGTATTTCAAATTGTGTTGACAAATATCTGACTCTGCGAAATGGAGGAAGATGGAAGTGATGATATTCATAGTGAAACAAAAATGGGCCTCTGGGAATAGGACTGCGATATTAAAAATGACATGAATTAATCAACAGTGGATTCCCTTTGGGAATGACCAAAATAAAAGCCCGATTAATTTGTCTGTCAAACGTCAGCCATTTTAATGGTTTCTTAGTTGATGAAACCGATGTGTTTAGGAAGGACCTGTGTGAATTACAATGAATGTGTTTAGACACGAGCTGTTTGTATGGGTTGTGTATGATGAGTAGGGATGTGTATGATGAGTAGGGATGTATCTGTCCCTGAGGGATGTGTTTATTCCTGAATTGTGAATCATGTACAATGCGTATGATGTGTTTGGACATAAGCTATCTGTATGAATGGTGTATAATGGATAAAATGTGTAAAACTTACACATAAATAGTATGTGTAAATCTTGTATGGGGAGTTAGCTGTGTCTAGATATGAGTTTTTGTGTGAATCTTATATGGCAGGTTAGGTATGTTTAGCCATGGATTGACTGTGTTAATTGTGTATGGTGAGTTAGTTGTGTTTAGTCATGAATTGTCTGTGTGAATCGTGTATGGCAAGTAAGGTTTGTTTAGAAATGAATTGTCTGTGTCCATTTTGTATGGGGAATAAGTTGTTTTTAGAATTTTGTGTGTGAACCTTGTATTGGGAGTTGGATGTATTTGGACATGAATTGTCTGTGTGAATCAGGTATAATGACTAAGGTGTGTTCAGACATGAATTATCTGTGTGAAACTTGTATATCTCCTAAGATGTGTTCAGACATGGATTATCTCTTAATTGTGCATGGCGAATATAACGAAGATTACAAAATGCACCTTGCGGGCTTACCCTTTAATCCAGCTACTGTACTCTCTGAAGGACCCGCCCTTTGCCTCTCTGGGATCGGGTTTACTGGGTGTGGCATCACAGGTTCACCTTTTACATGGGGAGTAATTGGTGGGTCTCAGAGTAATCACGTCTGCCGGGTTATTATCATTGCATGGATCTTCTGCCTATTGCAGGTCTATAAATACATGTCTCCTATTCGTCTTTTAATCATTCATCTGAGTCGTTGAGGATGGATTCCCTTTGTAGCGCGCTATAGGGCCATCTAGTAACACACATTGTGACCCCAGTGCAGGTTATTTTATATGATGTCATGCAGAGACATGTATGACCTTCTGCGTGATATTGACAATTATATAGTGTTCTGTGCCAGGGTGGTCGAGGCCTGCATCAGGTGATTGGGTGAGAGTAATACAATAAATAGGTTGACCCTATCGGAGAAGGAGAACCCATATATTTCCATTATTGGAATCCATACCCGCCTCCGCAGATGGGAGTAGAAGAGGGTGGGGGGAGCAAAGGATTTGCAATACACCGAAAACCCAGAAATGGTAAAAGGTCTCGTGCTCCGCTAGTTCCAGCCTGATACAGATCGATATCTGTCCAATCAGATCGCAGATTCGATCCAAGATAAAGTCACCTACAGTGGACTATTAGTCGAGGTTTGATAGAGGTTGTTCAAGGTCAAATAGAGGTCACAAATGAAACGGTGTTTATCACCAGTGGTATACAAAATGGCTACGCGATAGCCAATAAGAGTATGCTCCCCTTTACACCACGAGCATGGCTGATCACAAAGAGTCCATCCTGCTAAACGTGACACCAATGAAATTAGAGTAATTTTGAGACATTGTGTTGTCCTCAGAGGTTATGACCTCGAAATAAGGTCAAACAACAATGGTGAGAAGTAGTGGTCTCTTAATTGTGCATGGCGAATATAACCACGTTACGACATTGGCTTGCTTCACTCTTCTAGCATAGACTCTGAGGTTGTGGCTGTAAATGGCTTGAATCCGGGTGCCTCTGCTTGGAGCTTTGGTGCCGCAGTAAATTGGGTTGTCACAGCTATGGGATAAGCCAGGCAGCCACTAAGGGCGCGTTTACACCTTGAGCGTACGGCGCGGCACGTGTGAACGAATTGCTATAGGAGGTGGGCGCGCGGCCGGGCGGCTGGCTGATCAGTCTAGTGTGAATGTGCCTTGTCACAATAGGTGGTCTGGGGATGTGACGTAACTTACTTCGGGAGTTAATTGTTTGGTTATTACTGGTTGGCAGTTGGTGAATCAGTCACGTGTAGTGGATCAGTTACCAAGTAAGGTATTCATCTGTGAGGACATGCAATAATAGCATGGCAGTATTCTGGAGAAACAACATCAGAGTTATCCAGGAGGATTCGAGATTTACCCCTCAACCTGCGCACCGTCAGTCTACCTATGACCAGCTTGTTTATGATCAGCCTGCCTATGATCATCCTGCGACTATGAGTAACAATAACAAAACCGGCCTCAATAACACCAGCTACAGCGAACAGTCAAACAGCAACACCACCACCAGTACTGGGAGGTGTTCTGTGTACGCCATCAACTTAAAGAGCCACCACGGATATGGTTTCAGGAGAGTGGGCAGTCAGTCCGGTGCCGCACTCATAGAGAACCCTTCAACCACTTCCTCTGAGTCCCACTCTCCCACATCAAACCACTACCTCTCGCCGCTTCGCAGTGAAGGACAGAGAAAGGACAGAGAGGTCACAGGAAGTGACGAGTTGGATAAAGATGTGCGCATGCGGAATGTCCGCTTCCGGGGTCCCGGGGGTTTGTCTCGCGGAAAACTGTGGCTGGCTCAGGGTGGCGGGAGAGGGCAGGTGGGTCTTTGTTTTTTGGGTTTTATTTAAATTAACAAAAGATGTCGCTCACATCAGTGAGTTTTTCAGACGGCCATTAAGCATGAACACATTTTGTCCACAGGGCTTAATCAGATCGCTCAGTAGTAAGACAAAAGGATATAATGTTAATGAGATGAGATGAATATATGTAGGGTTACAGTGATATAATGATAGGGAGCATATAAGAAATTCCTTTAGTGCGACTGTTACTTTGCTCTGCTGGGCATCTTTTGACAATGTTATCATATTGATGAGTGTATAGAGGAGAGATAACATTATCTCTTATGGAGAGTTCTCAACTATTTATGATTTTTTCACTATTGAACAGTACTTTTATTTGATGTATTTCAATATAACAGGTGTTCTAATCCCCATTGGACACTGAAACGCTGCATCATGATATCTGTGAACATATAGCCTAGAAACTTCAGATAAAGTTTGGGTTGTAGCTATTTATAGTAGTAATTCATATAGGTCCATATTCGCATTTGTAATGCCTGACATTTTACATATGTGATGGAGAAATACGCTCTGGTCTTATTGACATTTCTATGTGAGCTGTCTGCTAGGCAGGAACCTGATTAATCGTTGGGCGATAATATAGAGTTTAGTCACTTCTGGAGAATTCCACTCTCTTTGGTATGGCGCATGCACCGCCATGCCATTCGCGGCTCCTTTGGGTTCAGGGGCCCGTTGAATAATCTAGGATCGTACATGAAGACCATTTTCTATTACCCGTACAAGGGTTATCATTTAGTAATATTCACGTCTGTTCACTAAGACAGTATTAGCCGTCCATAACGTCGCTCATAAGTGTTAAAAAAAGTTGATCCACATCGCCCCTCGGTCTCTAAGGCATAAAGAGAAGTGTTTACATGTACGATTCTAGATTATTAAACGGGCCCCAGATCTACTGAAAGGGACACACAGGGAAGTCCCTGATCTTATCTCGATAGTATGGAGTGTGGCTAACGTACAGCAAATACCGTTGAGAAGCACCATAAGCACATAAATTCTACCTGAATTCATCACATAGATTCGATTACCACCCTAGTGGTGTAAAAGAACCTTGAGAAAGTCTGGAAAGGACCTATAATGGTTGACTGGATGTAAAATCAAACCAAACAAACAAACAAAAACAAGCACATAAATAACGAGCTGGTTGCACCATTATGGACAAGAATAATGGGCGATAAGTAACGTTTAATATGCATTGATAACAGGGAGTACCACCATTATGTGCAAAGATAAGGACGGGCCACCATTATGTGTAATGATCATGGATGGCTAGCACCATTGTGTGCAATAGTGATAAGAAAGAAATTGATGAGTGTTTGGTCTCTGTCTCCATTTGTCATCGACCACACAGGAATATGACCGATGCAATAGTTGTTTGAATATTCTGAGACTCTTCAAATGAGATGACGAAGGGGGACACAGATCAAACACAAATATGTTTCTGTATATCTGTTAATGCACATTGAGTATCAGTCACCATACTCGCAAGTTTGTTCAGTAAGAGTTCCTAATATTAAGCTTGTGGACATTTATACCAGGCTAGGATAAGGGGGAGCGGTACTACTCGATAGATGCAGCAATAATGGGTGACCAGCACCGTTATGTACATTGATAATGGAGAGGGGTACCACTGTGTGCAGCAATAATGGATGATCATGAGTAGCAACATTATGGACAATGAAAATGGGCGAGGAGTACCATTATACATAATGATAATGGGTGGGTAGCACTGATATGTGCAGTGACAAAGGGGAGAAACCACTATGTGCACCAAGAATAGGTGAGCAGCATCATAATGTACAATGCAACGGGCAAGTAGCACCATTTTATATACACCTCCAAGAGAAGATGTAGAGAGAGTCATCGCTAGATCAGTATAGAAATAGATCAGCATAGAGGTACATTAAATCAACATGAGACTAGTATAGATATTCGGAAAATCATCATCTGATACAGAGACATACAGAAACTATTTTTTCTGTATTCCGGAGACAAACAAATCTCAAACAGGAAGAAAAGAATTCATACAACCCTTTTTGATGTATAGTTTTAAAGAAAAGTATTATTAGATAAAGGGTACATTAAGTGGGATTCCCACGATGGGATTCATGGACCTCACAGGGTGTTTGCCTGCGACAAATCCTGCTGGGATTCACACAATATCTTCGTCTGAATTGTAGGGTTTCATTTCCATAAGAGATGTTTCCCCCCCCCCCCCCCCCCTGTAATTGCTGGCGACATTTACCCATAACAAGGAATAGAATCTCATGAGATTTTGAACCCTGTGAGGTACATGAATCCCATCATGTGAATTCCACTTTACACACACAATTTTGATATTTTGTCATAGCTACAGAGGACTTGAACATAGTCCCAGAGATATCAATTTGAACAAGACTCTCATCTATGTGTCTTCTTCTGCCTCTTCTTTCTCTCTCTTTACAAAGATAACAAAGAGTCCTCTATTTGTGAGTAAACATCATGTTTACATTTCTGTACATTCCTCTGCTTCTCGTCATTTGATTTATCGATGAGCATGATTCAAACCACCTCTCAGACGTTACAGAACTATATTAAGGCATGCAAGCATCTTATACCAGCTTTTATATATTATTACTTTTGTGTATGTGTCAAGATGAGTACTATAGTGAACAATGAGAATCGTCCCGGATTCAACCAAATGAGGAAGGCCTTCTTTCTGATGATTGATGTGTGATGTTGTGAACATGGTGTGCTTGTTTACTGACTGCTGATGGTTCATTCCCGATGAGACATGGTTTTATTATCCACCTAATACAAAGCGTCCATAGAATACATAGGGCGAGTGTATCACCTTATCCTACCCCTAATAAAAAACGCCATAGGTTTAGCATTGACTCAGTGTATTTGATGGAGCGTTGAATAAAGTGATATTTATGCACCGAGGTGAATAAAAATAAGGACCAATCAGGAACGAGATAACGAAAGTAGATCCGGCAGTATTGATAAACGCGGCCATCCTCCGATGAGTGTCAACACACTACTAGTAACATGTATGATTGCAAAATTTTCTATGTAATTCGGTGATATGGGGTAGGATAAATACAAAACTAATCTCGAGTTGGCCTCCTCAATGTTTATACCACTCTGGTCAGGTATGCTACTCACTACACTCGGCTAACGCCTTGTGTAGTAATACACGACCTGCCCATCGTGGAATAAACATTGACAAGGCCAACTCTCGTTTGGTTTCTACTAAATACCCGAAGCATACATACATATATGTTGTATGCTCCAGGTTCCAAAAGCACGCATACAGAAAAATAGTGCGATCCTAAAATGACCTAATATCATTCCCCCTTCCCGTCAGGAAAAGGTGGATAATAAATACAGTAAATACCGGTTTAAGATAACAGCGGTCGTATGCTTCATGTGTTTACTCCGCGCAATATCCTCGCATGCGCTCGGATATTAATACGCGTCAATTCCTCGGAGCATACGACCGCTTGTATCTGAAACCAGTCAATATTATGTATGTTGCTAGCTATACTGCATAGAGCTATCTGAATATGGAGGCCGCCATTTTGCCTTATAGCCGAGCATGTAGTTATAATAGGCTGCTGTTTGGCCCCCGACTGGTTGCACCATCTCCCACACTCTCCTGGCCGATCTTTTGTGCCGGACGAAGGATGGGCTTGGAGACTGGAACCCCCATGGGCCCCTTAACAGATGTCCAGGGAACCAGGGAATGCTCTATGCTCAATTACACTGGCCACCTGAGCTACACTACAGTAGCTCTGTTTGGGTTAAATCCGCGGCCGCCTTGAACTATGACCTGTACATGTCTGTCACTCTCCGACCAGATTTTCCGTACTGCTTTGATAGTGTGTCCTTTGATACTCTCCAACCTACATTTCCATTTTCTTATTTTCCTTTTGTGTGGATTTCTTTTAATAAAACTATCATATACCTAGACTTCATTATCAATTTGATAAGGTATGGATATTTCTTATTGGGTATTTCTGCTTTTAGAACCTACATAGAAAAAATCCCTGGTTTGAGGCGCACACTGCAGATACCGTATGTGACTGAACCAAACCAACCTCTTAGTCAGAACAGAGTGGAGACAGAGGTGGCGGCCAATCTATATGCTCAATTGGCTTTTACCTCTACTTGTGACGCTCCCTTAATAATCACGATGCATTGCTATTGGCCTTGTCTTTCCAATGTGTGGTTTGATTTGTCAGATGATACGGTTGAGTGCTATCATATGGGGTGACCCCAGCAGCATTAGTTTTGTATACTAGCGGGTACATCTAGTTTCAGCCTTCCCGCATGCTCCCTCAAGTGGCATATGTGTGAATGTCTCAATGCCTTGCATAGACAGAGCTAAATGCTTATAAATGAATTCAAGCAATTGCAGTGTATGATTTGTATGCGAAAGGTAAAATCTTTATATCGTACAAAATGTGAATGGATTTCATTATGGCGAGAATGTAAAGTCCGACGCAGCTTTTCTTCATGAGAACGTTAAGGTCTGCCAAAGAGGCGGTCACGGACTCACAGATTCACGATTATACCCACTCCTCATATCATGATTTTGATGGGCATGACAATCTGAAATGATTCTTTATTTAATATCAAATATTCTGGCTATGTGAAATGAGCGCAGCCTGTTAAATGGGGGCTGACCATGTCAGATAAGGGCTTTCATTCTTAGATAAGATAAGTTAGATGAGGGTTGACTATAGAGGAGACCTATGAAAGTTTATATTCAGAGTTCATATTCCATCAAGTTTGAATAGCGTAGTAATTCACAACGCGAATTATGTAGCGATTCAAACAAGACGGGATCGAGCTCTGACCCTATGAATAGGTTTCTGAACTTATCTCACCCTTCACATTGACTAATTGGCAAACATTTGTGACGCAGTCCTCCATTGAGTATTTTTTTCATAATACTGGATGGGCGTTGAGTAAATGTTCCTAATGTTTAGTCTATGGGGGAAAAAGTACCAGAGGTGAGAAGCTAACTGATAAATGAGGGTTGACTCTGATATGTGGGCTTACTGCTAAACGAGGGTTTGAAGTGTTATATATTTTTAATTAATCTGCTGGCCGGGGGGAACGTATAATGGCGATTGTCCTGACCACGGTCAGCAGATAATCTTCTTTATCCTACCCTCCATATTAATCGCCATAGACTTAACATGATGTGACTGTATGCCACGGTTATGCCATAAAATATTTGTATGCCACTGGTGATATATGAAGTTAAAAACATGTATGATAAAATCTGAACATCACTCAATTTCATAAAATTGTTTGCATGCCATCCATTGTCTTCCACTACAGATATCACTCAGCTCCGCTTCGTGAAATTTGTAGCGGAAGACAACTCATGCCATATAAACAATCATATGAAATGTTGTGATGTTTCAGGATAGTCTCGTGTTACAACTTAATTCTGGATCTTATTGAGACAGAAGGGTCTTCCTCGAATACACACAACTCGCCAATCGGTACCCCTGAGATGTTAATTTCCCACCGATGACTGTTTTAGCGGCCTTCTTAGTTTCACTATATGGTCACTATATGGTTCTTAGTCAGTTTCCATTGTGGCTATCAATATTTTCATATCGCATTTTGATTTCCTATTGATTGATTAACCAAACACATCTACATTGTTAAAAGAGCTATATGTTCTTCAATCAGAGTGGTAGATTCTGAACAAAGGTGATTGTGATCATGAATGCAATTGTATATTTTTAGAATTGTCCTTTTATATGTAACTAAGACTTTGTGATGAAAGATAATTACACTTTATATTACCCATATCTATTTCGCATTGTTTACACCAACATCTACCCATAGTCAACATGTCACTTCACAATCCACGTTTGTTCTACTTGTCTTCTAACCAAAGTCTCAACATCTTTGAAATGGTTGTTCTTTGATTTACTCTTCCATTCCCACATCACCACCATAAGAGCAGTCCATGCAATGTCCACACTGATTATCCACTTATTACCTTGTGTCCTATATTTCTACGTTGATCTTTATTGATGCTGTCAGCTTTATTTCCTGATGATATCTAATAGTCTACCCACTAGTGTGACATTTGTTTAGTATCACCTGTTATTCACGTGATATCGGCTCGGTTACCATGGTTACTACATGTTTGTAATAAGGCTTGATAATGGGCTGGTAAAATAGTGTTTACTTCCTTATTTTTCCACTCTGGGCTTTCCCCTCTGGTCTTATACCTACCAGTCTCCAACTTGGTGCCCACATATGGCCATATGGTCCCTTAAAAGACAGGGGATGATGCGGGGTATTTATAAAGAACTACCTGACCATGCTGTACATGCTACAAAACGAGATGGGGATTGTTGTGTTTTACGGAACGAGGCCATAGGACGAGTTCCGTAAATAATATCAATTTCCATCGAGTTTTGTAGCATGTAAAAGTATGATGGATCGTTCTATATTTATACTATACCCAACATTAAGCAAACTTACCATATATTGGCATAGAAGATATGTCAACGTGAAAGCCCACACAATGCTGATATTTCAACTGTGCAGTGTACAATGTACTGCACAGGGTTCAGTGTATAATTTATACTGCATATGGAGCAGCAGTACGTAATTATCAAATATACTGCATGGGTATATAATAAAGTGCAATAAGGGAAAAGATGATGTGCACAAAAGACAACGGGGGCACAATGCCAAGGCCATTGACATGTTTATACAAATGTATATGTAAAGTCAGGTTGGTATAAAACCAAAGGGTATATATACATAATATTGGTTGTATTTTTCATACGAGTGTATGTCTCCTCCGCGTAGTTGACGTGGGGTAACATACGAGCGATTGCGAGAATATTGCGTGTTCAACTATGAGGAGGATGTGAGTTTATAAGATTATAAGCGGTTGTATTCTCCTCGGAGTTGACTCTGGGCAATATCCTCACATGCTCGGATATCACTGCGCATTAACTACTCGGAGCATACAACCGCTCAACCAGTCAATATTCTTCGCATCAGGTGGATAATAGATTTCTATTGTGTATATGGTCGGGTGGGTATAAGATCGGTGAGCAAAGGACCAAGTATGATAGCGGGTTGATACCAGCTACCACCATGTTCCGCTTAAGGATAGGATTTCAGAGCTACCATTAGAAGAGAAACCCCTTTCTTTTGATGATGATGATTCGGATACCGTTGTCACTAGAGCTCTTAGCTGACCACATGCGTATTGTGCTTACTTAGTGCTCTTTATAGAAATACATGTTCCGCTTCAGTGGCTTTGAGCTGCCTTTATCGCCACCTACTTGTGAATGTGCGTATCAAGATGTTCTAGTGCATGCTACTATCACAAGCGGGACACTGCTTTGAGACACTGGTCCTTTATTACCGATGGAGAAGGGGGCCGGGTGCTTGATGTACATGTCTTTATGGGTGGGATGGGAATTTATTTGTCTTATAATACAAGGACGGGGAATGGTTTAATCTTCACTGGACTTCTGAGAAATCCCTGAGTATTAAATGACCAGTCACAAATCCGCAGCATAGGTTAGGACTAGTAAATGTGAGTTCACTGCAAATGTAAAATGTGTGTTTTGATGATATTGCTGATATTGAACATTCATCTATTTTTTTATTGAAAGATAATCCCAGCTATTCAATTGTGAGATATTCTATAATATAACAAATTCACAAGGTTCGCGATGATATCATTGAATAAGTGTATCTTTGTGATAAGAGACTAATCAGGACCTACTTTTTGTAGCGGAGGGTTACTATACACGTGACGTTCCTGAAGATAGGAGAGATTAATACGCTCAAGGAGCAGTTCGACGCTGATGTATTAATCCGCACGAGATGGCGCGAACCAGAGCTCGATGGAAAGTCGCAGGTGAGTTTTGTAACATCCTTCAGATTTCTATTTTAAAGCGGCGGCATCGGTGTTCCCGTAACCGTGACCATATGGTCCCCTCTGCGTCCGCTCTCTAATATACACCACCCACGTTTTTCGAATCAAGAAAAGAAAAGCTGAAAACTGAACTGGCAACCGTGTTACCACATGGCTATCACATATACACATCACATAAATCAAGTCTAGGAAACAAATGAGGTGGTGCCATCAGTCCAGGTAACACTGAAAAGAGGTGCCATCAGTCCAGGTGCCATCCATCCGTGGTGCCATCGATCCAGTTACCCCCCCCCCCCCCCCCCCAGATTAGCATTTATCTTGTGACTAATATACCGTTTGGAGATCCATTCCCATCCGAAACAAATTTGAGCATAACCCCTTTAAGTCAAGAATCTCTACATTTGCTTTTTATTTTGTGGTGGTTTTTTTTGTTAGAGGAAGACAATTGGACGATGTACTTTCGCTTCATCACAAAGCCGTTCTTCCTTGATATAGCGGATATGACATTCTACTCATTTAACGGTTCTTTACTGGTTGTTTCTAGACGGACCACCCCAGTCTGAACAACCTCTGGGGCCCCAAGATTATCATCGAGAACTCGATCGGCGACCCCAAGACGACCTTCTCGCGGACGCTGGACATGACCGAGTCCGGCGACGCCTACGTCGTAGAACGCCGACGCATGCGCGGAACCTTCATGGAAACGCTGGAACTCTGGCACTTTCCGTTTGATGTTCAGGTGAGTTCGTGGTTTACTTGTTGAGTGAAGCATCCCTGATTTCTAGTCGACATGGTACAGAAATGTTGACCATACCCTGCAACAGCTTAATATTCTTTTATATTGTAAGATGTTGCCCGTCATTTAGCCCTATCAATATGCTGCCAGGTGATCTATGCTTGCTCTGAAATACGCCAGCCTTGTAGTATGGTGGTGATTTGGGGGTTATCCAATATGACATCATTTTACAGCCATTTTAGTCATATATCGATACCATAATGACATTTTACCACAATCATTTATTGTCATTAACCATTATAGAGTTCTACATAGGTTTGGGAAATATTATCAAAATCTTCGCATTTTTTTCATGAGAAAATATCAATTACTGGAATTTTAAAAAATGATGCCTCAAGGTATCATAGTGTACTAGGCCCGGGAATGCCTCTAGCCATCATAGCGTAGTGAACGGGTTAACAAGATCACTCCTGATTTATTGTTAATGAAAGTAACTAAAATGACCTCGTTGTTAGATGGTATCATGGACAGTGTATTGTGTCTATGATGATAGACACGTAGCATCACTTACAAATACTATAAAACCGTTTTAATGGATTCAGAAATTCCCTCAGTAACGTCATCCCCTCTCGTATTTTCTCGCAGGATCTCACTGTGAACGTGATGTCAGACCTGCCGTCAACGG
Source organism: Alentia gelatinosa (assembly GCA_950022655.1). Lineage (NCBI taxonomy): Eukaryota > Metazoa > Annelida > Polychaeta > Phyllodocida > Polynoidae > Alentia > Alentia gelatinosa. Next base: position 12,990,289 of record OX465589.1, read on the forward strand.
AAGTGGAGCTTATGGAGGACCCGGATGAGATTCATAAGATCTACAAGCAATCCTTCATTGACGAGCAGGTGAGTAAACGGGAAAAACAAAGCTGATCCTGTCAGTAATCTATATCCTACTAATTTGATTCTATCTACTGTTTTATATGAAACGAGAGTTTCAAATTTAGTTTTCAACATTGCTAAAATCAAATCATAAGAGAAAAGGCAAATCTGAGTGAAGACCTACACAAAAGAAGAGCGGTTATACGTCTTTCTTCGAACGAATCTCAGTCTCATGGCATTTCAGTCTCCATGAACAGGTCTAGTTCCATCTGTCTCTATGTGGGGGAGAAACTCCAAGCAGATCCTATCGAAACCGTGCCTTTTTATATAGGGTAGGTAATTAGTGTTCAAAAAACCTTAATTTAATCTTATACATATATGTTCTGTTATTTCTTTGAAAATGCACTCAGACAAGTGACCTTATTTTTACTTCTGCCTATGATGAATGAGTAGTTTTCTTTTTTAAAGAAGACGATCAGTTTCCCGCCGTTGGGTGGCTCCTTTCTACAATTGTCGCTAATGGCATCTAGATATTTTCAAATTATTTTATGAATTCAAATGCCTGTGTGTCAGCTTATATGCTAAGAATGAATAGGGAATCCTGGAGACTCATATAATAAGTAGTTCTGACATGAAGATAAGCAGCTATGAAAACAAGTTGACATGAAACTAGCTATAAGCTGACATGAAGACACGTTTATATTTAGATAGCTGACATGATATCAAAGTTGATTTAGATTAACTGACATAGAGCTAAAAATATTCAGATAGACTGACATAATGATAAGTTGATATAGATAAGCTGAAATGGAAATGAATGTATTCAGATAGATTGGCATGATTATAAGCTGGTATAAAATGGTAGTTATATCATAAATATATATAGGCTGGTATGACCTGATGGTTGCTACGTGTAACTGATGACGTGGTGGTTGATATGTGTAGCTGATGACGTAGTGGTTGTTATGTGTAACTGATGACGTGGTGGTTGTTATGTGTAACTGATGACGTGGTGGTTGTTATGTGTAGCTTATGACGTGGTGGTTGTTATGTGTAACTGATGACGTGGTGGTTGTTATGTGTAACTGATGACGTGGTGGTTGTTATGTGTAACTGATGACGTGGTGGTTGCTATGTGTAGCTTATGACATGGTGGTTGCTATGTGTAGCTTATGACGTGGTGGTTGCTATGTGTAACTGATGACGTGGTGGTTGATATGTGTAACTGATGACGTGGTGGTAGCTATGTGTAGCTTTTGACGTGGTGGTTGCTATGTGTAACTGATGACGTGGTGGTTGCTATGTGTCGCTGATGACGTGGTGGTTGCTATGTGTAGCTGATGACATGGTGGTTGCTATGTGTAACTGATGACGTGGTGGTTGCTATGTGTCGCTGATGACGTGGTGGTTGCTATGTGTAGCTGATGACGTGGGGGTTGCTATGTGTAAGTGATATGACGTGGTGGTTGCTGCGTGTAACTGACATGACGTGGGGGTTGCTATGTGTAAGTGATATGACGTGGTGGTTGCTATGTGTAACATATGACGTGATAGTTGTTATGTGTAGAGGTGCTAACACTGTCCCCGTTCTCCTCCCCCGTTCACAGGAGTGGTATCTGTACAAATATATCGAGTCAGAGACCAAGGAGCTCGCCAAGGACCGCGCCGACCCCAACATCCGCCGCTCGGCGCTCACCGTCCGCTGCCGCGCCGCGCGCCGACCCGGCTACTTCATCTGGAACATTTTCTCTGTTACTGTGAGTGGCCGCTTCTCTACATTCAGTAAATCTCAGTCATGTCACGACATTTATCTCACCCCTGGTATTTTTGTCCTTAACATTAGGAACTCGTTCTCCATGGCCCTACTATTATTGCAGGCCATTCTCTATGTTCTATATCCTGTGTGGCGTCCATTCTTTTAGTGTGTACTGGGGTAAGGTAAATGTAGAAAGCAAATCGTTTTCATCAAAGTCATTGTTCTCCAACTTGCTTGAACGCAACATGATATTCACTTGGCTGTCGCCTCGTTCATATCACTCCACATCAAACTCATAGAGAATGATGACTTTGACCAAAACATGTTGGTTTCTTCTTTAGTTCCTGACTTGTTCATTCAGGGATTTAAAGTACTATTAAGAAACGTCACGAAATTCCATATGATAATTCATATGGCGTGAATTGTCTTTGCGGAATGATTCATGAAGCAAAGTTGAGTAATATCTGTAGTAGAAGACACTTTTTTTACTGAATCCAACATTGGTCTTCCACTGTCTTCCAAGACAGTGAACGCCATGTAAACAATTTACCCTACCCCGCCACTTGTTTTTAACTTCATATATCACCTATGGTAGCTACATGTTTTATCACATGACCGTGGAATGCAGTCACACCATGATAAGTCTAAGAAGAATAGAGGCGGACCTAACTCCAAGCGTCCAAATAATCATATATTTGATTCATATATAAACCCACCACTTATATAGAGGTATGAGTGGTCGGAATGGGCAGTATACTCTATCCTACTGCGTAGTAATTGGCTTATTAGGCTGGTCAATTACAATCTAATATTAACTGACCAATGAACGTCCTGCAGACTCGTTTTGGTCGAATTAACGGGCTGGCCACAATGCCACCATTTGGGAGAATCTAGAACTAATATGGAATCATATTATTTAATGAAATTATAATTGAACAGGAGGCACAACTAATAAAATCGTCAGATCAAATCACAGTCCCTGTTTCATCCGTAATATGTGAAATATTTCTCCGTGTTACTTCACTTGTAGTTCCCTAACCTTTACTTAATGATCAGCTACAATGATTCTGGCATGGTTTCCTTTTCACTTGCAGTTTCTGATCAGTATCATGTCTTTCCTGACATTCGCCGTACCGCCCACTTTACCCCAGAATCGTCTACAGTTGGCGTTTACCCTCGTTCTCACCGCAGTCGCTTTCAAGTTTGTTGTCAACCAAAGTCTACCGCGGATTTCCTACCTTACCTACTTGGTAAGTTACTTTTATCCTGAGATGCATTTCTGCTACAAAATGGCGACTGTCTTAAAGTCTTTTTGGTACTAATATATACAGACAATTTAGATGACTAATCTCTTCACATAGATACCAATATAATCAGTCATTATAGGGATGTATAGACTGGAACTTTACAAGGTGTTTATTGATGTGACTTGCCGTATTGGACCACTGTGTGCTGGCTGTTGAAATATGATTGCTGATTAGATTTGCCTTACATGACCGATATGTGTTGACTGTTACGGTGTAATGTTTTTTTTGTTGACTGTTGAGGTAATGTGTTGCTGTGGCTCGTCTTACAGGACTACTGTGTGCTGGCTGTTGAGATATTATTATTGATTAGACTTTCCTTACATGACCGATATGTGTTGACTGTTGAGGTGTAATAGAGGGAAACTATGTTCCGGTGAGCAAAAGTTCAAAGCTACGAGGTAAGGCTTGGAAAAATTACTGCCCAAGGCGTCAGCCGCGGGCAGTAATTTTTCCAACCCTTACCGAGTAACTTTGACTTTTGCTTACCGGTACTTGGTTTCCCTATTCCTATATTCCTTCAAATATCGATAAAAATGCTTAATTCTTTACCTGAAACACTTCCGAGGCAAATGGCCACCCTTATCGAGTAACCACAACAGCTAATGTTTCGTCCCGCTGCTGTATTGTATCACGTGATCAGAGCCGGACGAAAACGTCAGAGCGGGACGAAAACATGAGAGCGGGACGAAAACGTCAACCTCGACACATAACTTATTTTTAATGCACCCCTCAGCAGCGGTATGTAACTCTAGTTAGTTCAATAATGGGTATATAGGAATGGGTTGTTGTTTTTTTACTGTTGAGGTAATGTGTTGCTGTGGCTCGCCTTACAGGACCGCTATGTGCTGGCCACCATGTTGACGCTAGTCTCCACGTGTATCTGGCATGGTATGCAGACGGCCATCCCGTCAGCCAGTGAGAAGGACTACATCGCGCTTGTCATCCTCATGTTGATCTACCTAATCTACAACGTGCAGTTTGTCCTCAAAATACTACTTGTGGTAAGTCCTACTGCTCCAGCCACAGTCACTGGAGTAAGTCCTGGCTGATTAAAAGTGTATTTCATAAATGATGTTTATCGAGGAAGTTCAATAACCGGGTTTTGTAACTATATTTAGAACTTAAATTTCACTTAGTCTTTCTCCCACATAGCTTTTATATAATTTTTTTTTTGGTCATTGGGTTAAAAGTGATGGTGTAAAATCCGTAATCCCTAATGCTTAAACCTACCGGAATTCCCATTAAAAGTGGTTGGAGTAATGCCTGTATAGTGACTAGACACAAGCAGTTCATGCCAAAGTAATTTATACTATGCCAATTCATACTAACATGATGTAAAGTCTAGGGCCCAGCTTACGCTAAGATAAAACATAAAAATTCGGCAGATGGAAATGTTGCATAGCAGAATGACTAAGTCTGGTCTGCAATCTTTCTATACAAGAAATGATAGTGGATCAGCAGAGTGAAATTTACCATTGTTTTATCTTACCCCTGGTATTTTTCCACCCTGGATTAAACATTGGGAACTCATACTCAATGATCTTGGGGTATTTAGAAAAATACTCATTGGGGATTATGTCACAAATGTTAGCCAATTAGTCAATGTGAGGAGTGAGATAAATTCAGAAACCTATTCAAATTTCACCTTGTGAATTACTATGCGATTCAAACTCTATGGGATAAAAGCTCTGACTCTAAACTTTTATAGGTTTCCTCTGTAGTATTTCATGGGAGATGTAGTAAAGTGTGTGTCTTGTCACTTGCAGCCTTACAAGACACGCCGCATGATGAAGCGACTCGAGGCGGAGTATGTGGTGAGTTGCTCTCCTCATCTTACACAACAGCTCGAGAGGCTCCCTCTCAGCTGCCACGCCGTCACTGGCTTCATGTTCAGTATCATAGATCAGAATGTTTAGAAAGGTTTAGATAAATTGTATAAGACCTAACGTTTATTATATTGTATTGTCACCAAAGGTCTGTGTTTGTACTTTTGCTTATCATTTTCTACTTGAAAATCTTCACAAGTTTTTTTCTCACTGAAATTCATGATTCATTATTCCATTCTTGATTGACAACAATCACCTTACACTTTCATTGCAATGTTCTCATCACAAAAAACAAGCTGAATATTGAAGATTTTTAAATGTATTGTTCGCTTTCTTTGTGGGAATCTGTGTTTTATGTCAGACTTATTTGATAGGGGTAAAATAACTTGTCTTCATTCATCCGCACCAGAAAATAGTCCCAACTCGTGACGGAGCAGGACAGATATATCGGAGTCTCCAGACCAATCAGCGTGCGTTGTAGGATTATATGCAAATTTATGCTAATTTATGCTAATGACCTCAGGGCTGCTTGACCCTCTAACTTCTGTCTTGCTCTGGTGTTCTATGATGGTGACCTTTGGTTAAGTTTGGTGTGTTATTTTCAATTGTTTTTTCTTACTTAGCTGTTTCCAGTTGACACCTCTCATTTTTTCACATTCATACATGATACATCTGATATTTAACCATCTACAAACACATTCTCTGACTTGATTCTCTTCTCGTTTGCTTCTTGCATTGTTTATTGGCGCGTTTTCTTCGTTTTATGAATATAAATTTACAAGACTTCATATTTGGAATTTTGATATTTTGACTGGACACGAGGGTGACAGAGACACAACGTAGAATGTCCCTGCAAAGAGTTAGCTCACAAATATTTCACTTCAAACAATTTTTCTAAAAATAAACTTTATTCACTTCTGTGGGTTCAGTTCTTCCAGTGAAACCAAAATACATCATTCCAAATCCTACTTGGACATTAAACTTCCTCCACTATTATATCCAGCCACGGCAGTAAATATGTTTTAGTTCAAACACTCATAAACCTACTGTCACTGATATATAAAAGCACATATACCACTTACTACAGACATGGGTAACCCTACTGTCATTGACATGTAGGAACATGTATAACATTTAGTGCAGACATGTATAAGCCTACCGTCATTGCAATGTAGGAAAACCTGATCTGATTTACATAATTTTTCTAGCCTGCCCCTTATTGGGCCACTGCCTGCTTCTAGACATGATCCCTTTGGCGTTAGTCCCAGTAGGTCCCGGTAGATGGCGATGGTTGTGGACCACGTGAGTGTGCTGGTGGTGAACACGCATGTCTGTTATATTTCTGTCTCCCACCAGCGACTAGCGGTATTATTAGTGCGATCAAGGAGGTCAAGCTGTGTTATCTCACCCCTGGTATTTTTCCCCCTTAGAATTAACATTGGGAACTCGTATGCAACGCCCGTTGAGTATTTAGAAAAAATACTCAATGGGGGATTGTGTCACAAATGTTAGCCATTTAGTCAATGTGAGGGCTGAGATAAATTCAGAAACTTATTCAAGTTTAGGGTCAGAGCTCGATCTCATTTGAATCGCTACGTAATTCACGCAGCTTCACCTTGTGAATTATTACGTGATTCAAACTCGATGGGATATGAGCTCTGACTGTAAATTTTCATAGGCTTTCCCTATAAGAGACAACTGTTAATAATGTACACATCAAGAATCAACAAGTAGGACTAGTTTCTAACAGGGTGTTTAGTTATGATCTCCACATATTTCCCTCACCAGTGTTCAAGGTGAATGGGGCCGCGCTGGACCCGTCCCGTTTTCTGGCCACCTCCCAATTGCTTCATGTTTACCTGTTCCCTCCCAACTTGCAAAGTCCACCAAGTGCCATGATGAATTTGGGTGTATTACCAAATGACTGCACACTGCTACACTGTGCAGAATTCACACTGCCTCAAGTTGTGAAATGACCACGTGGTGTGTTTTTCTTCAGTGACTGCAAACTTCACAAATAAGATAATATTATCATTAGTTTTATAGCTATTAGGTTTACAACAGTATATTTCACATTTTTGGTGGCATGTCCATTTTTCTACATCTTAAGATATACTGATCTACTTTTAGTCATAATCAATTACAGGTCTGTTTTACTAAACTTAAAATTAGTTTCCGAGCCTAAAACTTTGCAAGTTGGAAGGTTGAAATTTTTAAATAAACGTGCATGTGATTTATCTTGTCTATGTTAGAATGTAGATGGACATTGGGTATACATGAAATGTTAGCTTTAGAAACGTGAACGATTTGCTTTACTCTGTGATTTCAAATAGCTCCTTTTATCGAGCTCTAACATGTCTGTGTGTACTGACTACAACATATTGATAAATTTAGACATTCGAGTTAAGGATGGGTTGGTCAGATGTCAGTAGAACTGTACCACAATGAATCTAGCACAGGATATTGCCCCCATCTTTGTTTCTTAAAAGTAATTTTGAATCAATCGGATCTGGCTTCATCTGGTTTCTATTTTATCACATTATATTTCTACGTCTAGTTTTGTTGAAGTATCTCGCACCTTTGGGCATGTTTCCAGCAGAGGTGGAGCTAAAATGTCTATTTTAATAAACTCGAGACTTCAATATGTATTTTGATTTAATCTTTCCTTTCGATATTTCTCCATGGAAAAGGTATTCCTGGGGTTTGAGATAAACCTATTTGTATTGATGCAAATTATCATATAATCTTTAGTTTACTTTTTAGATTCTAACGCCATGCTGAGATCCATGAAATTTTTCTCTTTTTCTGGCCAGCCCACGCCGATCCTTTATCGCATTTTAATGATAACTATCTAAATAGCATCCCTCCCAGTAACTCCAGAGTTCGGACTTTTCCATGTCCAAGAATTCATTGTTATCCAAGAACAACTGCATTTGTAGCTGGTCAATAAAGACAAAAGTAGTTCTGGGCTCTTCTCATTTGAGACACTTTGAGAATAGGAATTCCATAGAATGTCTACTTTAGCAATGAAATCTTCCCACAAGGTTGAACATGCTCCCAACATGGCAGCATGCATTGGTAATAGTCCTCTGTTTTAGAGACACAAAAATGATATATTTCTTTAAATCTCTTTTCCAAAAACCCCTGGATAGTTCTTCCTAGATTTGGAGGTAAAGATATACTAATTTTAGAATTGTTCTGTCCTACATATGTTCAATAGCTTGATGGCACAACTTATATTATGTTGGAATTATGCAAAGTTGACATAATGTCTTAAAGTCCTTCCCTCAGTAACTGTTGTTTGGTTTATTTTTCAACATTTTATAGGAAATTAGCGTGTGAAGATTAGTGGGCATTGTGTCGACTGGACGTTTCTGTTTCGTCCTCACCTATACGCCAATTTCAACTGCCTCTGGCGCCATCTAGTGGTGTGTTAGATCACGAGACCTTTGCTCTCACGAATTTGTCATTCAGTTATTTGTGAGGGTCACATTGGAAGTCAGCCTTAATATTCTACTTTTGTACTTTACATGATACCCTAATTCTCTAGAGTCAGACAAAGGATCAGATTTATATCTTAAACACCTTTATAGCCTACTTATTTACAAACATCTTTTTCCTTCACTGAATCTGTCCTTTGTGTATACATCCTTAATAAATATGGCCAGTGTTAATGACTAAGCGTCCTGCTTCAGTCAGATCATTTATCAAACAGAAGTAAAAGAAAGCTACTCTTACCTAGATCTCACATTTTCTCTCTTAAGTTACTCATTCTGATAGATTTGTAGATATTAGAAGAAATTTCAAGTTGAACATCACCGGAAATAGAAATCTGGTGTTGATGAAATCTTGCCATTCTTACTCGGGTCTAGAAATCATTGTTGTACTCCAGACGGTATCATTAACCTTATTAAAAGTACATTATTGTGTGACAGGGCCTGATTTGTCCCAAAGCCTATCTCTACTTGAACATGTAGGGTGTGGAGATACTGCAACGCGTGAATGTATACGTTTGTTTATCTCACCCCGGTATTTTTCTCCATAGGCCTAACGTTAGGTACTCATACTCCACGTCCGTAAAGGTAGTATACCCAATACTCACTGGCTAATTGACGACTTATTTCGTTAATTGATAATGCATTACGGGGTGAGATAAAATCAGAAACCCACTCGATGACAATAACTTGGTCTGTACTCCACCTCGTTTGACCGCAGAGTAATTCACTCAGCTTCGCTTTGTTAATTACTCCGCGGTCAAACTCAAGTTATTTTCATCTCGTGAGTTTCCTTCTGAGAAGAGTCTCTACAGCACTGAGGACGAGTCCCTGGTGTCTAACCCGTGTCTCGTTTCTGTTTTCAGCGGGAGGTTCGAGAGCAGGCAGCGCATAAACCGTCAAAATCCATCAAAGAACGGATCCGCCTCATGTCCTCCTCCAACAGCACAGCCAAGGCCAACGACAGTGTCGACGTTTAACGAGACGCCGCCTCACCACACCACACACTATAGTTCTACAGGTCGACGCCAGGAGGCCACTACCGCCTCCCTGGTGGTGCTTTTAAGAAGATGCTACGCAGGCCCCCTGTGCCATCTGTGATGTCCGTGAGGTTAGTAGATGAAAGCAGCGCGTGGTTGCCACAAGCAGCCAGTGGGCTGGGATGAACGATGGACTCGGCGGCTGGTGGAGAAGAATTAACAGCAGTCATGTTGAGTGAGGACAAAGGTTAGGAGAACAGGCAACATGAATAATACACAGCGCTAACGGAGACCAGACAATCTCACTGTGCTGCACCAGGCTAGCCTCGGACTTCCCTTCAATTTCGGCTCCTTCAGGCTTCGGAGATGCTCCAGAAAGCCGAGAACGACTCGCTATTGTATGCTCGAAAGAGCTCATTATGGTGAGGTATTACTTTATATCAAATGTTGGGGTTTTTTTGCAGGCAATTATCCAGTATCCTCTATTATCTGATGGTATAATTTGAGTGGCTTATAAATATCCGCTGACCATCCAATGTGTCCTTTCGGTATTTAGAGGCTGTTTTATTAAAACACTATTTGGTATTTTGTATTTAATGTCCATATTTGGGTTTCCAATGAGTAACCTTCGTGTCCGGCGGGTGACCTTTGAGTGTCCGGTGGATGACCCTTAAGTGTCCAGTGGATGACCTTTAAGTGTCCGATGGATGACCTCTGAGTGTCTGAAGAATGACCTCTGAGTGTCTGAAGAGTGACCTCTGAGTGTCTGAAGAGTGACCTCTGAGTGTCCGAAGAGTGACCTCTGAGTGTCCGAAGAGTGACCTCTGAGTGTCCGGATAGTGACCTCTGAGTGTCCGAATAGTGACCTCTGAGTGTCCGAAGAGTGACCTCTGAGTGTCTGAAGAGTGACCTCTGAGTGTCTGAAGAGTGACCTCTGAGTGTCTGAAGAGTGACCTCTGAGTGTCTGAAGAGTGACCTTTGAGTGTCCGGTGGATGACCTCTCTGAACTTCATAACTGTCTGTGGTCCATATTTTAAGGGTTTTACTCATCGATAACTAAACACTTTGAAACCTACTCTTGGGCTTATCCAGTTATATTTCAAGTCTGTCTTTCAAACACATAATACATGTAATATGATACCGCTGGTACATTGACCACACAGACAGGACATTGCTGACATTGTTACCATGGTGACACCCTGCAGATTACAGCTATAGAGACACTAGGGACCTGTCACCATGGCAACTCTGCTAGCCGCTGTCCGGCCTTCTCCGGGTCCGGGTAGACACATCACACCGAGGACGATTCTTGTGAATCGGAAGAAATCTTTCCCTTCCGATTTTCTGACTTTATACCTGTCAGTCATCTCAGTTTATTCAAATCTTTAACAAACTATCAACTTACATACATGGAAGCGGCTTTACTCACTTCCAAAGCAGCTTCTCTCACAGCCCTAAATATTTCAACAAAAAATCTGAAATCTTTCAATTGGGAAATGACTGTGTTTCATTTTGTTGAAATCTGACAAGTTTTTTTTTACTGTGATGTATCACACCTTATAAGTGTACTGTTCTGTTTTTGATGAAATGATATTACACAGGTGGAGATGTCAGTACCATATGTATTGAACGATGTTTTCTGTGAACGATATTATCGGATCGCAATGTAAATAAATGTATCTTCGCGTTGTGCTACATAATGAAACCCGACTCTGCAGTTCAAACAAACCCTCATCCGTCAACATATTATCACTGGTTATCCATTTGTTAATGGCCTTCTGCTCAATCTGTGTCATCACTGTAAATATAGCATACATACCTTCTACACACTTGACATGTTAATAACTGTATGTGATTATAAACAAGTAGGCACTGGCTTCTTACAGGTAGAGTTGTGACGGGGATTGTTCAGATATGCTCCAGTTCATGTGTCACGCTTTGGAATTGGTTACAGACTGTTATCTCACCCCTGGTATTTTTCCCCATAGACTTAACATTGGGAAATCGTATCCAATGCCCATTGAGTATTTAGAAAAAATACTCAATTGGAGATTATGTCACAAAGGTTAGCACATTGGTCAATGTGAAGGGTGAGATAAATTTAGAAACCTGTTCAAGTTAACGGCCAGAGCTTGATCCCATCTCGTTTAAATTGCTACGCAATTCACATGGTTTCACTACGCGATTCAAACTGAATGGGATACAAGCTCTGATCTTGAACTTTCTTAGGTTTCCTCTATAGGCATAGACTGGTTACAGACCGCTCACAGACTGGTCACAGACTGGTCACAGACTGGTTAGATAGTGTAGCCAGACGCAATGTAAATTATTGAAACCTATTTCCGTCTCCTTGTCAGTGATTCTTCTCGCTCCTGTGTATGTGGGGTTTAACAGCAGTTGTAGGTGGATAACACCGCATTGTGTCAATAGTCCATGTACACTTTCTCCTCCTCTTAAGGACTAATTAGGCCTGAACACCTGAATAATGCTACATGCTCCTTGGATCCGTCTCCCGGATGCTAACACGCGGGCGATAATACGTCCAATGTTGTGTGTGAGTACATATAGTGAATGGTCATGACAAAGAGAAAGACATTTTGTCCGGAGTCTGACGGGTCGAAGCTTTTACTACTGATATTTAGTGTCACTATAACTGGATTCTTACTATGGATGGACAGTTTCGATACCAATTTTTAAAGCTTAATTTAAAAATTTTGTTTTAACCCCGAAATATATATGATATATGGTAGAGCATTACTTTGCTCCAGGAAAAAAACTATGATATTTGTTCTCCGGGAAAGGATAATTTATCTTGAGCTGTGAATATATATATGGCAGTGTTTCATTGTCAGCTGGAGTTGAAATCGTCATATTTTATTCAGATTATTATACTTATAACATGCAGAAGGTATCAGTTACATATTTAAGAGCGTATTAAACGCAGCCGACTGTTGTTTAGGTATATATAATGTGCCACGATCCGTACTGACTATATTCATCTATACAACTCCCCATTACTGTGTTTAGATTGTGTCAACACTAAAACACAGTATTACTACAACTATTTCCATTGCTCATTCTGTTTAAATCACATTGGTATTGTTTAAATGTGTCATCATTGTTCATTGTTACTGTCGTCTCAATGAAGTGTATCATTTGTTGATATAAGCAATGTTCAAATTCATTTTCGTTCACGGAAGATCATATATTATCACGCTTTCATTAAATACCATATCATTGAATTATTGTCGTTGCTGCTTGTGGATTTTCTTTAGAAATTAATAAAATCTGCACACCATAAACGTTATACTGAGGTTTGTTATTTGTGTACCTATTGAGAGTGGATACATGACAAAAAAACACCCTGCGTTCTGCCCTGCTTCTACCATATGATCAAAATCATCTCTTACAAGACATATACTGATGGTTTGTAGTTTTACCAAAATGAACTAATTAAACTACCTTGCATAATCATGTATTAAAGCAGTTTTGTAAGGTGAGTAGGCTGCATGGACTAATGCAAAGGCATGTCTGCATATGGATAGGAAATGATGACAGGTTGGTGAGCAGGCAGGTTGGTGGGCAGGCAGGTTGGTGGGCAGGCAGGATTGTAGGTGAGTAGACTGATGGGCAGGCAGGTTGGTGGATGGGCAGGTTATTTCATGGGCAGGTTGGCGCGTAGGCAAACTGGTAGGTGAGCACACCGGTGGGTATTCAGGTTGGTAGGTGGGCATGTTGGTGGATGGTCAGCTTGGTGGGTGGGCAGGGCAGTGGGAGGGTGGGTTGGTGGGTGTGCAGATTAGCGGGTAGTTAGGTGGGTGAGTGGGCAGGTGAGTGGGTAGGCAGATTGGCGGGTAGGCAGACTGGTGGGTTTGAAGGTTGATGTGTAGGCAGGTTGGAGTGAAGCCGGGTGGGTGGGTGGGTGGGCAGGTTGATGGTGGTTAGGTTGGTGGGTGGGTAGGTTGGTGTGTTTTGGGGTAGGTAGGTTTGTGGATGGGCAGGAAGATGAGTGAGCAAGCTGGTGGGTAGGGACATACTTTATGGATGGCTCCTATATAAAGCATTTTTCACCCACCAAAATCAGGGCTGGATTACCATAGAATACGATGCAATTACTATATTTTCTCTGGAGGTAATCTAAACGAGTATTATTGCCGTACTCTGCTCATAAAGTCTGTCCTCCAATAGTAAAGAATAGGTTGCCATATAATTGTTTGACAGAAAGCATTACGGAACCAAGTAGATAAGGTGCAATACCAGCCTGTGTACTTGTGTTCTCTGTTCTCTAGCTTACATATTGTTCCTCTATTTTAAGGCTGTTTTTGAATTCTAGCCCCCAGTCATATACATCGAGATGATTATTCATGGTCAGCTGGGCATGTCTCTAAGACCCTGAGCCACTTGCTCCCTGCTCTGTTCTCACTATCACAGTGAATAGCATGTAGATAGTGAAGGGATAGTTTCCTGGAAGCACACTGTAAATTCAGTAAATTATAGCTGAGCGTTACCAGTCGCATATTTCATTGGGACAGGGGAGAGGAGGGCAGCTTCAGAAGAAAAATACATCGATTTACATTTTAGTAGTTCCTCTTGGTGTAGGACAACGTCTACCCATCCTCAAAATATGTCGTTTTCTCCAATCATCTGCCTGTAGAAAACTTCTGAAAATGCCAATTTGCATTGGTCGTTCACTACGTTCCCAAGTTGATCTGACAGGCAGTGTAAGTGCTCGTTCTGGAAAAGATTGTCACAGCGCTACCTAACGTTGGTCGACAACACTTCGACTGACTGTAGAGAGGTAGATTGGCACCCACTTGTGTCTCTACTCTGTTCTGACTGAGAGGTTGGTATGGTTCAATCACAAACAGTATCTGCGGAGTGCGCCTCGAACGAGGTAATTTTGTTCTAGGTTCTAAAAACAGCTACTGTTAAATGCCATCGAATCGAGGTTTAATCTACACCGTCTACAGATACCACGAAAGAGCGGACTGCACCACATGGACCTTACAACCAGAGACAAAGCTTCAGGAGTAGCCAGCACAAGAGGTAAGAGTGTCAGACAGGTATTCATCGATTGGTTGATTCACCTGTGTAAGTACTATTAAACTAGGAGCAAATAGAATGCCCATCATTGAGGAATGAGCGTGCGATTTTAATGTATAACAACTAAAAGGTGTGGGTTACATTCAGTCTTTGGATCGTTTTCTGTAACCACTTGCACCCAGTAAACTTGCCAATTCTGTAACTGCCTGAGTCTATCTATAGGATCCAAACATATCAAACGCCAGTAGGTCAATGAGGTATTTCGGTCTTGAGTGATTGGTCATGGTCAGTTGGGCATGCCTCTCAGACCCTCAGACACTGGCACCCTGCTCCCTATCTAGTAGCACAGCGAATAGCACGCGGATAGTTAAGGGATAGATTTTTCTCACCACGCTGAAAGTGTATGTGACCACTCTAACCTTTCAAAGGCAACGTATATTCTGCGTGCGAGGACACTCTAAGAACGTCCTTACTGTGGACGAAACGGTTCTTGTTCTCGGCTAGTTGTTTATTTCATACAGCCTGATGCTGTAAGTGGAGGGCCGTATGAAATCAACGACTGGCCAAGAGCAAGAACCGTTTCGTACACAGTAGGTACTTTGCTCATTATAAATCTACTATTATATACCTTAAAATGATTAAAAACGCCATAATACGCAGGGCGAATTAGGGCACTTACTAATAGTTCCACCCAGTCAACTTGCCATTTCTGCAACTGCCTGAGTCAAGAGTCCAAATATATCAAGCACCAGTGGGTCTTGAGGTATTTCGGTCTTGGTTGATTGGTCATGGTCAGTTGGGCACGCTTCGAAGACACTGGGACAATGGCAGCCTGCTTCCTCTCCGATATCATCGTCTAATTCCATTTTATATGTCCCACATCTCTCGTACAAGGCAATGTTATATTACACATCAGTTGGTGGTAATGCTTACCAACCAACAATGCTTACCAACCAACCAATTTGGTTGCAGAATCAGTGGCAACTCTGGACTTACACTAGTGCTAAACAGCAGACAACACAGACATGTGGACAAAGTGATCAGCTTGAAAACACCACCACTCACGTCTCCACTTGAAACTGCACAACTCACAGTAAGTACAAGCATGCCACTTTACTTTATCTACTGATTTTTTACCTCAGTGTAGAACCATTACAACATTCCACTTCATCTAGGGCGTTTTTTTATACTTAAAATAAATTACAATACTGACACATTTTTGCTGCATTTCAGACATCTAGTGTTAATACCTGCCATACAACTTTGTTGTATTGTGGATATGCATCAAGACAAAGATACTTTTTATAATACGGGCCGGACGCGTAATTTGTTTTTAAGATGATGTTTATTGCACCAATATAAAATATCACACAATTAATTCCATACCCGTCAAATGGCTGAATGTGTCCGGCCAGTCATCTGTGACCAGTCGCGGTCGGTCGGTTTCGGTGGCGAGCTGCGGCTGCCACAGGACTAGGCGATGAACAATGATTAAATATTGAAAGTAATTAACTTTTACTCCCCAGACCAGCAGTTAGATTGGCACAACCCAAGTTAGACGCTTTTTACTTGATATCACACGATTAATCAAACCAGACATGGAGTCCGCGAGTGGAGATAGATCGTGGTGTTCCTCACTTGACCAACAGGTGGCAGCATTTTTTTTTCATCATCTTTCCTTTTTTGGATCCAATTCAGTATACATACAACATATTATATTCCCATGTATCTTCATTATATCACATATTCGGTCCAATAAATGGCCAGTTTTTTTGGCATTGCCAAACTACCATGATAAAATACAGTACAATAATTAGGTATAATAGTTGGTTTAATAGAGTCACACGAGGTGCCACTGATGTCAGTGTAGTTTGAAGGCTTCCCGCCAGTAGTTTATTAGACTGGAGGAACAGGGAAACCGGCGGAATGGACCACGTGATAGCGTGGACCAATGGAAGTCGCCCTTTCATCGCGTCTACGTATTAATATATATTGCCTTTTCTGCGTTTCCCTCCTCACTTAACATGTAAGTGGACGTGAAACTTTGTATATTGTCGCACATTAAAGTCCCTTAATAGATTACAGATAAACAAATACATGGGAAACGTACAGATATTGGATGTGTTCTTAACATTATGAGAGATGTATGTACTGTTATTGAATATACAATGATATCACAAGATAAACATATTATCAGTAACACAACAAGAGTGTCATTTTGCCCATCACATTCAGTGTGCATTGACCTTAAGATACAAGTATTAGATGATACAAACGGAAACGTACATGTATGTGACTTTATCAGAGTCAAATTGGATAGAACAGTATAAAAAGTAACATATATATGGGTGTATATACATATATGTCTTTGCGAAAAGGTTAATTATTTGTTACAAATAGAATCACAGTTACTTAGGAGGGATTATAGTATGTGTGGTAACGGACCCTACCTTACAGCAGAAGGTAAAGGTAGATTCTTAAAGAAGAATTTCTCGGGAGTATAAATCAACCAATAATGTGGAGATAGACCTGCTGTGCACGTTAACCATTTAGCTCGTGAGATATAAAGAGAATATCACCCGACCACAGATAAGGCTATATTTCACAATTCACACTCCCTCTCATGAAGATAACGGAGTAAATACCCGTTTGGTGCCGGTAAAGGACCCACGAGGTATGGCGACAGGCTGGATGTGGTTAGGCTGCAGGTTTAAATAGTTGTAAATCACAATCAAACAAACAACCGTCTCCTTTTCTTTACACTGTTGTAAGAATGTGATAGATGGTGACCATGTTGTCCTCACTTGGTGGTGGAGAATTGCTATACATGTAAGTCATCATTTGGTCAGTCTGTCCATGGTGATAGTAAGGTATCGGTCTTCTCTTCTCGATGGTTTAATCAATAGAATAGATCGTGTCACTTTGAGCTTAGAGTGCAGTGACAAAGTAGCTGAGAAACCATGTGATAAATGGGAGATCACATGGTAACTGAGAAACCATGTGGTAGCTGAGAGGTCAGATGGTAGCTGAGAAGCCACGTGTTAAATTAGAGGTCACGTGGTAGATACAAGCTCAAGTAGTTGTTGAGGGTCACATGGTAACTGAGAGCTCACATCGTTGTTGAAGGTCACATGGTAGCTGAGAGGTCACGTGATTGTTGAAGGTCACGTGGTAGCTGAGAGGTCACGTGGTTGTTGAAGGTCACGTGGTAGCTGAGAGGTCACGTGGTTGCTGAAGGTCACGTGGTAGCTGAGAGGTCACGTGGTTGTTGAAGGTCACGTGGTAGCTGAGAGGTCACGTGATTGCTGAAGGTCACGTGGTAGCTGAGAGGTCACGTGATTGCTGAAGGTCACGTGGTAGCTGAGAGGTCACGTGATTGCTGAAGGTCACGTGGTAGCTGAGAGGTCACGTGATTGCTGAAGGTCACGTGATAGCTGAGAGGTCACTTTGTAGTGGGCTGGCTGTAGTTTGCATCAGGATGAGGATGATGACTAGTAGTAGCAGGAGGGACTTTGTAAGTGAGAGACACGCTCCGCCGCTAGAGGTGACCGTCAGGGCAGCTACCTCTGATAAAAAGAAACTGAATTATTTACAACTCAAAATCAGATTTGGTATCGTTACTGGTGGGTCTATCCAATCTTCCAAAAATTATTTCTTTTTGTGTGACATCTTTCCTTAGTACTTCATATAGCCAAAGTTGATACTATTTATGAGAAATACGTTATCACATAACACTATTTTCATGGTCATACACAGGCATGGAGCTAAAATCACACAGACACCCCCTTCAGATGTACTCTTGAACAAGTGTTCCGAAAATCGCCGTATATAGTTTGCAAATTTGAGACCTGTAGCTCTATGTTAAGGAACAGTTTGACTGACATTGCTGTAGCTCTAGGATAAGTGGGGCTTGACTTCTAAGATTGAGACTATTGTTGTTCTATGATAAGCTTTTTTAGGTGTGAAAAACATATATTTATCGACGTCAGGCTCATATACAAATAGGTGATTTCCATCAAACACATCTCTACTAAAGACTTAGATTGAGGCTTCTGTATTTCCATGATAACTATAACATTGAGTACTACGATTGAGACGGTTGTAGTTGTATACTAAGTGTATGGCTGACCTGTGGTCTGAGACAGAGTGTGAGATGGAGTCGGAGGTTGAGACTGATGCCCGTTGACGACGACCTCACACAGGTGCAGGTTCTTGTTGAGCTTGTCGAGGATGCTGAGGTGTGTGACGGAGGAGTTCACGGAGCACGTTATTGTCTGTACATCGTCTCTGCCACTCATCCTGGCACATTCTGTCTGCTGCTTGATGTCTGTGGAGTTCCCAACTAGGACCACAATGTACCTCCCTAGTAAAATGCAACACAATTATTAACGCAAAACTACAAGAAGAGCATAGATTTCACTGCACAAAAACCACCGTTTTATTCATATATACGCCATCACGGAAGTGCATGTATTAGCTGAATATTGACTTGTTTTTATTTATATACGCCCAGGCCTTATATATACGACAGACACGTCTTGGCTGTATTTCACACCCGGCGTATATGAGAGAAAATACCCTCTGCCCCCGCCCCCTCCCGCCCCTTTGTGTTGGTAGAAGTACAGGTGTCCTCAGTAGGAAGCCCTCCCCCCCCCCCCGCCACCCCCCGCCACCTCCCCCCGCCCGCTCTCAGTGAAACCCTGTTCACAGGACGCTTATTTATACGCCCACAGATGAGGTGTATACACATGGAGATTAAGACGACCTTGTAGACGCAAAATACCTACTCATATACGCCCGGTGCATTCATATGTAAAATGATGGTTTTTGTGCAGTGTTTGTTCTGTGTTATTCAGACATGTGATAGATTCACCCGTCAACATTATACTGAAGATTAGGCACAAGTAGAGTTGATGCAGTGTGGAAAACAAAGGAGTAAGAAAGAAACTGATGAGTGTTATATTAGATCTGTGTCCCCATATGCCATCGAGTTTAAAACGTTGAGGGATGTGAACGAGGCGATAGCTGAGTGAATATATTCTGAGGCGCTTCAAACGAGATGACTATCAGGGACAGAGACCAAATACGAATATGTTTATTATTCATCTTAGCCTGGATATAGTTATCTGTTTATCACCCATTGAGTATGAGTTACTGTACTCGCATGCCTGTTGAGTACGAGTTCCGAATGTTAAGCCTGTGGACATTTATATCAGGCTGAGATAAATGATAGTGTATTCCGATAATCTAAGAGTACATAAATCTTTACAAATTTTCCGAGATCCACAAGTGGACAGTTAGAATTGATGTCTTTGTAATGCCTATGAAAGGTGTTCTCATCCATTATATGATTTTATTTACACCATAGTTACTGCCAATATGACAGAAAGAAAGATACTTGTGACTGCAGGCCAGTTCAGGAACGTTGCCTTCTTTTCTGTTTAGTAAGGCTCGTCTCGGCGATCAAATTGTAAACTGGTATTATATAGGTAACCTATGAAAGTTTAGGGTGAAAGCTCGTAACCCGTCGGGTTTGAATTGCGTAGTAATTCACAAGGCGAAGTCGCATGAATTACGTAGCAATTCAAACGAGAAGAGATCAAGCTCTGACCGTAAACTTGAATAGGTTTCTGGATTCACCTGTCCCTTCTCATTGACTAATGGGCTAACATTTGTGACATAATCCCCAATTGAATATTCTTCCTAAATACTCCATGGGCGTTGAATACGAATTCCCAATGTTAAGTCTATGGGGAAACATACCTGGGGTGAGATAATGGCAGGTATAACACTTGTGGGTACAAGACTACCAACTTGGAGGCTGGCAGATAGATATAACACCAGAGTGGAAAGATGAGGAGCTAGAAACCAGTAATCGGCTAACATTTGTGACATAATTCCCCGTTGGATACGAATTCTCAATGTTAAGTCTATGGAGAAAAATACCAGCGATGAGATAATTACATAAACAGCAGCCGAAGTAGATGGTGACATTGTTGATGGTGACTGACTGAGAGTTGTCTCCAGCAGAGAGGTCCACTGTCCACCAGAGAGAGCTGTCATCATGGCGGTCTCCTCGTGGGTAGGTGAGGTTCCCCTGACTGCTGCACGACCAGGCATTCCCATCCACCGCCAGCTCCGCTCCCTCACCCGCATCTCCCATATACTGCGCTGCTGGCTTTCCCAAAGCCATGTTTCCTTGAAGGAGATGTAGTTATGAAGAATAGGTTAGGTTTGGGAAATCTTCAGCAGCAATTTTGTATCAGCTCATATTTGTAAGAAACAAGAGTATACTTCATGAAACATTATTAATTCAAGGTTTATTTATATTATGTCTGTCAGAGTGGATACCATGTATACCATGGATGATAAAAGCGCTCTTCCAATATGTATGTATTGGAGGTGGCTTATACCCCAAGATCAACTCTTGATGAATACGCCCTTGACAGGTCCCAGTGACATTTTCTCATGACTCTGAATACACTTGAGTCAGTTGAACACAGAACTTCCTTGCATATTGTACGCAGAACACAGAAGATAACTTATAATTGTAGAATTACTAAACTGCTCTTGGAAAGGTGATTTCGAAGGAGAGGTACATTGTATCTGAAAATGTGTTTAGAACTATGATGTAAATGCAGGAGTGAGAGTGGAGATATCTGACAGTGGTTAGATCTGAGATGTAAATGAAGGAGTAGTGTTCATTGATACAGGTCTATGGGAGATTTTAGGGGATTTTTTGTGAGTAAACAGAGAACAGAAAATTATGTTGCGTCGAGTTTCAGCAATTTACCTTCACAATTCCCTGTGATGTCATTGCACGTTTTGCTGGCACAGTCACACTGCAACCTGCATCCCTCACCCCACATACCTGGAGGGCATGCTGGAATATAGAGTGGACTTTGTAAGATGAATGCATGTGAAGCTATGGCTTCCAGTGCAAACAGGCATGTATACAGTAGACATATTTGGAGGGTATATGTAGATATGTATTTATATTGCACGTCCTGACCATGCTGTACAATTCACAGAACGAGATGGTAATTTACGGTTTGTACGGACCGAGGCATTTATGCCGAGTTCCATACCAACCGCAAATTATCATCGAGTTCTCTGACTTGTACAAGCATGGTTGGACCAACGAGTATAGAGAATACTCGTTGGTTGGACGTTATATATTTACTATATACCCAAAATTTTAAGAAAAATCATTAATTTAATTTTCAACAACCGATATGTTAATAAACATGTATGGCAAGGTGGTCAGTATTTTAGTGTACGGACCAGCGGTCCGTACAGTATTTTTACATAATATGCCGAAACGGTGCGTATTTACAGTATATATACGGCATGGGTATAAAGTAATATAGAGAAAACCTATGAAAGTTTACGGTCAGAGCTCGTATCTAATCGAGTTTCAATTACGTAGTTATTCACAGGGCGAAGCCGTGTGAATTACATAGCGATTGAAATGAGATGGGATCGAGCTCTGACCCCTAAACTTTCATAGGTTTCTGAATTTATCTCACCCTTCACATTGACTATTCGGCTAATATTTGTAACATAATCCCCCATTGGATATTTTTCCAAAATACTCCATGGGCATTGAATACGAGTTCCCAAGGTTAGGTCTATAGAGAAAAAAAGACAGGGGTAAAATAAAGGACCATATCGTATTGTGGTGAGACGTGTTACATTAAGATCAACCCTTGGGCTGGATTGTTAACTTCCACCACCCTATAATCTCATTGCTAGCTTCATTTAACTAATATGCAATATGCAATGTGCCTATGTCCTATCCTGGCTGGAAGATATGAAGTAATAAACTTGTAATACTAACCCATGTACTCATATCCCTGGATGACGACTTCACAAATGTACAAGCGGTGAAGTGCCTTATGAGCTATGAATAGGTTCTTTGTGGGCACATCCATGGTACAAGTGAGTGTCTGTACGAACTCATGATTTCTTATATTCGCACATGCAAACAGTGGCCCACTGCCACCTAGTACGGAGACACCAAAGATACTCTCTGAAATGATCAGAATTGATTATTCATTAATGTCCAAATACCAGTCAGTAACAATATAGATTACTCTATATGCATAGAAGTGCTCATGCAATGTTGAGACAGATCACGCTCAATCAATGGCATAGAAAATACTCACTTCATAACCATACTTATGTATACTATTTCATACTTTGTCCTGTGATTTGTATTGTACCTAGTTACTTTTACTGGCTATTGTATGGAAGAACGCCTGATAGCGAATACGATATGTCTATCTTGTATATGTGATTGAATAGAAAAATGAAAAAATACATATAGTACAGGTAATCTAATTATTGGGAAGAAAACCAGTTACCTTGACAGCAGTTACTAAAATGGATGGTGACACTTTTAATAACAAAGCGTTTTGAGGAATCGCCAGCAGTTAAGTCGATCTCCCACCAGGCGGGGAGTCCCCGGTAATACTCAGGGGTGGAGCTGGCGTCACTGTCGGCTTTAGCACAGGAGCCACCATCCATGTCCTGGTCAGTATTTCCGTCCACCGCCAGGGCAGGTCCGTCTTCTAAACCAATATCTGTCTGCCAGATTGGCTTGTTTATCTGCCGGGTTGGCTTTCCCAAGGCGATGTTACCTGTACAGATATTGGACATGTTTAAAGGCATATAGGACAATTGAGGTTAAAAATTAAAACTCATATCATTTTCCTGAAAATTGAATATGATGATCTGTAAGTGTTGTAGAACACATATCTACATGTATTTTCGTTATACTTGATCAATTCGAGGTCATCGTTTACAAGCCACACCCATCTTCACAATAACACATTAACTTCTGATCCAATGTTAATTCAAGTTGACCTGGGCTTCTAGCTCTCAACACCAATCAGTATCCAGCTGCTATTCCGGATGTCGGGTTCAGTTCTTCTATAGGGAAAAGGCAATGTGGTTTAAAGAAGAAACCAACAAGTTTTGGTCAAAGTTGTTGTCCTACACGAGTTTGATGCGGAGTGATATGAATGAGGTGACAGCCGCATCAATATCATGTAGCATTCAGACGAGTTGTAGAACAACAACTTTGACGAAAATGATTTGCTTTCTGTATCTATCTCACCTCTGTACACACTAAGAGAATGGACAACACACAGGATATAGACCATGGAGAACAGACTGCAATTCTCGTAGGGGTATGGAGAACGAGTTGTTGTCCAATGTCCGAGTCCAACGTTAAGCTTATGGGACAAAAATACCAGGGTTGAGATAGAGACCAATATCCTCAGCCCTCGTCTGTTACCCAGTCTTCCCAACTACCTTCTACCTAAATAAAAGATTGGGCAGCATCTATGTGACCTAATCAGTAGTGTGTCAGAGATCAACCTCCCTTAATACAAAGACTAGCCTTACCTTCACATTGCCCTGTGATGTCATTGCATGTCTTGTTGACACAGTCACACTGCAACCTGCATCCCTCACCCCACATACCTGCAGGGCATGCTGAAACGTAGAGAGGTACAAATCTATGAGCAGTCCTCATTGAAACAGTGAAATAACATTTAATTGCCGTGACACATTTGCATACCAGACATGTGCAATTATAACCTATCAGTACATGTACGTTATTTTCTTTTAACTCCATGATAAAATTATAAAGGTGTTTTCCATGTTAACAAACTAAGTAGTTTCTGGATGAACCCAACATGTTTCGCGAGAAACAGAAGGCAAATAATATCTATGGCTGACATGTCAGATATTATTTGGATCAGAGGTAGTCATTTCTATCAAAGTATTTCAGTCTTTAGTATTAATACTAACATATAAAGCCAGGCAACGGCATTCCAGTGTGACAAAGTAAAGGAAATAACGTCTAAAATCGTGTCCTTAGTTTTCACAAATGTTATCTCCCTCAGTTACTGCCTTTGTTTCTTTTGGCCACTTCTTGGTCAGAATAACACCACTTGTAAGTGAATTGCCAGACAGGGGGATCGTCTAAAATATGATAACATATTGTCTGCACGAATTATGTTACAAATAGATAATATCTATATCACTCTTAGGTATAGTCATCATACGATCTTCCGGACAACTATAGATGTTATGAGCCTGGATTTCCAATAGTGAACCTCTGTGTTTTATCCCACTTGGCACCAAGCCGGCTCAAAATCCTCCCTCCCGGAGAGCTATCCCATGACGTTTTACGCAGATCAGTAGGACTTGCAGATCCAAGTCCATGATCTCAGCATTTGCATCCTATTCAATGAGTTACAGATGCTGTGACTACCTTGGTGTATCTTTTTTGCAAAGATATACTTCCAAAGTTAGTTTGGTTAAGCTCCCTAAAATGAAACCCTATTTTCGTGTATTAAGGTTGTCCCCAACTCATGATAAACCAATTATAAAACATCCCACTCTCCTAGCAGATATCCTGCGCTCTACTTCCTGCGGCCGCTTGTATCTCTGCACCTACCTGCCTGTTTGAGACAGAATCTGTCCCATCCGCCAGTTTTTTTCAAATATCCTTAATTCTCAGTGATTTGGGTGTTATTTTGTGTTCTACTTGTAAATAGAGATGAACATGTTTATTTGGTAAATAATATACAATAATTTCTGTTGCTATTTGTATAAAACCAGATAGAATCTCTGGGATTACTTTTTACAGTGGATAGCACCTCATGTGCTATTAGGTTTGGTTTTGTAAACATGACACATGTGCTCACTTGAAGTGGCAGTCTAATCAACTGTGTATTCACTTAATAAAGTGGTTTAGAACTGAAAACAAAACAGCAGGATTGTCTATTAAGCTCATTTAACAATTCCCACATTTCACAACTCATAATATATGAGTTCTTTGAATTTCAAAACTTTTGACAGTTGCCTTGTTTTGAATCTGAAATTTAAGCTGGTTCCCCTGTCCTTATTTAGATACCAGGGAACCAGCATTGGGTTGAGGCAGAGATTAGCAAGCGCTAGTGCCGCGAAAGATCTGGGAGGAGAGTGAAAGCATCCAGAAGCTGACCTTTGTACTGTCCTCATTGAAACAGTGAAATAACATTTAATTGCCATGATACATTTCAATACGCCCTCCAGACGTTACTCGGCTCCCGATCATCGCCCAGGGTAAACACTGGCTGGACACACCACGCTCAAATGAACCACAGTTTTCCCATTTATATTTGAGTAATCTGAATATAATTTCGGATTTACATGTAGAAACAGCTGAAATTTCCATTTCTGACATCGGATTTCCCATTTGAAGATTTATAAAAACCGATAAAAAGCAATGATTGTGGGTTACGGGTCAAGGGTCTATCATCATACCACGTCGGTAACCAGCGGACACCGGGAACTGTAAACAGACTGAATTCTGGGATACCTCAATAGGGTCCATACCAGATGTGTGAAATGATAACTTATCAGTACATTATTTTGTTCTTACTCCTTCCTGATAAAATGATAAACAAAAATTGGCAAACCCACAGTAGAGCCATCCAATAACGTTTTATGCGAGGCAGCATGGACTTGCAGATCCAAGTCCATGACCTCAGCATTTGCATCCCATTTGATGAGTTACAGATGCTGCAGGTTGTGGTATGGAACTAGATGCTTTTTAAAATAAATCATTTTGCACAGATATACTTCCAAAATCAGTTCCAAAATGGCCTCAAACCCTGTGTAAGCGAACACTTACGACTGACACCCTACCAAAATAGATTAATCTGTGTTTTTATTTGTGTGTTTGAGTATATTTCCTAGAAATTACATTTTGTAATTCCAAGTTTAATAACTTCGGATCCAATTAAGATATTGAAAGATGGATTTCAGATCTATCATCGCCTCAGTCTCTCAAACGCATCGATATATAACGCTTGTACATTAGGCCGGAGGAAACCTTAGAAACCTGCGTAAGCGGCACTCTTTGGCATGGAACAGGTTTTGTCTTCTTAGGCGGGGTTTTACTGTTAGTATAAAGCATAGGCCCTATTGAGGTATCCCATAATTAAGTCTGTTGACAAGTTCCGGTTTTCGCTGGTTGCCGACATTGTATGCTGGTAGACCCTTGAACCGTAACCCACAATTATTGCAGTTTAACGGTTTTTATAAATATTCAAATTGGAAATCCGATGTCAGAAATGGAAATTTCAGCTATTTCTACCTACAAATCCGAAATTATATTCAGGTTCTCCAAATATGAATGGGAAACCTATGGTCCATGTGGTCGTGGTGAGGCGAACCAGTCCCAAGCGGAACTTGTATTTACCCTGGGCGATAATAGGGAGTATAGTAACTTCTGGAGGACGTATGGAGAAGCTGACCTTTGTACTGGTAGCCGTTGATGCGGACCTCACAGAGGTAGAGCTGGCGGAGTGTCTGGTGCCCGATCTGCAGGTACTTGACGGGCACTGACGTCACGCAGGGCACGGTCTGCACGAGCGCCGCAGTGGTGACGCGCGCACACTGCACCCACGCCGAGTGGTAGGTCCGCACGTAGGTCCCGATGATACTCCCTGAGTGGACGGCAGAGTGGCATCAGTCAGTGATACAGGCATGTCCGACAGTTGTCTTTATTCAGGGAGGTGTTCCATAGCAGTGATGATCGTTGAAAGTGACCGTTTGTGTTGCGTAGGCGAATTATCATAACTGCGCATGTATGACACAGCTACATCGTGATCGTTTCAACCCAACAGGGCTGTGCAACACCTTGTCTATGAAACACCTCCCTGCAGGAATCGACAAATTACAAGTTACAAATTACAAGATTCCTCCCTGGCAAGCCCCAAAAATATCTTTGATGAAATCCATTGATAATTGGTCCTGCCACCTGGTGTTTTGGATGGCGTCGGGAGACAAGATGGTCGGTTCCATAGCACAATAGCTATGTGCCCTACATATTATGACAAGTTATTATTTTTTTTATAAAAAACATGATCAATAGTTCCCATGGTGCTCGTCTGAGCGGCCTGTTGGTCTATATACAGTTAAGAATAGGTGAATTTGAGACTATAACAAGAGAATTCACATTAACTCACATTTTAGGATAGAGATCACTTTGATATATTTGGTACAAGAGGTTTCATTGCTTATTTACAGCTATGGAGTCATCCATTTGTGTATGCTCCTTCTTTGTACTCTAGTGCGTACAAAATTGGGGTGGGGGGGGGCGTTAAAAAAATCAGAAATTCTGCGTACATACTTTATGGATGGCCCCCATATCCATTATCAACATGTTGACCTTTATTTTGTCCATCACTAATCTACCTGGATTCTGATTGTGTCATTTCTTTTGACTCTGAAAAGTGAAATCTCAGTGTAGTTGGGTGGGTGGTCATTTTTATCATAGATATTTGGTTACCTTTACAGCAGCTGGCAAAAAAGATGGTGACACTTTTGATGACAAAGCTGTTGCTTGAGTCTTTGGCGGAGAGATTGACCTCCCACCAGACGGGGTCGCTGTAGTAGTGCTGATGTATGGAACTGTCGTCACTGTCGGCTTTAGCACAGGAGCCTCCCTCCATGTCCTGGTCAGCATTTCCGTCCACTGCCAGGGCAGGACCCTGACTGACGTCCGTGTCCTTCTGCCAGACATGCTCGTTCACCTGCCTGGCTGGTTTGTCCAAGGCAATGTTCTCTGTAAAGGGATTAGAATTCATTTTTATGTTTGATCAGATTACAATAGTTCATAAAGCTTGGGGTGTTTTTCAGCTATGACAATCGTAACTAAACTTAATTTGGACTAACAATTAATGTTTTAGTCGATGCATACGGAACAGTGTTCCATTTGGTATTTCTACGTTATATGGCAAAATGGTGCGAATTTGCAATGTATACTATAGAGGAAACCTATGAAACTTTAGGGTCTGATCTCGTATCCCATCGAGTTTGTATTGTGTAGTAATTCACAAGGCGAAGCCACGTGAATCATGTAGCAATTCTAACGAGATAGGATCGAGCTCTGACCCTAAACTTGAATGGGTTTCTGAATTTATCTCACCCTTCACATTGACTAAACGGCTAACATTTGTGACATAATCACCCATTGGATATTTTTCCTAAATATCTCATGGGCGTTGGATGCGAGATCCTAATGTTAAGTCTAAGAGGTTAAGTTAAGAGGAAAAATACCAGGGGTGAGACAAATAACGGTATATGATAATAGCAATGACCGTCTTGTAGTTGCGTTATTCAATTAATCTATTGTTGAAGCCTGACCGATTGTAATGGAGGAAAACTCTCTGAGCAGGACAAGCGCAACTAGGACGAGTATCTCGTGAAAGCGACTTATATACTGCACTTGACTACATCCATATACGAGGCAGTGAATCTATAAACAGACGGAATGGGAAAGGGCACGTGTCCTCGACACATGGCAAGGAACTTGGGCTTAACCTAGTGAGAGTGCACACTTTGCCCCCCACTGAGCATGGGGACACTGGGCGTCCTTCACCTCATTAATAATGCATGGCACTCATCACCCACATGGGGTGCGGGAGCAGTAGCCTTTACCCCAGTAGCAGGGCGTATCCAACCAGCACAGAGGGTTGGTGAGAAGAATATTTATCCTACCCCTAATAAAAAACGCCATAGGCTTAACATGGGATTTGTTTATGTCACGGGTGTGACATAAAGTGCTGTTTATGCCACTACTTTCTGATACTGAAAAAATATGGAAACGGGGTAGGATAAAATCTAGACGCCACTCGTTTGAGTTTGAGCAGACTCAAACTCGTGACGTCTCTTCATAGTATTGGCTGTAGATATAATATAGGTAAAGTACCTCTGCTGCAGATCTGTTCTGTGAAGGGCTCACAGCTAAGCCATGCTCTAACTTGTACAACCTACCTTCACTCCAGCAAAGGTATTCCACTGGCAGTAATTGAATAGATATTATGAGGATATGTGGTTACTGAGCCTGTAGTGACTGCCATTGGAGATATTCCATCCTTTAACTACGGCCCGACACTCTAGGCGAAGGGCCATAGTTACAGGACGGAAGACAGAAAATAGCCATCACTACTGGCCCAGTAACTATATTTTCTTACTACCATATACCTGAAAATCACGGAAAATGCCATTTTATGGACTGCCCTGGAATAGGTAGTATTCCATATGGGTTCATGCACAGGTATATAATATCAGTAATGAGTATATACCTATGGTCAAACGTCTGTGAATCGACCATAGGTCACACCGTATGAAAAATGGAGGGTTTTTTGTAATGATATTTAGGTATACAATAAGAAAATGTGGTGACCGAGTCCGTAGGGATGCCATACTCGGCATTTTATCCCATAAAATTCGTCCCTACGCCGGAAGCAGAGGGACCTAATTTATGGCACAAAAGACCTCGGACGGCCACCCCTACGGGCTTAGTAACCACGTTTTCGAGAATCATGCCCAGGCATTAATAAAAATGTGTGTGGCGAAGTTGAGTTCCATTGGCTCGAGTACAAACCACACAGTGTTATTATGGTCTACCACTACTTCAGCCACACCATGAAGGTATTGGGAATGTCTTATTGAAATAGATTAGTCTTCGTACCCATGGTGATAATGAGAAATACTTATCATGCATAATTTTCTAGAAAGCAGTATCTTAAGGAGTAATAGTGTTTAGTGGGTGTTCCATTGTGCCGGCCTTGAATCCGATGCAGTCAGGCATCTGTCAAACAAGTTTTTAGCGTACAACCCCACAAGCCATTTTGGTGGCCAACGTTGAATGACAGCCATGCGGGCTCCATTTGAAGTCACCCAACAAAAGCTAGTTTATTAGGTTTCATGGGCCGTTGCCCCCGACACTGCTGTGCAGCTATCACTGTTGAGCATGTTGCCTGCTCCACTGCACCGACTTCCCTAATCACCTGAAAAAACGGCGGCTGTGCAGCGAGTGTATATGGCTCTTTTGTAGTCGGGCAGTCATCCCAATGGAAGACCCCTTTTAATGTGGCAAATTCTAGGAAAGTCAAGATTCTGATCCGGGACTTCATTAACATAAAATTAACCCTAAATAAATACACAATATTGACCGGTTTTAGATACAAGCGGTTGTATGCTCCGATGAGTTGGCGCGTATTAATATGCGAGCGCATGCGAGGATATTGCGAAAAGGCAACTCAGAGAATGTAGTCAATAAGCACTCTTTAAAAAAAAAAGTAAAAATGTAGTGGTGATTATGTAACTTGACCACTGCAGTGGTGGCTCCCTCTGTGTAGTGCCCTTAGAAATATTCAGCGTTAGCAATATTAGTAGCATCCGAAAAAAAGGCAATTCACAATGCATCTTGCTGGAACTGTTATAGTTCTTCTTGTTATGCGTCAAAGAAATTTCAACAGTGATTGATGATTCACATTCCTGTCGAGACACAACGAGTGTTATTTTGTATCCTGTGTCCTTCCAAGGCAGCGTGATGCCCTGTTTGGATGTAAATCACTGCAGGAGGCACACCGCACTCTTACCATCCGTAACTACCACACGTGGGATTGAATCACTTCAAATGATTAGTTCTAATTACTGTTATAGTTTTCTCACCTGCTGATGTCCACGGACGTAGGAGTAGGATGTAGGTCAGGAGAACGCCTATTGAGGTAAACCGCAATCCTCCGCCCATTTTATCTTCATCCTGGGCTTTGTTGAAGTAGCATGTTTCTTGCTTTATGAGACCTTCCCTTCTGAGCACGTGTCAACAGGGTCTGATGTTTGTAGAGTGTATTTAAAACATCCAAAACACGTCACTGTATCCACAATGTCTTTGTCATTGTGTGTCATGGCTCTGCACAGCGCAGGAAGCGTGGTGGTGTATTTTGTAGTGCGTGACGATTGTTCCTGGGGAAGGAGGTCACTGTGTATAGATATGTTATGTGCTGTCGTGACAGAATAGGCGTGGTACGCCAAGACCAACCACGGAGATATGTACGACGGGGTGAATGAGACATGACTCCAGTCCTTTCATCATGTTTTCACGATCCTCTATTTGCTTTAGAGACTGTTTATGCTTTTTGTTGTTGCTGTTTTTCTGTGTGTGGTCTTTTTTTCAGGTAGAAAATTGACGACGACGTTATTTGCCCTATGCAAGATGGCGATCTTCCATAACGGGGTCACATGAATAAGACAATACAGAACAGTACAGAACAGTACAAGTTAAGACAACACAACAGAATCACTCAACAATTACACCAGTAGGAGCCAACAGATCTTTTGATCTTAGTCCGATGGATCTTTTGATCACATCCAATTCAATCTTAGTCCTCTGAGTTCAACAGTTGTGGTAGCATTCCCTTAACTTCCATCTTAAAATCCTCCCCTAAAGGTATTGTTTGCATGTCCTTAAGTAGCCTATCCCAGTACCACATATTCTATATTGTGGATTGTAGTTCTCTATTTCTTAGTAAAGATCTGCACTCACCAAACCTTGATACTAGAAAAGCATTAGTTGCTTCAGAGGTTGAGTAAATTCAATAATTACAGGCCATGTCTTTCTCATTTCTAACATTATACTCTCAGCTTAAATGTCTATCATTTTATGTAAATGTTTGATCTTGTCTTAACTTGTAACACATCTTATCATTACCTCTAGCTACATTCACACAACTGCCAACTTGTCACACTAATCACAGTATTCACACAACTGCCTACTTGTCACACTCCTGATGATAGTCACACTACTGTCCATTCATAACAAACACCACTATTATATTCACACTGATGTTAACGTAACTGTCAGGGTTCTTTTCCAGCTGAAAATATAACTAGTTTTTTTCTGTAAAAGTTCAGATATGTAGTTTTCTGTGTGTATCGCCATGGGGGCGGTCATTCCCCTCCTTTCCCAACGCCAAACAAAACACCAGGTGGCGGGTGCGTATATCAAATATTGATTGTTGACGCCCATCTATAGTGGTGGCATCTTCAGGGATCGATGTGGAACTTCCCCACTCTCCTGGCGGAATTTTCATGGGACTAGGGTAGACTCTGGGAACTGTAGATAAAGACTTAATACCTTCGGGTCGAGGCCTGTTTTAGAGCGTGAGAAAAATCTATCCCTTCACTATCTGCCTGCTATTCGCTGTGCTGTTGGATAAGGAGCAGGGTGCAAGTGTCTGAGGGTGTTAGAGGCATGCCCAACTGACCATGACCAATCAGTCAAGACCGAAATAACTCATCGACCCATTGCTGCTTGATATGTTTTGATCCTAGACTCAGGCAGTTAGAGAAATAGCAAGTTGTCTGGGTGCATCTGGGTTACAGAAAACGATCCATAGGCTGAATATAACCCCAACTTTTTAGTTGCTATTCATCTAAAATAGCACGCTCAGTCATCAATGATGAACATACTATTTGATCCTAGTTATTGTGGGCAGAAGTTGATCTAATAAATGCATGGCTTGCATGTTGAATCACTTCAGATGCATTTTATAGGTTTTAAGAATTTGTTACAACCCACTGAGGGTTGTTCAAAACCACTTTTTGTGGACATATTCCACCCCATATCACAACCCGTAACGCTTGCCCACCACACACTCCTCCCCCAAATCAGTATTTGAACGTCTGAAATTCAGGTGGCAATAAACACTGTTTATCATCAACTTTCTGGAAATCAGAAACAGAAGGGTGCACTAATAACACGCACCGTCCCTTGTTCAAAAGGACACCTATACAAGTATTTATATCTAAACAGATGTGGGTCACGATTTTGTCCCTCCCGTCCTCTGGAGGTAATAAAGTTCTCGTCCCCTACTCTTTTCTATAATGTATATACACATCGTGTGCTATGTATGAACAGCGAGAGCAACATAAAGGTGTATCGCTTCTGTAAGAGTGGGTCTTAACAAAGTGTAGTTGGTACCCCTTCTATTCACCAGGGGGTGCCACCACTCTAGGCCCCCATTGGTTGGTTACTCAGTTTCCATTTAGATTTTGTAAATGTAGTTATAAATGCTAGATAGTAAACAGTATTCTCTATGGGGACGAATCTCAACTCAGCATTTTGTTGAAAGATCAGTATATATATATATATATATGTGTTTGACATTTTTTTACTAATCTCAAATACTGTTAAAACTGCAGCATATCAAAGGTATTACCTTAACTGGATGCCATTCTACAAAATGCCACTCACATACCCGAAAGTACAGATATAGTAACCTCCTAATCTTTGCAACATAATAACAGAAAAAGCTGTTGTATTGTATATTTGACCAAAAAATTTGTGAAGATTGTGTAGATTATCATGAAAATATAGTAACCAGGAGAAAAATACATTTTTTAGGGTTTTTTTCAAGAAAAAAATATGTCCATCTGATGCAGTTTTCTCAGAGTTTTATTCTTAGTAACTTAATGTCACAGAAATGATTCAATTATATGTTATCCCCAATAAACTTTAGTGGTTTTATATGGCATAAAAGTGTCATGTCGTATAATGACAAGGCAGTCTAAATGCTATGATGATAACTAGATAACTTGATATAACCTTATCCTTTACTTTATTTGCAAGAGATCTTT
Organism: Alentia gelatinosa; assembly: GCA_950022655.1. Lineage (NCBI taxonomy): Eukaryota > Metazoa > Annelida > Polychaeta > Phyllodocida > Polynoidae > Alentia > Alentia gelatinosa. The sequence goes on from OX465589.1 coordinate 13,024,233, forward strand.
CATTTTCAATGTTTTTGATTATAATACCCATGTTGCATGTATAAAATGATGAATTTTAAGGTTATTCTTTGGATTTCTTTTGCATGAAATGTTTTTATACCTGACATGTTTTTTCCCCTCAAAAGTGAACATTACTTTGATTCCGCTTATATCTTTTAATCTCATCAAATAAAGTTGCAAACGGTCAATTTCTTGCTTTTTTAGTGTTTCAGAAGCCATATTGGAAAATGGTATGCCATGAATTTATGAAGATTTTTTTGTCATTTCGTAGAATTCTTTTTTCAAGGGCCGGAACCAAAAATTTCGGGCCGACGAATAAAAAAAAAAAATTGTTACCAATTTCGTAGCATGATACCCTACTATTTTACAAGACAGGTATTTATTTTACCCCATTTCTTATAACACATTTCTCTATCTAATATATTCTGTTCATATTTTCCTGTCATGGAGTTCTTTACCTTTACATTGATACATTTGTTTTTTCCCTATAAATGTCATATTTTAAAGAAATGTATACGTATTCAAAGATTGACATGTCGTAAAATGGCACGATTATTTAAAATTTTCTAATTAAACAGAGAATGACCTCCTTGAACGTTCTTGAATGATATTTGCAAGTATTTCATATTACATGTATGTATATTGACAGCATTGGTCGAAATTTCAAAGATAATTTCTCCTGAGTTTTTATGAAATCAAGGGAATCCCTGAAATAAGCCAAAACAATCGAATATGGGCACGTTTCGGGAGATTCGACAATATATTCATGAGGATTTTCTCGTTTCATGAAATAAAATGAAAATTCGTAGTCTGCTTTATCAAGTTAGGAGAAATATGAGTGATTCTCTTCTCATCGATACTACATCTTTTTCAGCGTTCATCCCTGTAACTTCCCCATCCAAATTAATTTCGTCCTGATATGTTGAATTCTTATAAATCAGGTCCGACAGGTTGTGTTTCATTTAACACAGAGAAGCAAGAATGATTGAAACGAAAAAAGAGATGGAGGGAAGGTGTTAAAAGCATGGGTTATGCCCTACTGCCCCAGCACACTTTCCTCTGCTCCTGCCTTTAAAGCATTTTTTTCCGGCTTGCTCCAGAGGTGTTATTGCCACGTCGTAATAATCTGTCTTTAAAGCATGTAAAGAACAACAAACAAGAGAGTCATATACTCCTACAAATTTTTAATTTGAAGTATAGATAAAAGCACATTGTCGATATCACAAACCAGCCACGATCATCTTCTAACAAAAAAAAGCTTCTCAAGCCTGTAGATACAGGGCAGGGTTCCATAAAAATTATGCCTCCATACCGGGTAGTAGATGTGGTCTGTTCACCTAACACAAGAGGGGGCTGCTTCACAAACCTTTTCGCCCCCTGTCGGTAAGGGTAGGTACTGGGTATTTTTCACAACAAATAAGGAAGATTGATGACCAATCAAGGAGTTTGTGCAGCGACCTATCATGCAGGGTCCTCTCATGCAGAACCCTGGCATGAGGGTGAGCCACAATGCACCGTTATGGTGGAGTAAGCACTCTGGTCAGTTGTTGGTTCAAAGAGCAACCATTGCTGATAAATTCTCTTGGCTGGTGGCGGTACAGAATGAGGACAAGAATGTAACGTTTCCAAGCTGTTCCTAACATCAAACATGTGTCAAGTACCAACCGCTCAACTGACACGACTTCCCGACGACCAATATATAACGCTTGATCGTTTTCAATTTTAAATAAAAACAATGACCAAAAGGTGCCATGGAGGGGAGAAATGGATGGTACCATATTTTCATATAACTTAGGTACTGCACGTTACAAGAGTCTACAATACAACACGGGTTTCGCCTTCTAGTCCTGGTGAATCACAAGATTTTAAATACAAAGCAACAGAAGTTTTTTTTTTTTTTCAGAATAGTGAGACGACTCGAGTATGTGCGCACTGTCTGTATGTCACTGTCGCATAACCACACTCTGACGTATACACTCTGACACATTCACATACAGTAACATATACACGGTGTCTTATACACACATACTGTGACGTATACACAGTTATGTACAGTGTGACGTATACACACAGTGCCGTATACACACATACAGTGCCGTATACACACACGGCAATGTACACATACATTGTGACGTATACACACTGTGAGGTATACATACACTGACGTATGAATACACATACTGTGACGTATAAACGCTCTGTGACGTTATACACACACTTTGACACTTACACCTTGCGACATACACACAGTGTGATGTACACATACTCCGACATACACTCACTCTGTCCTAAGCACACCGTAATATGCCTTGGCCAGCTTGCTATCTCAAGGACTCATTGTAATAGACACAGCTACTACCTCATACAAACCATAGTTTACCAACAACAAATAATCAAACTCCTATCTCTGTCAGGCGTCCAAAGAGAGAGGCCAACGTACCCTGAGTCTCCGCTGACCTTCACCTGACCTCTGAGTACCGTAAAAACGTCCAGGCCAACTACTCACAGCTACAAGAAGTGAGCAACTGTAACCTGCTCGAGAGCAGCTTGACCTGGGACGGGTGTGCGTTGACGACAGGCAGGCAGCAGAGTGGGCACCGTTCACAGCTCTCATCATCGGGGAAAGCTCTGCACCGACAGGAGACTAGCCTTTCACTCGAGAACTACTTTGCAGACTCGCGGGGAGTTTAATAACCCTGTAACACTTGAAATGACGTCACCGGTAAGAGCATACTACTTCCTGTTGAGTGGCGGTGGCGCTATCTGGTGCCAGCTACCAAACACAGGTCAGTCATAAGGAAAGTCGCCAACTTGCCTGTACTATATTTTCTGTCTGAAAATATACCGATATAGTGTAGAAGACGTGACTTTTCTTGGGCACAGTCTACACACCTCTACTCAGATGAAATATATATATATGTATATGTATGTTTATATATGTTTACATTTATTTATATATGTATAATAGGTAAACATGATAGACACGGGAAAGGTTGGGTGCTTCCCTGGTGCTCGGGTAGACAAAACTCACTATATACACAATCTTCGAGGAATTAAGCAAAACCGTTTCGGGGAACATTGATACATGGTTCTTCAGGTCAGTTCAACATTTTAAAATTAGTAAGCACTGTGGGTATTACATAATATAAGCACCTTCACCACTTTCCAATAGTCACATTGCTTTCTCCCTCGAAGCACTTCTATTTATTTTTTTTTTTCGTAAATTTCTTTTTGAGATTAAGCAACATTTAAGCACATAGGCACATCCTTAACACTAACATGCCAGTGTAGAACTTGTATGGCAGCCCAGTTGTAGACTTTGTAAGGCGTGAACTAACCACGTGTCTCACGCACACGCACACACACACAGTGAAGGGCTTTGTCTCTCGTTACCTCACCCTGACAGAAACCGACTGCAAGTAACGCGGGAGAAGAACAACAAACCAAAATCCTGGGTTCATGAGGCTAATATCAATACAACATTTCACAGATTATTGTTCTTGGGGAAACCCAACAAGTGAAATTCAGCAATTATTCATACATTCTCTAATGCGAAAGAATTAGAATATTTGAAGAAATGAACCAAATGATTTTTTTTTAATAGAAAATGTGACCACCTTCAATTCCACTTTGGATGCACGCACGATTCATATTTTTATAAGCACCTGATTCACATGGCGAAATTAAGAAATTCTAAAATTAAAACCAGTAGAGTTGGATATAGAATATTGCAAAACGGTGGCGGCCATAGCAGCCACCGCGCTGTTAGTCAACTACCACCTTCATGTTGGGAAGGCTGTGAATGATATATATATATAATATATTTAAATTAGATATCGTACTAAGTGGGTCCCCAGTTCGGGATATTTCTATACATATTCCATTTTGTACACATATCATACAGAATTCCCTAATGAAATAGTTCTAGTTTATACACTTCACATTCTCATTTACCTATGACGTCGCAATGACGTCAGACCTCCTACGGTGAGCAGATGAGAGAATATTCTCTATTGGTTATTCTCTCACCGCAATCCACCAATGAAGTAAACCCTTAGTGATGAAAACTGGCCGTGCTCGATTTGCCTATGAGGAGTTTTGATTGGACGAGGCTAACTGTTGTGGGTTGGTTAGGATGACTGCTGTGCGAGAGGAGAATGGTGAGGGCTACAGTCCCAGGTATCATTTCAGACCAGGTAGATTAAAGAATCGAAAATTGATTATATAAGCACCACGGGTTCTGTGCGGGGAGTACCCGCCCTTGTTACACTCGTACGACACCCCACGTTTGTATGGTCAGCTGAGCCGTCTATGTGGTCACGATCACGACCTGGTCACACACCGCACACAAAGAAAGATGGCTACACAATCTAACCTCAGGATCCTATAGAGGAAACCTATGAAAATCTACGGTCAAGGTCCGTATCCCATCGGGTTTGAATAGCGTAGTAATTCACAAGGAGAAGCCGCGTGAATTACATAGCGATTCAAACGAGATGGGTTCGAGCTCTGACCGTAAACTTGAATAGGTTTCTGAATTTATCTCAACCCTCATATTGACTAATTGGCTAACATTTGGTGACATAATCCCCCATCGAGTATCTTCTTTTTTTAAATTCTCCATGGGTATTGAGTACGAGTTCCCAATGTTAAGTCTAATGGGGGAAAATACCAGGGGTGAGATGAATACAGGGTACAGTATGCGGCCTTCTGATTGGCAATACAACACTGTGATGGTGGTACACATGTCAAACATCATCCCCTTATCCCATGTGTCTTCGCCGTCTTTCGGACCTGAGTGAATCCTTTGATCAACTACATAACTTAATATCAACATATGACCAGGATATGTTAATTTGTAACGTATTTACTGTTAAATTTTGATTTCATATAATTACTTATACCAAAATATGCCAGAAACTCATAGACCGACCTGCCTGCTATGTGAGCTACTCATTAGATCAGAAGAAATTGGTCTCATAGAGTGAATCGCTATTAGCCACCTAAGATCTTCCACATCAGAACCCCTCCGGCGAGCACAAAATCAGTGATGAACATTCTTTTACAGACATAATAATGATAATAAATCAGGATAACATTACTAGAATTGAAACTCTCAGAATACATGTAACAACGTGGTGTAACTGTCCACCCATTGGTTGACTGAGACACGTGATGACCAGATCGTGACGTCAACCACAACAGCATCTAACATCAAATCACCTCCTCCTCTCTCTCTTTCTCTCTCTCTCTCTTTCTCTTTCACAGCAATCTGCAAGCTTACCAGTCTAGTTTGGTACCAATGGAATTGAGGAGTCTGTAGCTCCTGGTAGATGTGGGTAACATGCCTCACATTTAGTGTGCTCCTCTAGGTTCGTGCGTTAGGATCGGATACAAAGATGAACTATAGTCAATGTACAATTGTTCTCGTATAACAAGCGTGCTACGCGTTGAACTTCTACTCACTAAACCGCCCTAACAACAAAGATATAAAAAACTTTTTTGAAAGAATAAGTTAAACAAAAAACGTTGTGAAACATACCTTTTGTTGACTATATTAGTCCCAGCATATCCACATGTCATATGATATGACATGTCATATGCATGGCAAATCACATGTCATGCACATGTCACATCCACATGTCATATGCACGTCAGACAACACGTCATATGTACATGTCATATCACATGTCGAAGTGTGAGAGAATTCCCTGCTATGTCATTCAGGGTAACATTGTGTCATTTGACGTAGTAATACAAAAAACTGTGACGTAGTATGTGGTCCGACAGAGCGGTACTTCCTGGTTCTAGTTCCCGACAGAACCACCAGGTAGAGACACTGTACTTCACCAAACTGGGAGTGTGCATCTGGGCTTGTGGGTGAAGAATCACATATCACAGGATTCCTAGCCCCACGAAATGCGTAAAGCATGCATCAGGCAACACAGGGGGGAACGTAGAAGGAGACTCTAGATCATCATGGACATCACATCTTCCGGCATACTTATTATTGTCTTTCTGTTTAGCTCGTTCCTCAGACAGCGCCTAGCACACGAAGCACACTCAATACACAGTTCCTGAAGGAGGATTGTTGGCTGCCAGGCAGGCGGCCCCCTCCAGTGTCATCGTGGAGGTCATTCCTGTATGTAGGCACTTCCCGACGTCAAACCAGCTCTCTCTTCTGTATGAGATGTGTCGATGCAATGTCCTCCTCCTCAGTACATGAACTTTTGAAAGTCACCTTCACTTTACTGTCAAGTGTGATGATGATGATAATGAAGTCAGGAATTCAGTTACAATACACATTTGACGTCATGGATATAATGACACCATCTTTTTTTGGTGAACATTGATATCTCTATCTATTTATCACCACACATAAGATTCATCTTTCATTTCTTTTTGACCAGTAATATATATATTGCTAATGATATACAAAGTAATCGGCTATATTACAAATAAACACTTTTTTTTCGTACTGACGATTGTGCCACAACTAGGATTACACAAAAACATTTTCACCAGTCCTCTGTCTCTTTTTCACCACGTTGGCACACGACACAATAGAGACGCTTGTCAGCTGTTGTGATGGTTATGCCCTGAACATGGCACTTTAGCAGGTGGCCACGGGGGGCGCCCTAGTCGGCATGGCCCACATATTGCACTTTGGTGTCGGCGCTGAGCATTGTCAAAGGCTGTTGCTACCTTGACGTCTGGTGTCAGTCCATCCAGTTTCCACCAAGTGCACCTTCAGAGGGCGCTGCGTCTGCAATACAACTATTCTCACGTGCACTCCCTTCTTTCCATTTACAACAGGCAATGTTTTACTAAAACAACCAGATGCTAGTCCCTCCACTCCTATACATGTCCAGTCAATGCTCGGAGGAGCATCAAGACCACACAAGATTCGTTCAGTCTATCACGTCCCGATATAGGAGATATTTCGCTTTAGGATGCAGCCTAGACTGACTCGAGTCTCTGTCTCCTACCCCGACCCCTCCACCTACTCCACTCTTCCTGGCCAGGATACAGGGCCTGTGAGGCGTAAAGGGAAAGTCCAAATGTTGCAACTTCTTGATTATGTCCATAACCAAAGACTTGAGCAAGTCTAGATGCAGCCCAAGGATGTGCAGTGGGGATTTAGAGATTTATGTAGGTGGGCGCGTCGGCGTCGCCCTCACTAGGACCCGTTTGGCGTGTACTCGGCTGCTGGCTGTTACGGTGGTTGCGGGGCGGACGGGCTGCGGGCCGTAGCTCAGCCTCCGTGCCAGCCAAGAGCAGCCTGACGAGCAGAACAGGCGGCGCTATAAGGGAAGAAAGAGCAGCTCCATGACACTCAGCGCGAGCAGACAGACAACTAGGGCCAGCAATACCATTCAATGCCAAAGCAATTGCGAATGGGGTCGCCAATGAAGAGGGTACTGCTTTACGCTTTCCCTGACATATTGCTGGAGTTCCCATTAATTTGCCTTGCTCTTTTTTCTTTCTTTTTGCGCTAAAAGGAGGCTGTCTGGCCAATGGCACCAGACAGTCGCTTTTACTTCGTCTGCGGAAAATGTACTTCATCCACAGGAAGCTCAATTTAATTGGTTTATTGCATTGCAAGATAAACTAGCATATCCTATTACAATTTTGAAAATTTTTCAGTTGCTGCATCACTTTCTTCCCTTAACTGCCTTTTCTGCTCTGTTTACCTTTTCATCGTTACCAAGTTCTAGCGTACTTTGGGGGGAGGACATCCGCACTTTGCTTTGACGCTGAACGTATTTAAGCCAGGTCCAAGCTTTAAGCAATAACAAAGGGATGATATTTAGGAAATTATCAAGTATTTGTGAAAAAAAATATTACCGGTATCATTTTACTCAACAAATCCCACCCTCAAATCGGCCATTATTCCTGCTTCTGGGATGTAAATGAAATGGCCATTACATGCTTCCTTCCTTCATGCCAATGCCGATTACTACTTCATTGAATCTGATGTGCAATGTTAATGAGGAGGAGGTAAGATAGTTGTTTGCATACGTTTTTAAGACCATCTGGTTGCTTGCCATACAGTGGACACACACACGACGTACACAAGGGGTATACATGGTAATTGTATCAAAGAGCTGACGTTTCTCTCATCAGGTTAATCGTGTAGAGTACAGCAAAGACTGCTACTGGTTCTAACATAGCCCGCTCTCCCCCGGCCTCCCTCCCATAATGGCACATTGGTGCAAGCTGAGAAAAGGGTTTAATTCTTTATAAAAAAAAAAACTAAAAAAAATGGGCCAATTCCTAAGATGGCACATGTGGATTTTAATCTAACCATTGTTTTTTTTTCCTTTTCCCAACCACAGGTTTGCATACAAAACAATTGGTGAGCCATAGTTTGGAAAGCAGTAGTAGAAATGGAGTCGCCGGACATGGCGTGTTCTGATGATCACCCTTTGGACGCATTTCTCATTTTTTTGTACTTATGATGGGGTTGGGTTCGGTGGTGACACCACTACTGCATTCTGACGTTTGTATAGAGTGATGGGATGCACTACTTGGACTTAGCATTGTGACAAAATGCAGGATATCTACGCTACTGCGAGGATGGATTTGGATGAAATGTGATGTCACTATGAGTGAAAGTGAGCACTGACCCTAAAATACAAGAAGAACGCCTTGTAGGTGTCTCCCGCTGATGCCATATCATCCTCTGACGTCACTCCTAATGACGTCACTACAGAGGTCACATGACTACTGTGACGTGGGGATTATGTGGCACAAAAACAGACGCTTGGAACAAGAAAAGGGGGAAAGTTTGTTTTTTTCTCTCGTATAAAAATGAAAAATAAAATGAAAGATTTGCTAGAGTGAAGGTGAGGAATATTCTAAGCATTGATGATTCTGAGTTTTAGATGAGACAAAGGTTAGTGGAACTCATTTGCCACCTTCGTCAAACATCTCCAGAAAGAGGGGTGGTATGTCTCCGGGCGAGTCCAGTTTGATACAGAGCACACGCTCCGCATGGCGGGTAGAGATAGTGCGCAGGTCGGTCACTTTCATCAGAATCTTGGCCCAGTGCACAGGCTGCGTAGGCCTCTGTTCTGCTATGTAACGTTTGTAGCCTCCTAAGATGGCATCTTGGATTTTTTCTACAGCCTCTGGTTCTTTAAGGCCTGTGCGATCTGAAAAATACATGAGGAGGTTTGCTTTATTACTTTGAAATATATGTGTATGAAGGATAGGTTTCATTACGAATATATGCGTACCAATATACTTTAGATGAGTGTTGTGATTGGCTGAAAAAATGTCACAGGCCAATAAGATTGGAGAGTGGTCAAAGCTCCCAGCTCTATCAGCACAGTTTGATCCCAGCTAGGACGTCGTAACATTTTACCAAGTATTTTAACACTTATTCAAATATGAAGGTATAGAATAAAATTAAAATGTGTTTCCGTATTGGCACGTACTTGCATACCTTGTTTTTTTTTAGTGAAAATATTCCACTCGCTCTATGGGCTCATGGACTAATTTTATCGAAAGAAAGGCGGTACGGGAATATCACCAATAAAGTAAATATATTTTACTATATTACTACTGTAATTGATATGGCTTTTACACCAGTTATTACGGAATTCATTCCATCAATTACAAAATAAATCATTACACCCAATGATAAGCCTTGGGCGTTATTTATCAGTGATAGGATAAGAATGTAAAGTTCAAGAAGATAACTTACCAGACTGCATGAGAAGTACTGCTGCCAGCAGCGCAATCTCCGTCTGGTCTAGTTGTAGTTTGGAAAGCCCCATGGCGAATTCAAAGATAGGTTCAACGAGAAGTCCCAGGCCTCCCTGGGCGAGCTGCGGTTTGCTGAGGACGAGGCCGTTCTGCAGGGTCAGGGTCTGGTCGTCCACGTTGTAGCGACACGCCGCTCGTAGACACATGATCTCCATGCAGCACGACTTGAGCAGCAATATCTGGTCGTCAACGTTCAGCTGCAACGTGACAAACACCAACGTTTTATACTGCAGTACATGCGTTTCCATTGATAACTTGCGATAGTAGGTTTATCATGCTTTCAAAGGTCATTGTCTTTGAACGGTCTTCCTTAGCGAGAAACCTCTTGATTTCAAACTTACGTTCTAAATAAAAAATACAAATTTTCAACACCCGACCATGGGCAGGCTAGGTGCTTTGATGGAGGTGCAGTAACAACGTGCGCCACCTAGCAAGAGAGTATAAGGATTCAAATCTGTGGTATACGGCCTCAAAGCCATGGCATATGGGGAAATAGTCCCTTTGTGATATGGATAAATGAAATAGTCCTTATTCTTATACTCTTAGATGTGGCAATTCCTGGATTTAACTTATTCGAAAAGATGGATGCTTTGTGGATAGGCGGCCGTAAACCACGAAAGGTTGACGATGGTAATACACGAGCGATGTCAACTTCAAGTGGTTTACAATTCATAAAACCATCGTTTATTGTACAGGATGTGAGTGTAAGAATAAGCTATTCTGAGATGCCGGAGAGGTTCTTTTCATGGTGTATAAATATATAGATACATTTATATATAAGGATTCCGACCACGCTATAATAAATTTTCATCATGATGGAAATAAAAAGTCGAGATAAGCAGAATTCGGTAATTTTCCAGCTTTTTTTTAAAGACCTCGATGACATCACCATTAGTGAATATTTTATATATGATGGAAATTTATAGGTATGCAGTCCAAATGTGAACTTATTTGCCCAGAGATTAGATCACAGACCTTAAATTATATATATATATATATATATATATATATATATATATATATATATATATATATATATATATATATATATATATATATATATATACGTATAGGATTGAATGGAAGATGGTTATTACTTTATGGTGGTGGTAGTATTTTATGGAAAGCCCAAATTTACCAGATGAGGCAAACACACAGATAAGACTACAGCACTGCAGACCCGTGAACCTGTGATCAGGTGGTGGATGCTCTGTCGACTGAGTGATTCTTCGGCTCTCAAGTGAATCTGAGCGTTGAAATCTTATTATCACACTCCAGTGTCTCTATTGAGAAACATGTGTACACTTTCCCTTGGCCTTACAGAACGAGTGTTCCATGCTAACACCCAAGTGGGAGGGGAACCCGCCCACACAAACAAACCAGTAGATTTATACCTGACAAGATATACTGCCAGTCTGCTCAGTATTAGACTACCATCAGCAACAAACTGTGTGGAAGGAACTTGGACTTTATTACCCAAGGTATACAAAATGCTCATTGAGAATGAATGGGGACTAAGAAACCACTGTAAAAGTTCTTGTAGAAACTGTCAGATACCATAACCATGATATACAGATTCAATTCCTTTGTATACGGCCTCAAAGCCATTGTATACAAGAAACTAGTCCTTTTGTGCTCTAGAGCAACAAAAAATAAAAGAGTCCCTATAGATATGCTCTTTAATATGGTAATTATTTTGATTTATCGGAGAATATAAATAATAGATACGACAAACGATGGTTCTGTAGACAATCAGCTCTTTAAACCCCTCGAGGTTGCTGCCGTAATACACTCTCTAACGCTCGTATGTTAGAACGCATCAACCTCTCGTGGTTTACGCCCACCTATCTACAAAACCATCGTTTATTGTCTCTCTCCCTTCATTCAGCTTACCATTTACACGTACAGTGGCAGGTATAACGGATAGTAACACTATCTGCTGAAGAGCTACCGGAAGACACACCTGAACAATCTGAGCACTTCTCAATCACAATGATACCAGGGACCTGTTTCACTAGTTTCGTGACATGTCTGTGACACCATACAGACAATGGGCTTGTCTAGTTTCGTGACAACACAAGTAGCTGCCCTTGGGAAATGACAGACCCCAAACATAAGAATTAGACAAATCTCCACGTCATGGGACCTGTTTCACTAGTTTTTTGACAAAAGTGTTAGACAGACATGAAAAGCGGCACCAACAGTGCCAGCAAGAATGGACAAAACGAAGTCTAATGTCTAGTTCTTATGAAACCGGTCACACCATCTAGACGCCATCTAGACATGTCAGAAAACTAGTGAAACAGGTCCCAGGTCCTTTGTCAAGATTCTGTGTCAAACACGTTGTAGATGTAGATGAAATAATTGTCTAATTGACGTGAAACGCATTGATTTGTCTTGGTAATCAGACGTGCTGAGAAGGTGGACAATTGGGCAATTAAGGTAGTTATTGTCTAGTGCTGTGACTGAGAGGTAGAACGGGGAAGTGGACCGTAGAGCTGGATGTCTTACTTTTATAAATCCTGGTACTCGCTTGGCGAACTCAACAACTTTAACGATGGATGGAGTCATCACCTCCGCTAACTGTTGCCACACCTCAGGGTCTGTCCGTTCCATTTTGTCCCGTACGCTATCCCGATCAGGCTGCAAAATTCATACAGCACAATATATAATCCGTACATCACACCATAAAGTCATAAATTACATTATGAAATTCATACATCACACTATGAAATTCATACATCACATTATAAAACGTCCTGATATATTTTACGTATAATGTAGTTTTCTTCTCTCTATTATCTCTTTATTATGTATTAGGTCTTAGTGGCATTGATGCTCTCTATGGTATATGACTTTGTGACCTCTACAAGGCACAGAGTAACTACTTTGTAGATCTCACTGACCTTGATAAGTGATAAACTTTCTATGGTGTATGTTTTAATGACCTTGAAAAGGCACATATATATTCACTATATCATAGGTCTTACTACCTTAACGAACCTAATACTCACTATAATGTAGGTTCTAGTAACTTTGTAAGGTAATGGACTCTTGATTATTGTTGCAAATATCATTGACTTTGATAAGGCACATACGAACTATAATGTAGATCATAGTAACCTCTACGCTGTAGGTCTTCGCGAACTTGATAAGTAATATACTATCTGTGTTGCATCTCTTAGTGACCTTACAAAATACAGCACTACCTGTACTATAGATCTTAGCGACCTTCTTTGTAGTAGTCTTTATTGCTTTCGATTTTTGACAATATATGCACACTATACTTTGGGACTTAATAGCCTGGAGAAGGTACATTCCCATTATTGTATATGTCTTTTTGACCTTGACAAGGAAGATGCCCATTATAATGTAGGTCTTATTGACCTTGAAAAGGCACATGCCCATTATTGTGCAGGTCTTATTGAAATTGATAAGGAAGATGCCCATTACTATGCAGTTCTTATTTACCTTGACAAGGTACATGCCCATTATTGTGCAGATCTTGACAAGGAAGATGCCCAATATTGTGCAGGTCTTATTGAAATTGACAAGGAAGATGCCCATTACTATGCAGGTCTTTTTTTGCCTTTACAAGGTGAATGCCCATTATTTTCTTTTTGACCTTGACAAGGTTTATGCCCATTATTGTGCAGGTCTCATTGACCTTGACAAGGTTTATGCCCATTATTGTGTAGATCTTATTGACCTTCACAACGTACATTCCCGTTATTGTCCAAGTCTTTTTGACCTTTACAAGGTACAGCATCTCAATAGTGTAGGTCTCTGTAAGGTTGATAAGTGCTATACACGTGTACTCACGATGGTGTAGGTCTTGGTGACCTTGATTGAGGTTTGTTCATAGGCAGTAACGATATCGGAGATGAGTGACCGGTCCTCGTCTGTCAAACAGTCGTGGTAACACTGGTCGTGCTTCATCTTCATCCTAAGTTGTTCACTACGCCGGCGCTCCCGGTTGTCTTCTATTAAACGTCGCTTAGCAACGCGTTGCTTCTCGTTTAGCACCACTGAAATGACGAGAAAAAAACACAATGTAGCTCTTTTTGCAAGTAGAGATGAATGATATGGACCATCAGTCATATTGTTTATATATTAACATTTATTTCGATCATTTTACTTGCGATGATTTAAATTGGCGCACCCAAGCTCATCCCATATCTTAAAATACAATGTGAATAGTACATGTATAATAGGAAGTTGTTAGTAATACATATATGGCAATATTTAGTCATTTCGTGGATAGCACATGATACCTATCAAAACTATCTTCAATAGGAAGAAATAAGATGGAAACGTTAAGAATAAAACCCAACGACGAAGATTGTTTCCATCATATCTGTAGACTGTTTAAACGATTGGCTGTAATACCTGCCTTGGCAAAGGTCAAAGATGCACTACCTTTTGTGCAATAAAAAAGAAAAGGAAAAAAAACTGGACCAAAATTTATGATCAGGTACGGCGGATTACTAGCGCTTCCATTTTGATTAGATTTCTTACTAGGAACCCCCTCAAACACGGTCTCCTATCCGCTCCTGCCTTTCTTCACGTAACTACCTGCCGCAGGGGTGCTGTTATTACGCATTGTCTCTGCCTTTTCAGCGCACACTGCCTGCCATACAGGTGCACATGTCGCCCTGCAGCCTATCGCCAAACAGCCCCACAACAGGCAAGAAAATGCACGTCAAATACAGACCATCTTATATTTAGGTGCACTCGCAGAACTATCCACAATAAAAAAGATAATAATATATCAAGTGGGGAAAAAAGTACAACTATGTGAGATACCTTGTTAAAATTTGGCGTTTTATTTAGGAACCGACGTCTCGTCCATTACATGGACTTTATGAAAAAAAATGTAATATTTTACAAATCTTATCAATAACCCCCAACATTACGTTCTATACGGAAACTGGCTTTCTGTATTCGTACGTCAAAAATAAGCGGGAAAATAATTTTACCAAGAATTTTGACGTACGAAGAGAGTCAGCCTGTTTTCGTGTTATTAAACACCGAAAAATAGCGAAATTTTACCTAGTCACGTGATCACATACCCCGTACGCCACAGTGTGGTGTACGGGTATAAATATGCCATGGGTAGGAGCGGGCAGTACACGCAGTTGATACAGCCACAGGTAAATAATAATACCCTTGAAAAAAGGAGATACATTGCAGGAGTTTGGAGAAAGGTCCACGGAAATGCGTTATACAAAGGTATAATTAAATGAAAAGACATACACAAACACTAGAAGTGATGAACTAAGTTTAGCACATGATACTTACTCTCTTCGCACTTCAGGAGCCTGCTTCAGGAGATATGCTACACCGTATAAAAGGGGAGGACTAACAAGCAGTGAAAGGTCACTAGTATCGGATGTTACTTACAGTCAGTTGCCATGCCGACGGCCAGACACTTCCGGAATCGGCACTGCTGGCACTGGTTCCTGGTGTTCTTGTCAATAACACATCCGTTATTCCATTTACAGTGGTACTGGAGGTTCTTCTGTATCGTTCGCCGAAAGAATCCCTGCAAGACAAGAAATCCGTTTATTTTCACATTCAACTCTTCTCGGTTTTCCAGTTACACATACGCTTGATGTGATATAACTCACTATAAAAGGATTGGATGGAATATGCTTCTTTATCTCACCCTTGGTATTTTCCCCCATAACCCATGTCACAAAGGTTAGCCCATTAGTTAATGTGCAGGATGAGATAAATAAAAAAACTATTAAAGTTTGTAAACGATTATCTGGGGTTAGTCTTCACCATTTTGTGGTTTCTGACTCAAACTCAGAAAGCACCAGCTATATCTAATAATTTCGCTGTTAACTTCATTATTTTATATTTGTAACGATCTCTTTCTTTTCATGAAAATTAAATCAAGATTTAATCATTCCCCTCCAAAAACAGAAATTCTGTTATCCTCTGTTAAATGAGGAGAAATGGGATACCAAAAACAATCGATGATAAACTAAAGACAACTGATAATTGCGGATGTATTCTCCTATAAACTTAAAGACTAGGGCACTCCTCAGCAATGATACATCTTCACACAGTATTGTGTCGGGGTATACACTAGTGCGATATTAAAGATGGCTTCTCCCACTTCAGTGGTTTCCATAGAAACACGATGTAACACCAGAGCAGACGACATTCAAAGCCTCCTTCTGAACCTCCGACCTTCCCTGACCCTTCGACCCAGATAGTTGACCCCAGGCTCAGTCGCGCCTCATTATCGATTCACCGCGCATCCCCGCGCAACTGGTCATTACGTCACAGGCCAGTTATGACGTCATAGACTGTTGTCCAATTAGAGCGTTCACAATGACGTCGAGCGGAGTGGCCGCGGGCGTCGGCACCGCGCGGGCCCGAGCGCCGCACTACTTTCTAGGCGCGCAGTAATTGCCAATACCCGTCGTATTCAATCAGTTGGAAAAACCAGAAATTCTACACCCGAGAAGTCCTCGTCGTCTCGCGATCTGTGCGAGATGTTACGAGAAAATGGGGTCCTTGATGGTCCTTGTAGGGGATTAGCGGCGCAGAGGTCAGAGAATTATCTCAGAGGACAATAGGACGCCGTCCAGCGTCCTGGAGGGTTCGTAGAAGGCGGGACGCACGCCGCAATTTACTGAGAGAATCGCAGCGTCATTATTTGTAATCAACAAGAATAAAAACAGCAGGCACACGTTTTCGATCCACTGAAGTTTGACGATTTGGTCAATTTAACACCAGAAGGCCCCGGTTTTGAATTTCCGGATATGGGCTCCTATCGTGTTGGTAATTCTGTGGTAATTATTAAACGTCTC
Source organism: Alentia gelatinosa (assembly GCA_950022655.1). NCBI lineage: Eukaryota > Metazoa > Annelida > Polychaeta > Phyllodocida > Polynoidae > Alentia > Alentia gelatinosa. The sequence continues at coordinate 13,040,834 of OX465589.1, forward strand.
TGACATGTTCACAAACACATTGCCATGCTGATTCATGGTGGACAAATAACGTGAATGGCACGTCAGAACTTGTACGTGACGTCATCACGCAAACATGTCGTCAAGGCATATGACGACCCGGTGGAGGGCTCTATGGCAAAGGAACCCGGCCCTTGGGACAGGGCTGGGTACACTGGCTTATATAATTTCAGAGTTTTGATTATTTATAACGTTTATCTACTCCTTATTCCTGCTGGTTATTCATACCATCGCACCCAATCTAATCAATTTTCTCTCATGATCATTCTAGTAAATGACTGATGATGTCTTCTCCATACGCCATAAAACTAAAATGGGGCTCCCCCTCTGGCAGGTTAAATGACCTGGATGGCTGCACACCTTATTGAGGTGGTGACCTGACAATATCTAAAATAAAATCCCATCTCCAGGTGGTTGCCTAACAATGATATGTGATGTGTTTCCTTCCTTTGGGTGACATGTTTCTTAATATTGAATGACTTGTCTCCTTTTGATATATCTGCTAGCTTTCAAGGGGTGGCATTTCTCTTTCTTATTAAGTGAAATGTCTTCTTTTGACAGATTACGTATCTGCTTTTAACGGATGCCTTTTCTCTTTTCCATGGATGGTAAGTCTTCTTTTGATATACAGTAGAACTCCGCTAAAGGGACACACCATGTAAGGAGTGATATATCTGCTTTTAACGAATGACATATTTCCTGTTATAAGATGGCATATCTGCTTTTACTGATAGATATAATTATGTTTTGTAGGTGGAATATTTCCTTCAAATAAGCAAGGTGTCTGTTTAGAGGGGTGATACCACCAGAACATACGATATATGCCGATGATAGCCGATTTGTTGACTTGCTAGGTCGGGATGAATCATGTCAGAATATCTAATTGAATACACGTGTTGCCGTTCAGCGCCGCCTGACGGCCCACTGTGTAGTAACGCGGCCACTCGGACAAACGCGGCCGACTCCAGCTACATGCCCATAGAGCCACACAATAATCACACCTAAAGTGTGAACGGTGGGTGTGATTACAGGAGTGTTATTTATTGACAGATTAAATTGTTGGAGCAAACTATGGTATTGTACCAACAAGTCTGAGCTGTCTAAACTTTATAGTTGATAATTGTTCTGGTTTTAACTTGGAGAAAGATAAGCATATGATAGCTAGGCCTGCCAATGTATTAAGGTGTATTCAATTTCGGTGATCCTATGTTATCTCTACTATATCTAAAGTATTATTGAGGCAATATGCATGTATGACATACCAGATTTGAGCTGGAATACCATAGAATACGATGCAATCATTATTATGTGTCTGGAAATAATGTACACGGGTAATACAAAGGTATTACCTGCATACACTTAGTGCTCCAATGCTAAAGTATACGTTGCCAGGGGTAGGTTTGGCTGCAGGCATTGCGTATCCAAGTAGATAACGTGCGACACCGACCTGTGGAAAAAGGCCTATTACTGCAGTGGAATACCCCCCTCTGAGCGATAATAGGGGCTACACACACGGTGGTAAGTTATCGACCAGATCTTACAAGATTTATCACGATTCATCAAGATGCAGCAATGTATGACAAGACACAGCCCGACCTTGCCAGACAAAAGAAAATCGTGCTGGTGGAATCGGCCCTTAATCAGGTAACATATCTGCTTTTACCTGTGGCATAACTCCGTTGCGGAGGTTAGGCAGATATGTCACACGTGCCCCCGGGACTCGTGGATTAGTGTGGTTTATTGACCTCTCACACAGTTTAAGATGGGTATGTGTTGTGTAGTTTCTCCTGTGGGGGATGGGGATGTCAAAGCGCGCCCGCGTGTGAAATGTGAGAACTGATATATACGGCCAAACTACATTGTAATCAAAGTGAGATCACTGTTTTCTTTCTGTGCCCAGGGTGCTTCTGCCGCAGCTGAACATAGGTTTGCGGCCAATCAGAGGTCACGTTACTATACGAGTGAACACCATCTGACAGTAGTGATATTTAATTGTCTTCCTCAAATAGTAGTCTCCCATAAAATAGGATATCAGGTCAACTCAGGAATTCTATCTGTTTACATCTTAATTGAAATTTATATAAGTGAATTGTAAAGCTGGTTACACTTCCTTTGTGTTGATGTAGCCAACCTTTAAGTTTCAACCATTGTTCTGTATATAATTGACATCACACAAAAGATTGTTCAAATGAAATAATTAATCTCATCGGCAGCTGCATTCTACCATTGGTCCTACTTAGTTCATACAATTCAAAAATTTGTTCTTCACAATTGTGCTCTAGGTTATTTTTAATACATGTATGTGTAATTTATAATATAAAAACTGAGTTCGGCCATCATGTACGACAGATTGTAAAACTCTCTTGTAGTATTATGTATTTCATATCACCAGCCTCTTTTTAGGAAGATAATTCTCTCCAACTGTATAAATGATTTAACGTCTTTAAAAATAATTTGAATTATATTATGAACCTCTCTTTGGTTCCTCATGTATGATAGATTACATAACAGTCTTTCGGTCCTTATATGTATTTTAGATTATCCGAAGCTCTTTCACTGAATATTGGCAAGCACATACATGTGGAATTGTTGTGGTTGGAGAGCAAACCATGTTCCCGGAAAGGGACATGATTAGATTAGGGCCAGCCATTCACAATTCAATAATACTGTTTATAGTGGCAGAGATATTCATGAGTCTCATTCAATCAATGATTCTTGTAGCGACAGTCGCAGCATACAAATCTGATTTTCTTTAAACGTGGCTATTTGGTTTCCAGGAACAGTTGATCGACATCGATAAAAGGACACTGTGTCCATGCAATTGTTGACGGTTTATTTGCTACATGAATAATATTTGGCATTGGATAAAATAGCTTTGGGATAACAGTGTAAGATAGCTTTACGACAGAACAAGGCTTTATCTCAACTCTGGTATTTATGTCCTGTAGGCTTAACATTGGGAACTCGTTTTCCATGCCCCTAGGAGTATTGCAATCCATTCTCCATGGTCTATATCCTGTGTGTCGTCCATTCTTTTAATGTGTACAGGGTTGAGATAAACACAGAAAGCAACTCGTTTTGGTCAAAGAAGTCGTTCTCCAACTCATTTGAATGCTCCGTGATATTCACTCAGAATCAAACTCATGAAGAACAACAACTTTTACTAAAAATTTGTTGGTTTCTTCTTTAGTAGTGTTGGGATTGTGTGGTGGGCGGCGTGGTGGTAACTTTAAGGGGGAGGGGAAGGCAATGATCTGAGACTTCTTTATCATCCAGGGCTCCCCTGTCTCATTTCTCACTGACATTGCTCTAATCAGACAATGTCTGCGCCGGACGATCATCATCCATCAACTAAAAATACAGAGACACACTAAGATACATCTCTACATTGGTCAGATTGAGCTCTGTTTTTACTCCGTGAAGCCGACCTTCAGGATGACATTGCTAAAGTGAGATTCACACTGGGAGACTCCTGTACTTGAGATTGGAGTACTTTATATAATTTCCCCAATCTCCGATAATTTTCCCTCTGTCTAATAATCTCAGAGCAGAATGCTGAAATTGAGCTTTCCCAGTCTCTAGGGTAAATGGCAGATCTGTTTCACGCGGAAGGACAAACATGGTACAAAGTCTCAGACAATCTTTACCTCTAATACTAGGGGATCCTCTTTATCAGTGGGATGTGCGCCAGTCTCACCAGAATTGCCGAAAAAAGTTAAACCGGTTAAAACTCCAAATCGCTTAAGACTTTAACAGGGAAAATTGACGCCGACTATTTTCCCTTTTCCCCCGCAGTCTCAGGGAATTGAGACCTGGGAGTGTCACACGAGGAGACTATGAACCAGTAAATAATGTCAGGAAAATTGTCTCAGACAAACCCTGCTGAAGATACATGAGTCTCTCCGTGTGAATCCCACTTAACGGCGCATGGTTTTTGTTGTATTGTGGCTGTAGCAGTAGGTGCATGGAGGATAGAGTTAGGGGGGGGGGGGAGTATTGTGCTTGTAGCCCACAGTCCTGAGCCTCCTGTAGCTGGATGCCGGGCACATGACAGGAGTGGGGAGGTGGGGGGGGGGGGGGGGTATGGGAGAGGGGAACATGCTTTAAGTCAGTGAGGCATAACGTGCTGACCTCCCTGTGACCTCCACGGGCGCAGATCTACCTGTCAGGATGTGGAGTGGAAAGGTCAGAGATTAAGGTACGCTCCCGGTGGGGTCAGACGTCGTAGTTAGTCTCCGGATCTCTTAACACTATCCAGACACAACCGTATACCACCCGACATCCTAACACTGCCCTACGCCAACTAGCACCATCCCACACCAACCAGCACCATCCTACACCACCATACACAACCCTATACCACCCGACATCTTAACACTGGCCTGCATCAGACTAACACCATCCCTACACCAACCAGCACCATCCTACACCACCATACACCATCCTATACCACCCGACATCCTAACACTGGCCTGCATCAGACTAACACCATCCTTACACCAACCAGCACCATCCTACACCACCATACACCACCCTATACCACCCGACATCCTAACACTGGCCTGCATCAGACTAACACCATCCCTACACCAACCAGCACCATCCTACACCACCATACACCATCCTATACCACCCGACATCCTAACACTGGCCTGCATCAGACTAACACCATCCCTACACCAACCAGCACCATCCTACACCACCATACACCATCCTATACCACCCGACATCCTAACACTGGCCTGCATCAGACTAACACCATCCTTACACCAACCAGCACCATCCTACACCACCATACACTATCCTATACCACCCGACATCTTAACACTGCCCTGCATCAGACTAACACCATCCCTACACCAACCAGCACCATCCTACACCACCCTATACCACCCGACATCCTAACACTGGCCTGCATCAGACTAACACCATCCCTACACCAACCATACACCATCCTACACCACCATACACCACCCTATACCACCAGACATCCTAACACTGGCCTCCATCACACTCTCACTATCCCTGGACCATACTCGGTGCACCTCTCTCATAAGATCTCACACTCTCTAAGTGGTATTCTGTACAAGGTTCTCACTACGCTCCATGGGAGAAGAATTCTTAACGAACTAGGCTTAGAGCCTTGAGAATCTACTGGCCTGCCCCCCGTGCTAAAGACGTACATCAATGCAGCCCAAAAATTCCTATAATCTCAATGAAGCCACCTAGCAGGAATACTGTATACTTGGCGCCCTAGTGGCTTTATTTGGACTGGAATAGAGGGAAACTATGTTCCGGTGAAAGGAAGTCAAAGTTACGAGGTAAGGCTTGGAAAAATTACTGCCCAAGGCCCTGGCCGCGGGCAGTAATTTTTCCAAGCCTTACCGAGTAATTTTGACTTCCTTTCACTGGTACTTGGTTTCCCTATTCCTATATACCTTCAAATGTGGTTTAATAAGAGACAATCTGATTGGTCTAAATGTCAACCTTGGGTAGTATACGGCAACCTTGGGTAGTATACCAACCTTGGGTAGTATCAGATAGTTACTCCACCCCCCAGAGCGTGGTGTAAGCATAGAGTGTACAGCCATAGGTATATAGGAATATAGAATACCACTTAGAGAGTGTGAGATCTTATGAGAGGGGTGCACCACCGGCCTGCATTAACCAACACCACCCTACACCACCCTAAACCCTGCGACATCCTAACACTGCCCTCCCTCAGACTAACACCACCCTACACCACCCTACACCACTGTATACCACCCGACATCCTGGCACTTCTCTGAATCACACTACCACCATCTCCATACCATACCAAACTGCCAAACATCACCAACTAACACCACCCTACACCTCTCAAACTCATACCACCACCAATATCATAACACAACGGTGTACCATCCTATACCACCCAAAATCATAACATGACCCTGCACTACTTTACGCCCATTACGACGTTTTACCACCTGGCATTATATTGCATCATAAACTACCCTGGATGGGCCTACACCCCTCAACACGATCATTCCTATATATCACCCTACACCATACAACACTATATCCTACACCTTATGCCACCCAACACCACCCAAACACCACCCAACCCTACACTCTATACCACCCAACAACACCCTATACCTCCCAACATCTTCGAAACACCACACTACACTACCCTGCAACACTTTCACTGACTTTAGCCTGGGAGGTATCCTTGCATTTTCAAGTTCATTTTCTTGTTCAGGTTCAATTGTTCCTTTAAGTGATGATAATCACAGAATTACCAAACTTAAGCTTAGTAGGAATAATCTAAACTCTTTTCTTCCTAATTAGCTTAATGTGAAAAACTAAGTCAAAACCAACTGTCTATGTTCGTAAACAAATCGTTCTGGTGATGCGAACCTCTCTGTCCTAATTGAAGATGTAAATTAAAAGCCTGGTCGGGCGGGGAGGATGTGCATGTGTTGGTTGGTTGTAGAGAGCTTGTCACTAATCCCCATGCACTCACTATGTGCCTCTGGCCGCTAACCAGTGATCACTCATCATGCCAAGGCACAAATTACACTTCGACTGACCTTTCCCTGCTGTGCGGAAATTTGGCTTTGATATTTACATGACGACCCACTTTGACTTATGCACTAATGACGTTTTTAATGTCGAGTCAGTGGAACATGAAATGATGCTCTTTAACAACTCTGATTGTAGTTGCTGTAAATATTGGCGACGTATTTTTTTCTGATATGGGAAGCTGTCAAACTTTAGGTTCGGAACATAAGCTTGGGAGTAAAATGTAGGTTGAGGTATGAAATATAAGCTGAGGTGTGAGATATATGCGATGTAGGCTGAGGTGTAAAATCTAAGCTTAGGTGTGCAGTGTAGGTTGAGGTGTGAGATGTAAGCTGAGGTGTGAAATACAGGCTGAGGTGAAAGGTGTAGGTTGAGGTTTGATATTGAGTCTGAGGTGTGAGTTGTAGGCTGAAGTGTGAGTTGTAGGCTGAGGTGTGAAATCAAGGCTTAAGTGTGCTTTGGAGGTTGAGGTGTGAGATGTAAGCTGAGGGGTGAAATGTGGGCTAAAGTGTGAGATGTAGGCTGAGGGGTGAAAAGTAGGCAAAGGTATGACATTGAGGCTGAGATGTGACATTTAGGTTGAGGCTGGGATTCAAGGTCTGGTGAAAGATGCGATGTAAGGTGTAAGATGTAAGTTAGGTGTGAAATTTAGGCTGAGTTGTGAAATGTAGGCTGTGGGTAAAATGTAGGCTGAGGTGTGACAGGTATGCTGAGGTGTGATTTATAAAGCAAGTTGAGGTGTGAGCTGTATGCTATAGTACGAGAAATAGGCTGAGGTGTGAGATAACGCTCAGGTATTATACAGCAGGTCATATTAAACTGGATCAGAGAGCTAATGTCGCTCCCCTCTCTGGTAATGCGGGCATGTCAGAAGATCCTTTTACTTCCTGCGCACAGGCGGCCGATTAACTATCTGCAATTTCCATATCAGGCGGAACCAGACCAGACCTCAACCCGAACCGTTTGAATGGCTTAAATATTTTGAGTTGGGATAAAATGTTTGGAGGTTGTAAGTGGACTAGTGACAGCACTTGAGGGCACTTAGAACGGCAGAACTGGCTGGGTACGCGGGCCATTACCATGACAGCATGGCGTTTTCATGGTGACCCCCCCCCCCCCTCCTCCCAGCCACGCCCTCAGTACGCAGGCCTGGATCTCCACGCATGGCGCAGGCGCAGTGACGTCGTGACCAGCGGATGAACTCTGCGCTGAATTGGGCCGTGCACCGACGACGCATGCGCCCAGAGATCGACCTGCACCGGGGCCGCGGGATATTTCTGCGTTCAGGATATTTTCGCGGCCGTCTCAGTGGAGATTAAATCAATATTCGCGTCCGCTGCTGGTTGTTCATCGCCGAACGAGTATTGCACGTATACGGACCCGTAACAAGCATACAGGCCTACTTGTACAGGGTAAGCATGAACGTGAAAAATAAGTTGTGAAAATAAGTTGGCGGTGAAGATAGTGGTGCCCGGCAGGCATGTGTGTGAGTGTTAGGGAGTGGGAGGTGTGGAGGATGGGGAGAAGGCAGTCGGGGAGGGAGGGAGGGGAGTTATCCTCCGGCCGGTCGAGGGCAGAGCGCCCGGCCACCTCCACGCCAATACACCCCGACGTTCGTGATCTTGGCAAGTCTCACGAGAATGGAGGGAGCTGACGAGATCCCGGGAGATTTGTTGGGTTAAAGTTCACTTAGATTCAACATTTGGACTTAGGTCTGTTTATTATCAAAGTGGGGCACGACCGGCTGTCAGTCTCTCAGCACACTCACTCCGGGAGCCCGACAATCTGACCAGAAATTGTGCCCAGATCTTATTATGGTGTTATAAGTTTTAAACTTACTCAGATATATATATATACATATATTTCATTCTAACATAAGCCTGTCATTTCAAATGTATCACTCGGTGATAGAATGAAGTGGTGGATATAAAAATCCCAGTTGGGAAAAACCTCCACTCCATCGAAGGCCTTTTGAAGGTCAACTTGGAGATTGAGATTGATTTTCTTTCCAGTGTAAGGTTCCAAGGCCATCGACATAAATCAATATGCAAAATTTACTGACACGAAAGATTTATCATCCAAGATGTAAAGTAAATTACTTCAATTTAAAAAACAAATATCTGAGATCACTATTTAGTGTAACAGAGCTAAATACGGCTTCTATCTGTCCCATACTTATATCATTCAATAGTTTACAGTAAACTCTAATGGATGTGAATCGTTTCGATTGGTGACTATACTTTTAATCAAACTCTAAATCCAACTTCAACATGTCAAATGCTTTTATCTGTAGCTGATCTTAACCATTCTGAACGGGGGGTGACCTGGGGGTCAATTTTTTTTCAAATTGTGAAGTTTATCTGGTAATTCCAGCAGGACAGGATGCATTTCCTTCCACCTCTAACAATCTGGCCGGCCATCAGCCGCTGTCAACATCGACGACCCCGTTACCACGCCCTTCAAAGCCAGCTTCCTCTCCTCAGCTGGTCTGTTGACAAGCCTAAATTAGGCCGCGCCATGTCTGAGGCGCGCCTGATTGGCAGCAGGCTTCTGGGCATGCGCAAAGGGTGTTTGAGCCCACCGCTTGGTGTCACTTGTGAGGAGGATGTCTGGTTGCACTGACAGTTGACAGTTGACAGTGACAGGGCCTAAATGTCACTCTTACTCTTTGCCCTGAGCTATGCCGGCGGGACCAGCTCCAACCTGAGGCAGGGTGGCTCGTTAAGTCTGTAGATTAGATAGTAAATTGAAGGTCTGCTTGGAGAGTGTGAAGAGACATTGCACACTCTAACGGTTGTAGTCTAAACTGATCGCAGTGTGTCAGATTCTTTGTCGCTCATGATCAATTCTGACTTGGGTCAGCAGGTGTGGCTGGCATGGGAGGGGCAGTCGTAATTATCCAAAGGAAGAAACGGGAAATAAAGATAAGAGCAGACCATGCGACTCAACGAGTTTAGGATCATATGTATAGATGATCATATTCAATACGGAATAGCAGTGGAACAGGAACAGAAGTGAGTGAAAAACAAAATTTTGCAAGCTGTTTTGAAGCATAGCAACATTGACAGGAAATCAGAGGGCGAACAACCCCAGACTTTAAACTAAGAATATAGGGTTATGGTTGTAAAGATTAACAAAGATCACATCCTATCAAAGAGCTGTCCATGTTTCATTTATGACATTATTATTACGAGAAGTCGTCAACTTTAGTTCGACAAAATTTGGTGCTGCAGCAAGGAGCAGCAATATTACCTCTATACCGTTAGGTTCCAATTTATTAGATTTATTTACATCCACATTCCCAAGCTTGCTGACCAGTGTGGTGGAGGGCTGTTGTCCCTTTCTTGTTATTGTGCTAATAAACTATTCTAAATGGCCTGTGCACTCATTCAACAGGGATACGTTAGGATACTGTTTAACATCATGTATTGCATATTACATGTACGTGCACAGGTTACACACAATCATTCAGCAATCGTCGCGCCTTGTCTTGCCGTACACAGTGGAATCCTGATGGGCTTCAAGGCCGGTTTGTGACAGGCAATTGAGTCACTGTAATGATACTCGCTACCGTTGCAGTAAGCAATGATGGCATAGTGGGTGACTGCGCAGCCTTAAATCTCTCCAAAGGTTTTTTATTTAAATTTATTAAGTTATTGTTACTCTCATATGTACATGAGTTTTTCTGTGACAATTTCTAACATGTACGGCTATACAGATCTCAAGTAATACAATTTCCAGGCAGTAAAAGTATTAAGTGAATAAAGTTTTTGATAAAATACAGGCGTTTTATAGGTATCATTATCCATTCTCACTACTCCCCACCGCCTAGTATCTTTTCTCGCTGCCTACCACGCATTGGCCACTGTCATCTTCCCACCACACTACACCGCGGTCACCAGTTCTAGGATATAACGGTGAAGATGAGTTGTTGACATTTGCGTGACTCTCCAAGCCCAGCCTCATCATTAGGCAAGATTTATGACCACGTGACTGAAGACGACCACGTGACTACATCGACTAGCTGACCCCGAGGTCGCAGCAGTTCGGGATGCCGACTGTAGGTGTCGCTGTGAGCATGACCTTCATGTACTTTGTTGTGTGTCATGTACTCTGGCTTTTGACATGTCTTCAGTCATGCGTCATGTATGGCCAGAGCCTGTCATCGATATACACGGCCACGGACATCCCACAATGCACTGCGAGTCTGCTCTGTCGCCACCTGCCGGGAGGAGGAGGTACTGTCTGCATGTACAGGGCACAGACTGATTACTAGTTCCGCCATCCTCCGCCAGGATATTGTGAGATAGCGCCACTGTAGTCGGGGGCAACTGCTGTTGTTTTAATACATTGATTCAATAGACAAGGCTAAACCCCACTTTTGCAAGCGCCCCCCCCCCCCCACCCCACCCCACCCCCGCCTTCTGAAAAAAAAAGAATCCATTGATAACTGCAACAACCACCTTGCTAATGTGAAAGTCCCAGACTTTTCCCCTCTATTTTCTGTTTACAAAATGTTCGGTATTGTGACCACCTCGATATTACGACCACTTGCGTTAAGACCCAAATGTCAAATTTACTGTCACTCATGCGACCAACTGGAAGCCTACAGCTGGAATTTTACAATTTGACACCTTGAAAAGTGTCTGCATAGATGAGAAAAACAGATATCATAGGCGTATTACAAACCCTATTCTGGAGCCTAACCCTAAAAGGAGCCTATTCTAAAATCAATGTAAAGGGTATTTATTGGTGAAGTTAGGTCTCATAATCTACCGAGTATAGTATACGATATGGTGTCTGGTATTTTACCCTATACTGTCGGTAATGCTCAGTCTCCATGGTCGTCGTAATAGCTGGAGTCTAATCTAATATATATATATATATATATATATATATATATATATATATATATATATATATATATACATATACATATATACATATATACATAACACGCACATATATATGATGTAAGTCTATGGCTACGTCACGTGGGCGTGAAATACGGCGCACCCATCAAGGACACTCCTATTGTCATGTCTCTATAGTGTTTCATGGGAGATGACGTCTTAGGTAACACGTCAGTTATAACATACCTTGCAGCCCTCGCACGTCATACAGCGGTAGTGGTATCCAGTTGCAGCATCCCCACATACAACACAAGGCTCCGGGCCATTGCTAAGGTCCATGTAACTGGGGATGTATGGCGTACCTGTGAAGCACAATAGAGAGAATTCAATGAGATGTACATGTATATCATAAACTTGAAACAGAAGTGCTTGAGGGATAAACAGTAGATCGCGGGCCTGACCTGTCAAACGGCCCATCATAGCAGGCAGACGACATTTACTCAGAATGGAATCCCTATCTCGTGTATAGTCAGGGATGTCAGTTGGGATCATGAAAAAATCAAAGGAAATATTTCCATATAGAATTCACTCCCTCAGAGAGACTGAGAAAACATGAAAAACGCATCGTTATTGGCCATGGAATGGGGCTTGAATCTGTGTGGAAGTTTGAAGCACTTTTAATGGGTATGAATGAGGTTCAATTTATCCTCTCTGTGTATTACACAAGAAAAAAGGATTTCATTAACAGGAAATGAAAACAAGGAATTCCTTGAAATAAAGGAAAACTGCCATCTCTGTATATTTTACCCCGTTACGCAGACCAACCCTGAATAGGGACCACGGGATATACGAACTTACGTACGGTCCATATAACGTAGAAATATCGTACGGAACACTGCTCCGCACGGCAAAATACGGAACACTGTTCCTTACGCGTCGACTAAAATATTAGATGTTAGGCCAAATTAAGTTGATTGTTTCATCAATTTCGTGTAAATAATAGATATAGAACAACTCGATCATACTTTACGGCTCATACAAAAATCGGCGCAAACCCCTCGTTCCGTCTATGGTATTTTTTCAATAGATTTGATACTGGGAACTCATATTCAACGCCTATGGAGTATTGTATCAAAATACTCAATGGGCGATGTTGCTGCTGATGTCACAAACATTATCCAACTAGTCGGTGATAAGGGTGAGCTAAAATCTGATATAAAATCTTACACTTGATCCACAGCTATTGCAAATATGCCATTAATTTTGTTTTGCTTCGTAATTTCACTTGGCCTTGCCTCGTGAGATTATCCCGCAACCAAAACTTATGGCGTCTTTTTAGCGGATATGGATCTCGATGCAGTTCCTTCTTAATATCAAGTTTTATCCTACCCCTAATATAAAATCCCATAGGCTTAACATTGAGTTTCCGTATGCCACGCTGAATGGCATACGGAGTTTCATATGCCACTAGTGGCATACAGAATTGTTATCACGTGATATTCCAAAATCAAGGAGACGGGGTAGGATAAAATCAAAACTTGATTTGTTTTAATCGTGGCCACCGCATTCCACTCCTGGAGTTTGGGCTCCGGACTTCACTCGGCTTCACCTCATGAAGTCCCTATGCCTAACTCCAGTCGTGGCATACGGTGGCCAAGACGAAAACTCATCCAGTTTTACAATAATATGTAACTCCAGCTAATGTACAGTTATCAACATATAAGGTCAGTTTAATGTGTTTAGGCTATGGTCGTTCATCTATTGGTATACACCACCAGGAACATATCCATCACATACACCTTACACAAGACTAGTCTCAACATTATTTCTCTGACAGGGAAATGAATTAATCCCCTGCTCTCGCTGTATGTGGATAATGCAGTGACACAAAGTGATGGGTAGAACTGAGAAGGGTCTCTCAATGACTTTGTCAACAGAAGGGGAGTGTGTTTACACAGGTAGTCACAGAACCCTTTGCAAAGAAAGGTTAACTGCGGTGAGAGATGATACAAACAGGGGAAACGAGGCTATAATACCAACAACATTAATCCATTTGTAATTTAATGGGGTTTTGTTTCAACTAACACTGCTTTGTGAATCTAACAATTCTTTATTGTCAAAGGTCAGCCGTGTTTGCTTTGTCTTAGCCTCCTACACTTTTGCATGTCAAACGTCTACTAGCCTCACTTTGAAGCGACTCGCTGCTGTCAGGGAAATGATACCCTTAGAGACCGGTGTATCATTCATTAATGTCCCCCAACAAAGGACCTGACACCTAGCGTGTGAAGTTGGCATCAATCTCACATCTTCTCCCCAAAGGTGACAATTTTTTCCCTTTCACCACCAGTGACCAACCTTTCACCTACGCCCATATATAACACCTGGGACTCTGCCAGGTATCAGCGAAAAATGCCCGCCCTCTCGCCAAATCTCGTTCTGTACGAGATCAGTGAACACGCATGCGCGTTAGAGGTCGTGCAATGCACGCGAGGCTGGGGTGGAGGTGTATTGTGGGGCGGATTTGACGCGATGCCAGACGGTGTGGCGTGTTTATGTGTTTTCCCACAGGAATGAAAAATGTCGGCTGCGGCGGCGGAAGGTGAACAGGTGGGAGAATGGTGCTCACAGCAAGGACCAACAATCAGAAACGTGAATAGGTCAGAGGGAGCAGACCGCAGGCGCCGCATAATAGCACATCTAACGACTAATTAAATAAGATGGGGGGACTGATGTATCATGCTATTAATTAGATTAGAGGAGGGGTATAAGGGGTGGCTCATATACCCAGCTACTAATTAGATAAAGGTGGGGAGGTTAGGGGACAAATACTTGTCCTACAGACAAGGAGAAGTAAACAAACACTTGACTTATTCTTGAGTGCTTCAGCTATCAGGAAAACCATATTCAATGCGTGCGATGTTACATGCCTGTTCAGCCATCTTCCTCTCATGAGCTTCAGCCTATCTCGTTAGTTACATCATGTGACCAAACCCTGTGAACACAGCATTATTTACAAAACGTGACCACAACAATGTAACTACAATACGTAGTTACCCTTGTTTGACCACAACTTATATAAATACACCATGTGATTACACCATGACACCACATGACGTAGTTACACCATATGACTAAACCACGTGACCACATCACATAGTCATAGACCACGTGACTAAATCACATGACCAAAACATGTAATCACACCACGTGACTAAACCACGTGACCGCATCACGTGACTAAACCATGTGACCACAACACATAGTTACACCACGAGACTAAACCACGTGACTAAACCATGTGATCACAGCCCGTTGTTATACCACGTGACTAAACCATGTGAACACATCACGTGACTAAACCACGTGACCACAACACATAGTTACATCACGTGACTAAACCATGTGAGCACATCACGTGCCACCATCCTGTAAATGAGGCAGGTACCCAGACGTCTCCTCACGTGTGAAGTCACGGACGGATCACGTGACTATCCCCTCGTGGAGCTTCACTCAGGGGGATGGGGGTTGGACGAAGGCATAATAGCACGGGTCGAGACGCTGCCGGTAGCGGCAGCAGTAACAAAATCAATACATCATAAAGACGGGGGCGTGTGCGGCGGCTGAACAGGCAGAGCAGACAGAGAGTAGGAGGCGGGCTAGGGTTGCAGTAGTGGCATGATGACCATCAGCAACCCCATATATATGTCTACGTTATATACCATATTCACGGTGATTTAAATTCCCATTGTATCAAAAATTAAGAGTGGAGAAATGCAGTATTCAGAATACAGAATTTCCTAGCACCTCTGGACTATGTAGTGATGGGACACTTCAGCTGGCAGATCTCGACCTGAACTCAAGTCTCAGCTGTCTCTCAACTGGGGGAAATTTTATAAGATTAAAATCTTACTAATCCTATATCATGGTCTGTCTCGTTATTTCAGTGAGATTAAAATAACACTAATTCTGTGACACAGCCTCTCCTGTTGTTTCACTGTAAGTCACCAGCTCTATCATCATCCCCATCCTTCTCATCTTTTTTGCTTAAGTGATTACTACCTGTTTGGATTATATATTATCATAGATGTCTTCAAATCTTACATGCACATGTAGCTGGCCCCTGTGGCTCCTTCGGGGTAATCAATAAAAATTCTAGATTGAAAAATGAAACCTGAAAATGGCACGAGGCTGAGAGTAGGGTGTATTATGTGGGTGTATCGTGAGTGGGGATGTTGGATAATAGGTGTAGCATTGGGTGGGCAGGTAGACTGTAGGTTAGATTTGTTTAAGGCTTTGATTATGGACATTATCAAATAATAAAACTACTTTGCAACATGTCAAAAACTAAAACTACTTTGCAACATGTGGACTTTCACTAACGCCGAGGGACTAACGCCTAACAGGCCAAGGAATCCGTATTCCCGCAAGGAGGGGTGAAGTAGGTGGAGGGGTAGCCATAGGATGCGGTCTATGGTTGGGTTGGGGGAGGGGAGGTAGGCTGAGGGTATAATGTGTAGTGATGAGGTAGGGTGGAGTAGGCAGGTAGGCTGTGGGCTGTGTGCAGGTCCCTAAGTCCCCGGGAGATAAGGAGAGACTGGTCTCATTCAGAGTTATAATTCACTGCCGACCCTCCACACAATGGTCGCTTACCAGACACCTGGTGGGATGAGGCGGAACTAATCACAGGTCTCGGCTCGCTTTTTGACCTCTTACATAAGCGGTGTGTAAAAATACAAAATGGTCCGTCTCCCAGCTCGTAACGCCACTAAAAGTGTCACAACGATCGCTGTGAAGGTGAGTGTGAACTGGCCAATGTCCTAATTAGCTTTAACGAGCGCAGTCGATTGTCCTAACGAGCGTTACTATACATAACCGAGCCTATTAGGTCACATCGTAGACCTACTCAGGATGATATGTTAAGCACTTCTTATTCACTTTCTTTCAATTCATTTCAATATGCGGCGTGCACAGAATACCGATGGAATGGGATGACTGCAGTCGTGTGGCTTTTCCAGTGCTAATAAATACTTTTATATTCAACAAGCATTTTAGAAAGTAGGGTTGTAAACGGGTTGCTCATGCTTTATGGAGCGTATCATGAATAAGGCCTCACGGTGTATCTTTATATGTGTTATATGGGGTGTATCATTTTCCAGGCAATATTGTGGGTGGGCCTTACCAGGCAGTCCATATGGTCTGTGTATCGCCAGGAATGCTTTATGGTATGTATAATCAGGCAGGTTATATGTTGTGTGTATCACAAAAAAGCCTTCATTCTGTGTTTATCAGTGTAAGGGACACATAGCTATTGTGCTATGGGGGCGGCCATCTTACCCCCCCCCCCCCCCGACGCCATCCAAAACACCAGGTGGCAGTACAAATTTTCAATGGATTATATGTATTAAAAAAAAACCAAAAAAACTGATAAAGTGCCCGCCCCCACCACTATAGCGGTGCTATCTTACAATTTCCTGACAGATGATGACAGAACTAGCAATCAATATATGTATGCCTTATAGGCTATATTGTGTATGTGTCATCATGTTGGTTATATGGCATATGTATCACAGTGGTGCTGTCTTAGAATTTCCTTGTGGATAATGGCAGCATAAGCAATCAGTCTGTGATATATGTGCCATATAGTTTATATTGTGTATGTGTCATTGTGTTGGTTAGATGGCATATGTATCAGGAAGGCATCACTGTGCTTCAGCTTTGTCAATGAGCACTGATTGTTAGCTAGAGTTGTTTGTGCACGTGAGTGTGTGTGTAGGTCTGTGAGTATGTGTATTGGCAGGAGGGAGGGGGGAGGGTTTGTGTCATTGAGTGTGTGTGTATTTGGGGGAGGAGAGGGGGGGGGGGGGGGTCTGGAGGCGGTGGGGCTCTGAATACAAGCCTGAAGGTCAGGATTTTCGTGGAACGTCATTGAAGCCCTCCTCCCACGTCGCGACCTGTTAGTAAACAATCGTGTCGCTTCTCCACCTTCCCGAGGCCGGGGAAATTCCCTGAGGAGTTTACAATTCGAGATTGATGTTTACAACTTTGGTGGTTTCACAACTCATGGCCCCAAGTAACACACTGTGATGGGAGTGCGTAGGGTAGAGACACAAGACACACGCTAGTGACTTGTACTAAACAGCAGTAAACAGTAGTGACTAGTCGTACTCTATCGCTGCTAGTAGTAGCCAGTGGCTAGAAGGCCTACTGTCAGTAATTGGTCGGCTCACGGTTCATGCACGACACAAGACCAGCCTCACAAGCTGTTCCAAACACCCGGCACTACACTCTCCAATCGCATATCCATGACCTGCCACCAGACGCCTACACCCATGCTGGATGAGTGAGCGCATGCGCCCTGCTGCGCTCAGTGGAAAGCAGCCCCATGACCTACATAAAGGCAGCGTCCTTGACATTGACCCACTTCGCGTGACCCCGATTCTTTTGTGGGTTTGGCTAAAAAAGCATAATAGCCAATCATCAGGCCAGAATAATTTCCCCCTTTCCAAACCCCTGAACACCACTACAGCCCCCTCCCCCGTCCTCTCCTAGGCCCGCACTTTATATCCGCCTTATAGATAAAAAAAAACTAGACCTAACTGGGCATGAAGGCGGCCCCTGCGCGGGCGGCACGGGCGGCCGCGGCAGCAGCAGCACCGCCGAGGGTCTTTGTTGTCTGGCACTGTCAGCGCAGCACTTCCTAGACAGGACGAAAGCCTTTAATGATGTCCAACTTGACGGGATTGGCGCTAACACTCAGGCATGCTGCTCGGGGCAGGGATATGGTCGTGCTATTGTCAGCACTATTTGACCCAGATTTGTATCCAGGGGAACGGAGCAGAGAGCAAAAGCCTCCTCCAAGCCGCACATAGAAAAAGGAATTAAGCTCATTGTTGTTCCCCAAGGATGTCTTCTAGGTCTCTGCATAAAACATGTTTTCTGCATAGAATCAATAACGGCGTTTCCCGGAAACGTGCCTAGCGACCAAATGGAATGAGACCACTAAGGGAATCATCAGAGGAGGGATTATGTTGGTTCTTTTTTTTTATTTAAGTGATGCCGACTAAATCGAAGGCTTTTCTTTAAAAAGAAATCAATGTATTATATTCAAAGGACCCAGAATTTAAACTCTGTGCACCTTACATTAGAGTGAATCGTGAAAGCAATCCCAAATCTATCAAAATGTAAAAAGAATTCAATGTATTCTCAAAGTGCCAAAAATCGAAACTTTGTGCACCTGGCATAAGAGGGAATTGTGAGAGTTATCCCAAATCTATCAAAATCTCCTTCTTGTGCCAGCTCCCACCATGGCATCATTGGGGTCATGAAAGGGGTGTTTGTGGTGTGAACTGCTTGTATTCCAACCGCCAATAATCCCTGTCTGCTTCTGTTAAAGGTGAAACAAATCTTTTAATTAGGCCTGATAAGTCACCACTTAGGCCGGCCCTCGGCGCGGATATATCACCCGGCAGCCTAATTAAGGCCCACCAGTGCGCCCCATGTCGTCATACCTTACGTCACTGATGACGTCATAGCTCGTAAGGCAGCGCATCAATCATTGCCCGATTGATGGGTGTTTACCCTGGTGGCCGTCAGGGGCGCCACCGAGGTGTGACGGTGGGCAGCCCGCATGAGGGTCGGTGGGTGATGATAATACCTTTTTTTTGTAGGAGGGTGGGGGGCTGTTCTGCCTATTACCCTCTACCACAGTCTACGCCAAGGTCATCTACAACCATCTATCTCTACCACTCACACAACATCTACACCCCATCTCTAAACCCAAACCCACCCCATTTCTCATACCAACATCTACAACCCACTTATATAACACTCTGCTTATTACCCTCTACCACAGTCTACACCAAGGTCATCTACATCCCATCTACCCCTACCACTCACACCACATCTACACCCAATCTCTAAACCTCGACCCACCCCACCACTCACACCACATCTACACCCCATCTCTAAACCCCAGCACTCACTTCATCTACACCTTATCTTTAAACCCAAACCTACCCCAGCACTCACCACATCTACATCCTATCTCCAAACCCCAGCACTCACTACATCTACACCCTATCTCTAAACCTCGACCCACCCCACTACTCACACCACATCTACACCCTATCTGTAAACCCAACCTACCCCACCATTCACTACATCTACACCCTATCTCTAAACCTAAACCTAAACTACTACACACCACATCTACACCCTATCTCTAAACCCCAGCGCTTACTACATCTACACCCTATCTCTAAACCCCAACCTACCCCATTACTCATACCAACATCTACAACCCACTTAAAGTGCTGGTTCCACCAGCATGGTGGGTTTTTTTTCTTGCAAGGTTGGGCGGTGTCTCGTTGCACCTTGCTGCATCTCGATGAATCGAGATAAATTGTGCAAGATCTGGTTGTGCACTTATCCCTATGAGGCTATGTGTGTAGTCCATATCATCGCCCAAAGGGGGGCTATTCCACTGCATTGATTCAAGAGATATCCGCACACGATTCATCCTGACCTAGCGAGTCAACAATTCGGCCATGATCAGAATATATCACACGTTCTGGTGGAACCACCCCTTTATGCACCCCACCTCAAACCCCTAACACTACACCCCAACCACCCCTCACTGCATCTCTACACCACATCTCCTGGTCCATCTGGTATATAAGGGCCGCCATTTCCCCACTGGTACTGAGCATGTAAGTGGGACATCATGCCGTTTAGTTCCCGACTAGTGGCGCCATCTGGCCACACTCTCCTGGCTGATCCTTCGTGCCGCTTGGCTGGGAAGCAGTGTATCAAGGGATCAGCCAGTTGAATGGATCTCTCAATGACCCCATAATGGATGACCAGGGAACCATGGAACGTGGCCTAATTGTTGAAATTGAAAGTGCAATAGGCACAGAAAATGTGCCTGTATGTAGAGTGTAGCCAATGATTGTGCACAGCATAAGTGCAAGTAGACAGTCGTTGTTTTACAAATATAATACATATGTTGTAATATCGTGACTGTACTGATTTTACCAATAGAAATTTCCACGATTCCATGCACACATTTCATTGAGTACCTTCTGTAATTTGAATTCAAGGCGTACTACGGTAGATAAATGTGAGTACGCACATATGCACAATGTGTATATCAAGATATCTAGTAGATACATTGCAGTAGCGTATAACCTTAGAGGTACGCTGTAAGTATAGCGCATATAGAGTACACAGGTGTATGTATTATAAATTATGCAGTTTATAACAACGGCCACCAAATAGGGCCATCTGGCAAAGCCCTCAGAGAGGGGGCCCTGGGCTAAGGGCCTCGTCCCCTGCTCAGGTCCCGTTAGGGCTTTGTCCGCATGCCCCACGTTACGCCATCCTGGGTTTTCATGGTGACCTGCACTCAATGACCCCCAACCACCAATGTCCAGTCTGTCACCGCGCAGGCGTCCTGAGCTGTCGCAGACACCTCCCCCCCCCCCCCCCCCCCTCCCACTCCTCCTCCTCCCCCCTCCCTCCGCCCCCTGCCCCCAGCTGTCTACAGGACCCGCGGTCCCTGACCCAAATATCCATAACCTTTTACGAGTATAACTTATACAGCGCACCCAGGGCATTGAGGCAGAAGCGTGCCTGTAACCACGAGGAGACTGCCCTGTTGGTGGAGGTTAGATGTACCTCTATAGAATATAACAGCTACTGGCAGATGGGGGACTTGAGTGATATTGTCATGCCTCCAAGTCTCAGATTAGCTGATGTCAGACCAGTCCATGTAACCAACGAGCATATGTAACCCTTGTATGTAGGAGCGTGACAATTAAAGTAGCGTGTAAAAGACATAAATCATATATGTGATTAATTATTCATTTATTCCAACTTGTTAATGAGCTAACTTGAGACTGGCTATCCAGCCTGCCAAATGCCTCTTGGGAGACAAACCAGCTTGACTACCTAAGTACCTTGTATGAGTTCAAGATGGGAGGGACTGGACCAGGGACCTGTGATGGAGAATGTAAGGAGAAGGGGACTCTGGTGGTGATTGAGGTGCAGGCCAGGCAGCCACGATATCAGACCTGATGAAGATTGACAGAAAACATTCTGGACTCAACTGCCACACTCGTTTACTCTGTCAGTTGGAGGAGGGTGTAGAAGGGAGACAAATGTCAAACTAACTTCCATTTAAATCCCTGCTAATTGGAAAAGAACCTCAGTCGCCATGCTTGGACTCAGAGCACCAGCCATAAGTTCCTAGCCCTGAGGTTTTATACTTCAACAACAGACTTCACTATCTTGCTCCTACTCCCCTCAAGTTCCACCCCTCCAGCTCCAAGCCCTCAACTTCCTCTGAGGTGGACCTCAAAGAAATAGCACAGCTACGTTGTGTTTTATATTGATTCGCAAAATGGGATTTTATCTCAACTTTCAGCCATCACCCTCAGCCTCCAGCCCACCCCTCAGTCGCCACCACACCTTTCTGCCTTTATGCCTTATCTTAGAGGATTTCTACTGACAGAAATGGTTTGTTAATAAACAAAACCAAAAAAAGCGTCCAGCCTTCAGAAATCACCCCCTCATCTGCACCCCCATCCCTCAGCCTGTACCCCTCACCTACCACCCTGTAATGGCCTGTAATGTCCTTATAACTACCTAACAACCCCCTCAGCCTACACCTCTCACTCCCCTCCCACCACCCCTCAGCCCTCAGCCATCATCTCCACTCCACCCCTCAGCTTCCATCTCTTACCCTCCACCCCCAGCCCCAGCCTCCCACGGACGGCCGCAGCAGCCCTGGCCTACTCAGGGTATCCGTATCACACCCCCTCCCCTCCCTTCCGCCTCTCCCCTGCCTCCTGCCCCAGGCATCACCCGCTTTTTCTCGTCACATATTTTGCCCGTGCCTGTATCATCCATCCCGAATGCAGTGCCCACCTCTCTCTCCCCACTGCCTGCCTACGCGCCGCCCCTCGCACCGCCCTCTAGGGGAGGGAGGAGGGAGTGGGGGGACAAAGACCCTGGTGGGGCTGCCGGACGTCTCGGCTTCCCGGGCCTCTTGTTGTCTGGGCCCGGGTTCACCTTGAAGGTCACCAGACAAGGTCAAGGACGGCCGGGTGGCGGGCGTCCCGTGAAGAGAGCGTGATCTGTTTTCCTCAGATTTCAGTTGAGCTTTGACCACTTGAAGGTTTTTGTTTGGCGGTGGACGAGATAAAGCTGGGTGACATATTGCTGGAGCTTTCACTGGCTAACTGTGACCGGCATCCCGGCACACATTTATACACTGATAGGACAAGATAGGAGAACCCTGGCTGCTGATACGCCGTTATCTCCGTCAGTCTCTATTGATTGGGAGGAGAGAAGATGAGGCAAGTTACGTGAAGAGAATGAGTAGAGCGTTTGATGTAGTGAAGAAGATGGAACTAGTAACATGATGAGAATGAAGTGGAGAAGACGGGGAAAGTAACATGCAGAGAATAAATAAAGCGTTTGATATAGTAAGGAACACGGGGCAAGTAACATGTAGAGAATAAGTAAAGCGTTTGATGTAGTAAAGAAGACTGGACAAGTAACGTGACGAAAATGAGAAGAGCGTTTGATATAGTGAAGAAGATGGGACAAATAACATGTAGAGAATGAGTAAAGCATTTGATGTATTGAAGAACACAAGACAAGTAGCGTGACGAAAATGAGAAGAGCGTTTGATATGGTGAATAAGAAGGGACAAATAACATGTAGAGAATGAGTAAAGCATTTGATGTAGTGAAGAACACAAGACAAGTAGCGTGACGAAAATGAGAAGAGCGTTTGATATAGTGAAGAAGATGGGACAAATAACATGTAGAGAATGAGTAAAGCATTTGATGTAGTGAAGAACACAAGACAAGAAATGTGAAGAGAAAGAGTAAAGTATTGGCTGTAGTGAAAAAGATGGGACAAGTATAATGCAGATAATAAGTAAAGGCTTGTAAAGGCCTTTAAAGTTAAACTGTTTGATGTAGTAAAGAAGACAAGACAAGTAATGTGATGAGAAGAACGACGATGCTATTAAGAACGACGATGTATTTTCGAATGCAAAAAATAACACACACAATAAATAAGAATTAGTAAAGAGTTTGATGTAGTGACGCTTGGAGAATGCACACAAGACACTTACGTTCTGCCGCGTTTTGAGAACTGCTGGGGGTTGATCCGGCTGCAGACTTGGGCCGAGAGGGTTTCGTGGTCGAGACTGGGGATTCCCAACGATCCCAGTCAAAGTCGGGGTCAGCGTTGGCCATCCATCCCAAATCTTTAAGAAAATAATATGACCGTTTACATATTTTCTTATTACGAGAACCAATAAGAAACTTACTAGAGTCTTCTACAGAATTTTCTTTTTCTAGCAACGAGTATACTCGTTATTTTTAGGTAGCATTTGTAGTGTTAAATCTCGCCATGGCTCGATTATAATGACATACATTAACAAACACCTTACGTGAGTGACACCTCACACGATATAAAGATTATGTACTAGAGTATGAGATAAAGATGTTAGATGAGATGATATAATGTGGATAGAGTTTCATATGGAAATGCAATGGTGTTAACACGAATAGTAGTCCTGTGCTGATTACAGAAGGACATGTATCTTTAAAACTACGCCCTCTTCTATTCAATATTCAAGTTATTTAATTACTTTCTACCAGCAACACATGATACATTGAGAGGCGACAATAGCTTTGACAGCTGACGACACACACAGGGAATATAGGTGAAAAGGGGTGCATGGAGACAGGGTCATAATAAAGGAGGGATAGCGATATGGTAGACGAGGTACATGGGGAAATGGGAACATGGTGAAGGGAGGATCACAGGCAGATAGGGACATTGAATAATGACAGAGGTACACAGGGGAACGGGGACATTAGTGAAGGAGGAACATGGGAAATGGTTAAGGAGGAACATTGAGGAATATGGACATTGTGAAATAAAATACATGGAGACAAAGACATATTGAAGCAGGAACACAGGATAATTCTCCATAATGGAACAATAGGGATCGTGGCCATAATGAAAGAGGAATACAGGAGATCAGGGAAATAGTAAAGGAGGTGAAAGAGAAGCACAGGGAACGGGGACATGGTGCAGGAGACCACAAGAAGAGACAGGGACATATTGAAGTAGATGTAGTATTACAGGTGAATATGGACATAGTGAAGGAGAATCAATGGGGTATAGCTATGACAACTCTTAATTATCACAAGCTGATGCGAAAAACATAATTCAGTGAAAGGGGAAAATAGGGTTCATGGTGAAGGAAAAACACAGGTGGCTGGAGTAATATTGAGGGATAAACGTGGGAAATAGCAAATAGGGACACAGTTAAAAAGGACCACAGACAGGCAGGGATAGAGTGAAAGGCAGACAGAGGCAGAGTGAAAGGCAGACAGAGACAGAGTGAAAGGCAGACAGGGACAGAGTGAAAGGCAGACAGAGGCAGAGTGAAAGGCAGACAGGGACAGAGTGAACGGCAGACAGGGACACAGTGAAAGGCAGACAGGGACACAGTGAAAGGCAGACAGAGGCAGAGTGAAAACCAGACATGGACAGAGTGAAAGGCAGACAGGGACACAGTGAAAAGCAGACAAGGACAGAGTGAAAACCAGACAAGGACAGAGTGAAAGGCAGACAGGGACAGAGTGAAAGGCAGACAAGGACACAGTGAAAGGCAGACAAGGACACAGTGAAAGGCAGACAGAGACACAGTGAAAGGCAGACAGGGACAGAGTGAAAGGCTGACAGAGGCAGAGTGAAAGGCAGACAGGGACAGAGTGAAAGGCAGACAGAGGCAGAGTGAAAGGCAGACAGAGGCAGAGTAATGCAGGCAGGGAAACAGTGAAAGGCAGACAGAGGCAGAGTGAAAAGCAGACAGGGGCAGTGTGAAAGGCAGCGGGGAGAGAGTGAAAGGCAGACAGAGACACAATAAAAGGCATACAGGGACACAGTGAAAGGCATACAGGGACAGTGTGAAAGGCAGGCAGGGGCACAGTGAAAGGCAGACAGAGACACAGTGAAAGGCATACAGGGACAGAGTGAAAACCAGACAAGGACAGAATGAATGGCAGACAGGGACAGAGTTGTGGGAGAACTTACTGCTGGAGGAGGAGGCCGAGCTGGCGGGCCTGGAGCCCGACGCCTTGGACGTAGTGACGGGCACCTCCCGGTCCCAGTCGAAGTCGGGGTCTGCGTTGGCCATCCATCCGAAATCTGAGCAGAAACAAACAAAGTTCACTGTTTAGATGCCAAGTCCTATATCAATATTTATGCACAATTCAAGTAATCTCATGCTGAATACTTCATCCTAGGCATATACATATGGCTGTGATAATAAATATTTCTACGATTTCCTAACTTTTATATGATCTTATCCTAAACCAATTGATATCAATATTGACGACATCACAAACAATTGTATTTTGTCATATTGACTTCTTCGGGCAATTGCTACAGAGTATTGCCTCTAGTTGCCAGCAATAACAATTTAATCAAGGTTATAATAGCGTGTATTAACAGAGTATATTTCTATCATACTGTATTTTTCAGATCTATGATCGTCACATAAAATATTGCTATACATCTGACGGAAGAAATTGAAAATGTAATACCAATAATAATAAAAATCTCTGGCGATTTCTATTCATTCATCTCCAGAGATCTACGCGGGGGTAAGGATGATTGTATTCTTTGGAATGTGTATGCATTTTATTAACCTCGGTGAATAGAAATTATCTGCAGCTTCAGAATGTTGCCTGAGTAAATGAACCCCCATTCAAATGTTATAATGTGAAACGAGGCGTAAACTTCTTCTATACCATATCACTTCACTCCATTGGAAGATCTGTTATACAACAGAAATTGATAAAAATCTTAGAAATTGAATGATAACTTGTGTGAAGGTACTGTACTCTATCTAGATGTAGACTTGAGTACTCTGTACTATGTTAATAAGTGAAGGTACACTGTTTCGATATAAACCATAGATGGTATCCCCCGTTTCCGTCTAGGGATGTCAGTTGGGGTCAGAAAATAAAGTGGAAATATTTTTCAAGTCAAATTTGCTGCCTCCAAGGGACCAAGAAAACATCAAAAATATATACTGTCAGTTACGGCATGGATCTATGGGGAGCTTCAAACTATTATTCTATCTAATTGATTGAGGCTCAATTAATATTATCTTGCTTTACACAAGAAAAAAATGATGAAAATGAAAACATGGATTTCCTTGGAAAAGAGGAAAACTACCATCTCTATTGATGTAAATGAATAAAGGCACATTGTTTTGATGTCAATGATAGAAGGCATCCCCCGTTTCCGTTTAAAAGTGAAAGTGAAAGTGCCATGTGTAGATGTAAATTGATGGAGGCGGCTCTGTGTACATGCTAACATGAGTGAAGGAGTCAAACAGCTCAGGTTGGATGTGAATCGGAGATAAAGCGAACCTAACGAGCCCTCAGCCAATCAGAAACCCATCTCCTATCACCCTCAGCCTCGATCTGAGCGCCGGCCAGCTCGCCGACAACCAGCGTCTCAATGGGCGATAATAGGATTAGGATTAGATGGGTACACAACGCCCGCTGGTTCCAGCCTGATGGACGATGGCACGTGGAGGGCTGAGCCAACAAGGATAGCGAGACGGACAATGCCCGGGTAATGGACTTATGAAAATGACCGCCGCTCGGCCGGAACAAGCGGTGGCGGGCTTGATGGGGTCGGCTATTGGTTTTCACCAACTCTAATAAAGCGATGCAGGCAAAGGTCAAAAGTTGGTGGAAAAAGCATTCGATGATGTTGAGCTTTATGTTGATTGAGGGCACAATTTTTTTCTTTTATTATTTGCATAAAGTATCTCTCATGCGATGTGAGTGTTTCAAATACAGAATTGATAATGGATATCAAAATTTTCATTTTTTAAGTTCTGAAGGCAAAGGTCAGAAGTTGGTGGAAAAAGCATTCGATGATGTTGAGTTTTATGGTGATTGAGGGCACAATTCTCATTCTTTAAGTTCTGATGAGAGAAAATGGAAGTGGGTGATAATATTAATGCGCAGTGAATACTGAATATTAAACACCTAAGTTTGATCAGGATCTGCTGACACTTGATGTAATGATTTTATGGGAGGGAGTGTTAAAATGGAGCCGTCCGGGTAGTATCCGGGATACGTGATGCCTGGGTGTGAATAATTATCTCTATGTAAATAATTATCTCCATGTAATTCCTTGATTCACCCTTCTTTAAACAAGCAGGTGCAAGTGACCAGCGACAATTCTCAGGGAGATATTCAAGATTTGCATTTGTATAATTGGCAGCTAACATCTGCCAGCCTGTGCAGCCGCCCGTGACTGGTGCATTGTGGGGCGGCACCGCACATGGCTGACTCCACCCGTAGACTAGACGTTCACGCCTCGCGCTTCTCTTAATGTCATAATTGCCATTATACCCATTTATCACCCAACCTCCCCGTTTATCGCCCACTACGAGTGATAGCCGTAATTCGTGCCTTGCCTAACATGATGCAAGCATTCCTTCCCAGGGTTCAGCGCAAGGCCTCAGTCTGTCAGGTCAGATTGAAACATGTCAGTTCGAAA
The DNA here is from genome assembly GCA_950022655.1 of Alentia gelatinosa. Lineage (NCBI taxonomy): Eukaryota > Metazoa > Annelida > Polychaeta > Phyllodocida > Polynoidae > Alentia > Alentia gelatinosa. The sequence continues at coordinate 13,068,889 of OX465589.1, forward strand.
CATGTCAACCCTGGATGGTTGCTGCGGTGCATTATGGGTAATTGACGTCACGTGACCGCGTGTTGACTTAGCATTAAAATTTCACGGCGACAACAAAAGGTTCCTGTCTGGTTCGTTAAATAAAAAATACACCTCATTACATGAAGTGCTGAGTCAACTCCTCTCTTCTTGTGACATGAAAATAACATTATATTTGGTGTTCAATTCACAAGGTTGAAGCTGAATCATTCACGAAGTATTTATGAAAAAAATTCAAAATGATCCAGGGAGCTTGCACCCCCAAATCCATTGATTTTTTCTCAGCTTTCCTGATAAAAAAATCCTTTCCGTTGTGGTGACTGGATGGAAAATTTCTACAGCAGAGAAATCATCTTTAAAGAAATTACAGTTTCTCGGAAATGTACAAAATCCATGTTGATACTGAAAGGCACATTATGATGTCGGACCCTTCGTGGCTCTATAGGCGAGTCTGGCCGTGTGTGATTTTACTCGTGTACCATATTGAGTTGTAGAACAGATGGCTACCCTGATTAAGACGATGGGAAATTTGCGTTACAATTCGCATCTAAGGCCAAATGACAGACCAAGTAACAAACTGGGTCACAGGCCAAGTAATAGACGCATCCAAAGACTGAATCACAGACTCGTAACAGTCTCAGACTTGAGTCACATACTTAGCCACAGACCAAGACATAGATCTAGCAACGGGCCCAGTAACAGACCGAGCCATAGACCCTGTGACAGACCGAGTCATGGAGCGAATCATGGACCCAGTTACAGACCCAGTCACACACCCAGCCTCAGGCCCAAGTCACAGACCTACTTACAGACCAAGTCACAGACCCCTGTATAATGCTGACCTGCACCTCACCAACTAGATACCCATTGCCCACACACCAACCACCCAAGCCCTCACCTACAATTGCCTTTTTCCACAATCACCAGTTCTGGCCAGGTCTACACTTGCTAGTGATTTTCACAGTATTTCTGGCAGTCGGGTGCCATAAGTGGGGAGTGTGAGGGTGGTTAATGACAAAGTGTGGGCATCGTGGAAGGGGGCGCCTCCCGGCCTCGCTCCGCCGACAGTGCAGCCTGCCGTACGCCCCCCCCCCCCCTACACACACACACACCTCCTGCACCCCCGCCCCCTCCCCGCACGCCACTCATGGCTGCCATTTGCCGCGACCCAGTTCCGGCGACCCCTGTCTGTCTGTGCGTCCCACCCGCACAGCCCGTCTGCGCAGGCGCGCAGTGCCAGACTGATAAACCCACCAATACACACTCAACAAGCCTGCATTTTTACACCTCCCTCATTTATATATTTTTCTGTAAACACCATGCTCTTCTCTCTCGCATAAATAAAAATATAAATCACAATTACAAAGAATATTTGTATAAGATTAAATCTGCGTTTTATGGTTGGTCTTTGGGGGATTTCATATTTTGGCTGAATCTTTCATTATGAATTCATGACAGAATGAATAATGTATACGATCGATGCGTGCGCGTTATAATAGCATGAAACTGTGTGATGGTTATTGCATTTATCTAGGAACCTCATCGAGCCTAGTCCCATAAATCCTGCACGACTAGATGGGGGAAAGACGCAGAAACCCAAATTTAGAAAACTGACACTTGGGGTGTTCTTGTAGCGGGTCGGAAACGTTGATAGTATCCATTTGTTTTCGTCAGTCATGAACCTTGACTGTAAATAGGTCACGTGGGCGCTGAGGCGGGCGGGCGGCCTAATTCACATGAACGCATTGAACTCGAGTCGTTACCATTTATAATACCGTCTACGACTGAGACAGCCTCGCCTTAATGACAAACATGCTGCATCATGTAGAATGCATGTTCAGCAGCACCATCAATATGCAGTGAGTTACACATTGTGTCATTGTGATACATATTATGTTACTGTGTGACACACATGTCTTTTAAAGGTCATAGCATCAGGATGGGAATCTATCAGAGGAGGTTCACAGGAAGGGAATGTAACACCTGGATTCCAGAGCGGTCCGTGTGCATTCACATCCCATGTCTTACTGACATGCGCATTGAAGTCGTGTGCTTTATTGACACGTGTATTGACGTCACGTGCCTTACTGACGTATTAGAGTCATTGGCTCACTGACATGCGTATTGCAATCCTTGATATACTGACATGCTCATTTAAGCCCCACACCTTACTGAGATGTGTCTTGATTGAGACGTAGCCCTGACCTTGGGATGGTGCTCATGACCTTTACAGTGAAGACGACTTTGTTTTCCCCACAACTAAGACTGTTCAACATTGAAAGTCAGCCTATTCCGCCAAACCTCTACCTTGTCAAATGCCTTTACAATATCACTTATCGAATACTTTCACAATGATTTATCCTGACTCATTGAATGCCTTTGAAGCGTAACTCATGGCATGACTCATCTAAAGCATTGACAATATCAGATATCTTTCAAAAATTATTGACTTAGTAATTCATTACGAACATAATAATTCATTAAACAACTTCAGAAAATGAGTTATGAAATGCCTTTCCAAAATATGACTTATATGGACTTATCAAATGTCTCAGAAACATAAATGGTCAAATGACTTCACAAACGGACTAAGTAAATCCCTCCACAACCTGCGTTATTATTAACCCGTGTTATTGAACGACCCACTGGAAGTCTCCATAACTTGACTTACGAAATGTCTTGACAATACTACAGAGATAAGAGGCCTTCCCTGTTCCACTATACATCTTAATTGGATGCACCAAACCCATTTCCCATCTAGTACTTTGATGAAGTCCACAAGGACTCTCGAAGGGCATCCTCCGCAGCTGGCAAAATACCGGGGTCTGGACTAGGCAGGGTCTAAACTAACACACCTCCCCAGTCCCTGTCTGAGCAAACCCCGCCCCCCCATCCATCACATTGTACCCGCCTTTGAAAACAAACATTTGATTTTTATTTCCTTTTTGTCGGGGGTGGTTGTGGCGGCGGGGAGAGGCAAACAGACGACACGCCGGGCTCGTGCAGAGGTGGAGCAGACGACCACATCTGGAAAGACTCCTCTCACACAAGGCTCCAAAACGCCTGTTCTACTTTCGCTGACCCTGCAGAATAAACACGGGGCGCGGCCGCGTGTGAGTGTTGAGTTTGTTGGGAGCTGGGAGAAGGAGTCCGGTTGTGTGTGTGGGTGTGGGTGTGGGTGTGTGTGGTGGGGGAGAGGAAGGTTCATAGGTGAGCGGGAGGTCAGTCAGATCTACAGTCAGAAACCAATCCTCACTGTCCACGCCCCAAAAACCTCCACTATCAGCTTTTACCAAGAAACGCCTCCAGCCTGTGTTCAGTCCCATAACAAAAGTGTACATTCAACAACACAGGAACTCTCATAAGAAATGTGTGCCAGCAACTCATGTAATGAGGAAAAAATCATTGAATACATAGACAATGATCGATGATCTCTTTTAACGGCAGGCTGTAAGCTGCGAGTGGTTGGCGCAAAGTAATACACAAGCGATAGCTCGTCACAAGCTCATCAACCTCGAGCGAGTTACAGAGCCGAGCGTCCAAAAACCACCAATTGCTGTATTTCTTACCTACAGTCATTGATAATTTCTATTCCTAGAACTTCGTTAATGGGGTTGGGAAAGCCATAAACCATGGATGTGGTTTGCTGTCACTAATAAACAATGGGTAGTGGTTTATTGCCACTAATCAACAATAGGTAGTGGCTTACTGTGGCCCCATACATTTTCAATGGGGACTTCATAACCCATGTGTAAGGAAGTATTGCTACCAATCAATGGATTATCTAGTATCTTTTTTTCACTCCACAACTGATTCGGTATCAATAAATCCCCAGGGAAAGTGAGATACATGAACCACAGAGAGAAAACGATACACTAAAGATTATCTAGTACCATTTATCATTGCCTCCTATATTTGTTTACATACTATCTATACGTTTTCAGGTGGGTCTGCTTGTAGTTCTATCTCCACATAGAGACTTGTTAATCAGGCCTAGGCTTGAGGATTGAAATGCCACTTGATTCTCACGAAGAGAAATACTAAGACCTATTATTTTAGTATGTCTATGCTCAAAAGTAGTTTTTCTCTTGTGCGATTTATTTATACCCATGCTGAAGACAAAAAAATAGGTTGTAGTTTTTATCTCCCTACTTTGAGACCAACCTCTGAGACTTGCAGAATGCCCAACTTTACGCTTATAATAGTACTGCAGACCAAGATTACATAGGTGATCGACAGTGGTCTCTCAGCTAGTGGCACGGTGCTCTCAACCAATCACAGCCTGGCGACAGTCTACGAAGGAGTTGTGCCTTTCACAGACACTTGAAGGCACATCTGTTGGAATCAATGATTTACGCTTCCATCACCAATGTTGGCAATGAGTCTCCAAGTAATCCTCTTGCCGCATCGGGCATTACTTGGATTACAACAGATGGCCGGCCCTTTAGAATGACTTGAGACTTAAGAAAGAGTCAGCTAAGTAATAAGCAAGCCTTTGATACACTTCATGAGAGTTCTGTACAAAATTGAAATCACGGTTAGTTACGCCAATAGTAGCATCATTTTTGTGATCGGTTTTGCACTGTAGCATCTGTCTGATTTCAACTGATGAGATACAGATGCTGCAGACTGTGGTGTGGCGTTAGATACAGTGCAGCCTCGGTGTATTTTTTTCACAACGGAAGCAAGGATGCGCTCCGAGGTGAATAATATATACGATGTCATTCGATCTTTATATATACATCGTCGTATCAGTGTATATAGTTTCGGGAACCGTCTTTTCACATACTTGAGAAGTGTGGCTACTTCCTTGATTGACAGGTTGCTTAAAATCTATTGTTATCTCATTTGAGTTTGCCTCCTGCACCATCCTTCGTAGCAATCAGTGACATGAAGAGAAAGTAGAGTAAAAGTGTAGTGCTGCTACCAGCTACTACGGTTGGTCAAGGTCAGTGCACAGTCCTGTGCCGATCGTGAGGCTTGTCCGGAGAGGTGCAGTAACCCAGGGTGGGTGAACAGGTGCTGTCACCAAGTGGATGAGTGGTGAACTCTTATTGTCTCTGACTGTCTGGTGATTTTAATGACTTACCAGGGCCCCGTTTAATAATCTAAGACCGTGCATGAAGACTTTATTCTGTATCTAGTACAAGGGTTATCGTTTAATTGGTATTTAAGTCTGTTCGCTAAGACAGTATTAGCAGTCCGTAAGGTCGTCCCTCAGTGTCGAATAAAGTCGACGCACATCGTCCCTGGGTCTCTGTGGCGTTCAGAAAAGGGTCTACATTTACGATCCGAGATTATTAAACGGGCCTCAGTGTCATCTCTGCATTATGTAACGCATAAGTCCGGAAGAATGTTTCATTCTTTATGTTATGCTTCGTTATATCATTACCCCCCCCCCCCCCACCACCAAAAAAAAACAAAAACAAAAAAACAGAAGGAAATTATTCCAATGAAGAACATTGCAATGGAAACCTTTACTTCTAAGGAAACTGATTGACTGATGTTCCTACTCATGTTGTCAGTGGCCGACTGATTGTTGCTGTCACCTTTAACTTGTGTTGCCACAGACTGTCTGAAGACTGTCTGGAGATATCAGTGACTGACCGGTCTCTGACCTAATGGTGCTGGTATCTACGCTCTGTCAGACACTTGACATCAGTATCACAGAGCTCTAAGATTGTTTAAGTGGCGCAGTTTCAGTCGCAGGTACGGTAGTTCACCTTGACCTCTCACGAGATGAACATGGAGGTGAGGTGTGATCTTTACGCCTGTCCTGCTCTCACACAGGGCCCGGTCCCACCTGTCATTCTAACACCAACCTCTCACACCACCATCTCCACCAACCAGCTATCTGATAATGCACAAAGAACTCACACTTAAAGATCTTTTTTTTTTTTAAATGGAGACTAGTAAATGTTTTAAGATTGGTGCCCGTATGCTGGCCATGTGGGCGATAATTGGTTGAAATGCGGATCTGTTGGGCAGGCAGGATTCTGGTGGACACATGTAGAGGCGGGTGTGTGTGGGGAGGGGGGGGGGGACCTGCCCCCGTGAACTCGTGCCTGACGGTGGCGCCGACCAGCGGGAGTCTGAGAGAGTACGCCGACTTATATTTCCGTCTGGTGTGACGTCCACGGCGGTCTGCAAATACCATGACCAGGGGACGCATGACATGTAGAGCGTGCACATCGACACCAAAAGACTGCGGGCCTGGAAGGAGATGGCCGCATGCTTCACGTGAAGCACTCACCGCCCTCGTCGTGACTGTCACACACTCACGTCTGTGTGACAGTCACGTCTGTGTGACAGCCACGTCTGTGTGACAGCCACGTCTGTGTGACAGCCACGTCTGTGTGACAGCCACGTCTGTGTGACAGCCACGTCTGTGTGACAGTCACGTCTCTGTCACAGTCACGTCTGTGTGACAGTCACGTCTCTGTCACAGTCACGTCTCTGTCACACACTCATATAGGGAGCCAAAGTGAACCCGCTAAAACCACAGATACCCGTTTACAAAACACTATTTCTGGATATAGGTGCTTAAGTACTTTGACTATGTAGGTTCGAGATTATATGTGTCATTCTCCAATCTTTTAGATCCATTTTTTTATAAACTTAACAACTGTCATCGTAGCTTCGAGACTGGGTTATTCAGAGACGATAGTAGTAAACTACACTTCAAAATTAACAAACGAGACCAAAAACAAAATTCTAGCCTCAAACCCCCATAGGTTTAGCACTAAGCCTCGTTCTTACTGGCCACCGGAAATGGTGTTTTGAACACAGGTATCTGCCGTTTTAGCGGGTTCACTTTGGCTCTCTATCTATGTATGTTATGTATGTTATCTATGGGGACAGTCTAGCCTCTATTGAGACTGTCTGGTGTGTGGGGACTGTCTAGTGGGTATCAGTACTGTGTGGTTTGTATGGGGACTGCGTGGTGTATGGGGACTAGATGGAGTGTGCCTGAATGGAATCTGTTCAGAGATATTTTGCTCAGAAATGTTCAGCGAGTTCAAAGAACGAGGTGAATATATATCCTATACAAATATCGAGGAACAGATGAAATTCCAGCACACTCACTATGTCTCCATATTATCATATACCTAAAATCATTAGAAACGGTGTTTTACAATTCTACAACTTGGTTTTTCGAGAATGGAAGTGGTCACGTGGTACGGAGGAATGTATGGATATTCTTTCGTCACTCAGTGACGAATGGAATCTGTACTCGTGGTCAATAAAAGTGAGACATTCAGCCACAGGTATATAATAATATCTGCTCTGTATGAGGAGTGTTTGGTGTGGGACGGTCTGATTTATATGGGGATGTTTGAAGTGTGCATATTCTGCTCAATATGAGGACCATTTTGATAATGACATAGCAAAACATGTTTACATAAACCATTTCAATAACATACATTAGTTGTTCATGTTGAAAACATGTAGGCTTCGATATCGCAAATTCGTATTTCCTCATGATTTACACCTCAGCAGGACAAATTGATCTATTGACATAAACATCGGTATTGTAAGTGAGCTATTATTTGATATTTCACCTGATTATTGCTTCTAAGAAGCTAAATTATCGGTGGGAGACATTCCTATGAAATAGTGTCTTGCACAAACACCATTTTGTGCGATTTGTTTCGCCTGGTGTGTCTCCAGCTATGGTTTTTGTCGATGCGGAAGCTTCTTCATTAAAAAGAACAAAACTAATTTTGGAAATTGTTCCAATAAAAAATCATTCAGTATTACCATTTAAATCATATACACATCATTGTTGTTAATTGTTCTAATGATATGTACTTTAATATGGCATATGATTTATATCTTCTAATAATCATGAACATATCGGTACGTATATATCGAAGAACTTTAAATCAAGATTCTTATTTCTTTGTTAAAAACTAAAATTTCATCGTGGATATATTTTTCTTGCTGAACTTGTTGTCTTTCTATTTATCCTGTGGTAAGCATCCAATATAGCCTCTTGTGTGAGGTGAGGTATGTGAATGACCTTGCTAAGTGCCATGAACTTGCGGTGGGGCCTCCCCACGTTCTGTAAACCTTCGTGTAATTGTTTATGGAGGTGAAAAAAGCGTGGGAGTAAATGTCATACTGTTCATATTTATTGGGCAGTGCCAACATTTAAAAATGTTGAACTACATATTTTCATATTTCGGAGTTTGTTTTGCAACGTTGAAATCTACACTAAGGATGATTCCCAGAGAATTGCCGGGGAATTTGTTGACCCCTTTCTAAGATGTATAATTATCGGTAGCGTAGATTTTAACATCAAAATATTCCTCCTATCAGTCACAGATAGGGATGATACTTTTTACTTTCTTTTCCCGCAAATGTCGAGTAAGTGATAAACATAACAATTTCTGTATTAGGAATATGACAATCATAATAAATATCATCAAAATAACAATAATAAGTATCAGTTGTATAACAGGTATGACACATGTCAGAAATATAGCAGGTGTATTAAGTATTTAATAATACCAGAGCTGCAATATACATATATATTAGTAATATGAAATATGTGCTAAGTATCAGGAAAAAAACGATAGTAATAACTACCAATAACAATAATAACATGGGTCTAGGGGGTATCGGTATTATTGGAGCTGTAGTAAATACCCGTAATACAGCAGGTGTAATGAGAATCATCATGTCCACCTCGTGTTTCAGTCAGAGCAGAACCCATCGCCTACAACAATGACCCCCGACTTTATATTGACCGTAGTGTAACGTTTGCCCTTACATCACGAGATTAGGCGGAATAATCTATCAGGGCCGGGGTGTTACGTCTCTGTCTGTGGGCTCTGCGTGATTGTTCTCAGTGTCAGATCTTTATGAGAATTCTTTGGGTCACATATGTCTGATATCTCCATAAAGACCATTTCCATTGGCCGACGAAAACGGAGGTGGTTTTTTCAGTTCCCCTTAAAGCCATTGGCCGTCATCGATCTACCGTCAGGAACCACCAAAGGACCTTTAGCACTGCTGACGCAAAATCAGTGAATGGAAACTGATTTTAGGGAAATTTTTAAAATCTCCTCCGTGGCCAATGGAAACGGGCTTGTCACAGCTCATGTTCAACTGTCTATCAACGAGTTTGTGAAAGGTAACAGCTCTTCTTGTCAGACCTTGCTGTTGAAGCACGGTTTCTCTAGTTTTAGATATTGTAATGATGTTTTTCATTAATGGTTTATACGGTATTGCTGATATTCTCCCATAAGATTTCACACTCTCTAAGTGGTATTCTGTTGAAGGTTCTCACTACACTCTTTGGGAGAAGAATTTGTAATGAACTGGGCTTAGAGCATTAGGAATCCATTGGCACACAGTTTTAACGTATTCCCGCTAGGTGGCATCATTGAGATTATAGGAATCTTTGGGTTGCATGGAGGTACGTCTTAAGCGCCGGATGCAGTCCAGTGGATCCTCAAGGCTCTAAGCCTAGTTCGTTAAGAATTCCTCTTTCATAGAGCGTAGTGAGAGTACCAGATACCACTTAGAGAGTGTGAGATCTTATGAGAGGGGTGCCTCTCACGAATATGATAATTTTGAACACTGTATTAATTGACCTTCTCATAATGGCTCCTTGCTATGCCCAGTGCTTTTCGGAGTAAAAGCTTGCTCGTTTTTGACTCTATGGCATCAGGGTGTTCTTTATGTCCGTATGATGGCGCGTCGATCTTGGTGGCCTTGCGACTTCGCGCCTGCCACCAGATTGTCGATTCCTACAACCTGGACTCCCAAGGTTTACCTCCTTCAACCTACACACACACACTGTACCGCTAGTGTGTTATTGGAGTTTATACATAGAATAATGCATTGACGAATATGCTCAACCAGGGGCGATCTTTCCGGTGTGAGTTGAAAGTGGCTTCAATATGTCAGCCTCCATGACAGTTCCGTAGTTGCCCAGTGATGATAGCCCTACAATCTCAGGGGTTCAAGGGTTAAGTGATAGCGAGGCAAGCTCTTTCTCTCTATATAGACATCCTCTATACCCCCAACCCTATAATACCAATTAATCCTGTCACCAATATAATAAGATTTGGAATCCAAGTACGTTCCCCTCCTAATGGTGTTAAACCTATAAGACACCAAAATTTGTTCCCGATTCATCCCAACCATCGGCTCGGTGAGAGTCGGGAATAAAATTTCGATGTCTTTTACCTATCATATATAAATGGAATACAACAAATTGAGCAGTGGATTATCTTTAACTCAGTAAGGCTTATACTTATTTTGGTGTGATTGGATGATCAGAGTGAGTACCATATGGGATCACGTTTTATTACTTAAAAAGGATATGTTATACATGTTGACCTCCGGTATAATAGACTGCATGCAGGTTTAGGCTCAGGCGGCCAGCTATGGGTAGTGGGGTATTATTTTACTGGCACGTAAGGTATAACGTAAGTACGGTCCCTGAACACGTGTTCAATACAGAGAAAACAGGCAGGTATTGGCTGGATTTGCCGAACAATGCAGGCTTATACTGCGCCCTAATCAATATAGAATTGCTGATGTGGTTGGGACAGGGAAGTGGATAGAGATTGGAGAGGGAGAGTACGGCAGATTAAAGAAGAAACCAACAAGTTTTGGTCAAAGTCATCAATGTCCATGAGTTTGATGCGGAGTGATATGAACGAGGCATGAGCTGAGTGCATAGCACGCAGAATTCAAACGAGTGGTAGAACCATGACTTTGATCAAGACGAGCTGCTTTGGGGCCATCCATTCAGAGCGCGATCCCATCTCATTTGACTTGCTACGCGGCTTCGCCTTGTGAATTACTACGCGATTCAAACTCGATGGGATACGGGCTCAAACCCTAAACTTTCATGGGTTTCCTCTGTATCATCTCACCCCTGTATACACTAGAGGAATGGACAACACACAGGACATAGGCCATGGAGAACAGACTCCAATAATTATAGGGGCATGGAGAATGAGTTCCCAATATTAAGCCTGTAGGAGGAAAATGCCAGGGGTGAGATAAAGGATTGACCAGGTCACACACACACACACGACGTGGTGTTTGTTGTGGTGAGTGCTGATAACACGGTCTAGTTACACGAGTGTCCTCTGCGTGTACTCAGCCATCTGACCTGCCGTTCACCTCGTCCACGGCCGCCAGCTGTTACGTCACAGCGCCCACACTGCCCGCCCGCCCGCCCCCCGCGATATGTCATACATGCAGTGTGTGAGGCGTGTGACGTGGTCGTACTGTGCGAGGTGTGGTCACACTGTCTAAGCCATGTTCACACTGTCTGTGCCATGTTCACACTGTCTAAAGGGCCGATTCCACCAACACACACGATGTAGCAAGATTAGTCCCGATTTTGTTGTCTTGCTTAATCGGGCTAGGATTGAATTATCGCGTGCCTATTTGTTGCGATGTGTCTGGAGGTGTTGCGGTGGTGGAGCACCAAAATATACATCCGACACCACTCGCCTACCTTTTGAGACAAGTGAGGTACGACACATTGCGACACAGTAAGACATACCAAGATATACCACGGCAAATCCATCCTGTTGGTGGAATCGGCCCTTTAGGCATGTTCACACCGTCTGAGCCATGTTCACACTATGTGTGCCATGTGACGCGTTCATACTGTGAGGTATGTTCACACTGTATTTGACATGTCCATAGACCCTATTGAGGTATCCCAAAATTCAGTCTGTTTACTAGTTCCGGTGTTCGCTCGTTTCCAACGTTGAATGGTGATAGACCCTTGACCCGTAACCCAGATTTATTGCAGTTTACAGTTTTCAGAAATCGTCAAATTGAAATTCTGATGCCAGAAATGGAAATTTCAGCTATGTCTACATCATCTACAGTTTCTCCAATTATAAGTAAGAAAACTGTGGTTCATGCATCGTAGTGTGGCCAGTCAGTATGGAGCGGAACTTCCTACACCACATAGACATGGTATGGGAAGGATTGGCCTTTGATATAGCAGTAAATCTACCACTGCTGGGAATGAAGGAGAACAGTCGCTGCAGTGGGACTCAAAGCTACAACCTTGGGGTCACAAGTCCAGTGCCTTATCCACTGAGCTAACTCCCCACTGAGCGAATTGTGTGACTTGTGAGGTGTATTCACACTATGTGAGGTGTGACATGTTCATACTGTATATGACAGGGATGTCGGGAAAAAGAGGAAATATTTTTCATGTGGAATTCACTGCTGCGGAGAGACTGACCAAACATGGAATACACATCGTTATTGGCCATGGAATGGGGCTGGAGTGTGTGAGGAGGTTTGAACCACTGTTTATTGGTGTGCATGAGGCCAAATATATCCTCTCTTTGGTTTACACAAGAAACATATTTTTATGAACTGAAACCCAAAACAAGGATTTCCTTGGAATAGAGGAAAACTGCCATCTCTGATTATTACGAGATGTGACCACAGTGTCTGTGCTATGTGGCATGTTCACACTGTTCATACTCAGTAATGGTGGAAATCTCAGCAAAATCGAGGGTTTTACCCCAATGTATACACATGAACATTTGTGAATCAATCACTTTTTTGTGAGGTCACTATTTGGTTGCAAGCTTCCGTATGTGAGTTTTCCACAATATGCATTGACTATCAAGTCTGGAGGTCTTACTGGACACCGGACAGTTGTTATGTTGCGACTTTATAACTAAGAATATCTGTGTCCCAAGCTACTAGGTAGTCCACTGATGATGCCGATGGAATTGTATGTTTTTTTGGTTGTTTTTTCATAAGTGTCTTCGTTTCCATGACAACTTGGTTGAAAATCATGTATCCTGTTATATGTGAACCTTGTGTCAATAAACAATTTTCTTTAAAAAGATAAACTCACTTCACAGACAGTGTAAACACACCTCACGATTAACATCACACAGTGTAATTGTGCCTCACGATTCACCGTCTGAGCATGCCACACTCTGACTTCACTGACTGTAAACGCGTACAAAGTCCCCTGGATTCTTGGTACAAACTTCAGATACTTATCTATATCTAGCTGCATTAGTTACAATTCTATTTCCACCTTTATCGAAAATCCTGTGGGTGACCAGTGATCCACCCCCTCCTCCATTCCCCACCTCCTCCTGTAGACTCCTGGTAGCACCCGACCCCCTGCTCACACACTCACCCATGGCGACCTGGCGAGCCGACCGCTGACCTCAGCATGACCTCTCAGTGAGACCACGGATCCAACATGGCCGCCACAGATCGATAGCAGAAATTGTGTAACAGTCTGAGAGGGTGGCCGGTGGTGGGCTGGTGGTGGTATCAGGATTGTATAGAGCTGGGGTCAACCTGAGGCTAAGTCCTTTGCAATCCACGGCGCCGATATTAACTCTTTCAGCTCTCAGCCTTTGTCCACAATCATTGTCCCCTCTTTCCCGCACTCCCACACAAAGCTCAAGTTTTAATAAATACATTTACGTGAATATTTCAGCTTTTATATATGTTGGTGTTCAACGGTAAGACTTTTGTTGCGTAAATACAGGCTGTTTTTTTAAGGAATTTATTGAGCCAGACGACAACTGACTGGGATTAAAAAATAGCTGCGTCTCACCTGGTCAGGTGGTGGTAGGGCGGTCACATGATTAAAATTGTCACTGAACAATACCCCGCGGTCGAATGGCTTGTCGCTTTGGTGCACGAGTTCTTCAACGCAGTTTAGAGTTTCTACAGAAATAAAGACTAGAATTCTTGTCGCCGTGCTGTGGCTTCTCAAACAGGGACAGAATTGTTGCTACAGACAGGCTGTCGGCGAGAGACATGTATAATGTATTCGTCGGTCTTAAAGTGAGACCACAAAACTGTAGATTTATAATACAATACCTCTATCAATGTGTTTTAACGTTGAATGTTGAACATTCTCGTCCCACTGCCAATTTAGAGTGTCTGTATCTCACTGCCAATTTACAGTGTATATAATTCAGACTGGCAATTTGCAGGTCTATATCTGACTGCCAATACACATTGTCTATCTCACTGCCACTTTACAGGGTTCATATCTGACTGCCGAATTACAGCGTATATATCTCACTGCCAATTTGCAGGGTCTATATCTGACTGCCAATTTACCGTGTTTGTATCTCACTCCCACTTTACAGTGTCTGTAACTCACTGCTACTTTGCAGTATCTATCTCTCATTGCCACTTTACAGTGCCTTTATCTCACTGCCACTTCACAGTATCTATATCTCACTGACAATTTGCAGTGTCTGACCGTCTGAATGGAAAGTGTACATCTGACACCAAAAATATCTGAGTGTGGAAAAGCTTATGTCAATCTGCCAGAGTCTAAATGTGATTGTCGATTACAGTATATATACATATTACATGTGTATATATATATGGTTCATATATGACTCTGTTGGCAGTGTCTGAATATACAGACCCCTGTTTTATCCTTTACTTATGTTGAGAGAACAGGCCCAGTATTTTCTTGAAGTCTAATTTGTTTTAAAGCCTATAAGACATCGACATGCCACCTTTGCCTGACGGATCCGTTGGGTTAGTGAGAATCGGCATCATTCGGGTTGATGCCAGTCCCGGTTCCCGGCCGCCTTGTTTGATAGATAGAAGACATCGACATTTTATTCCCCACTCTCACCGAGCCGATGATCAGGATGACTCGTGGACAACTTTCGATGTTTTATGGGATTTAGTTTCGGGCTTTTTCGGCGTGAAAAAAAACCCCGCTCAGATACGCTGCTTAGGTTAGGGAGAGGTTATATAGACTTTCAGCGTGCTGCAACAAAAACTGTCCCTCCACCATCTGCGTACCAGCTCTGTGACATTGGTATGATGCAGAGGACCAGTATTTCGTGTCTCAGAAGAGTGCCCAGCTGGGCATGACCAATCACTACAGACTGAAGTACTTCAGTGACCCACCAGTGCTTGACCCATTTGGACCCTCCAATGGCAGTAGTAGAAGTAACTGGTTGCCAGGTGAATTACAGCAAATGCCCCACAGACTGAGTAAAACGCAAACTTTTAAATCAGGGATGTCGGTAGGGGTCACAAAAAAAGTGAAAATATTTTTCATGTGGAATTTACTGCCTCAGAGAGATCGGGAAAACTTGGATGATATGTCCTTGTCGGCCATGGCATGGGACTGAGGGTCTGTGGGTAGGTTAAAACTATTGTTATATTGGAGTAAATGAGGCTTAATCAATATTATCTTTGTTTAAGGAAAGGAAACAAAATAACATATACTGGATATGAAAAAGTTGATTTCCATAGAAAAATGGAAAACTTACATCCCTGTTTAATTGTTTCTTTTCATAATTCCATGTTAATTCATCAATGATAAACATACCATTTGTTCCTAGTCTGAACTGAACTGAAAGAAATTCTCTCCTTTGATGAAGTACAGCGCTCAGTATTTAGCCACATCATTCTGGGACATCGCTTCACTACATGTTGGTAAGTAGCAAAGGCTCAGTAACATAAACAGCGGGTCATGTGATCACTGTCTCTGGTAAACAACATAATGAGGTGATGCGAGCTTAGGCGGGTACATCCGGGAGGGCTTATTATACTGTGCACCCAGGCATGCCTCCATGGGTTGACATATCAGCAACCCACAAATCATACAAATCTGTCCATCTTACTGCACCACCCGATGTAATCCTAACACTTTAATGAGTTTCGCAATAACATTAGGATATAAACACAGAAGTGATTTGTTCCTGGTATTAATACAGACATTGAGCACTTTATTGTTATTGGTACTTTCATAGATACTGTGTTTTGTTACTGTATTGTCCTCGATATAGGACACGTATGGCCGTGTGTAGGATTTTGGGGTTGCTTTCGTTTTGATGTCGGAGGTGCACACCTGGGACTCCCTGGAAAGATTGTAGGGAACCCTGTCTAATATAGGCTTTGATGGTGTCAATATGTCTCCATGTCGCTCCATCTGTTATTATATGTCATACCAACATTTTATCTATAACTGGTAGTAAAAAATTCAAAAACGTGCGTTTACATAAACTTCAGGCTGAACAGACCATCCTTGGCAAGATTCAAGTTGGGGGGGGGGGGGGGGCGGGGGGCACCTGCACCATGTGCGCCCTCCAATCTAAATGCGCCCCTGGTACAGCGCCCTTGGTACCCACGGAGATGCAATATACATGTACTTTGTATGAAGTGATGTCCATACTAGTTGCCACTGACTTGAATGAAGTGAAGCGGTCACTTTATCTTGTATCGAGATGGCTGTTCTCTCTGTGTTATTGATCAGAGCCACGAGTCTCTATACCAACGAGTCTCTACATTGGTCGGGTATGTATACGTTAGAGCCCGCTGGTTGGTCAGACATACATACAGTGTGCAGCAACGTCAGGCCAGGGTGTCTCGGGGGTTTGCATACAGCTGCCTCACACAGAGTGGTTGGTGCCCAGCATCCACACTGCGCCGCTCCGGTTTATTGTACCGCAAAACGAGTTTCTGTAGGTTGCTCTAGCGGTGCAGTGTGCCCAGCATCGACCTGAAACTCACAGCCCTCCTGCTCCCTCTGCCACAGTCATCAAACACTGATCCACACCACACACCGCGCTCCACGCCCTTACGTCATACGTGACGTCATACGTGACGTCACACGTCGATCAACAGAGGGCGCGCCGGTTCATTTCACCTAATGGGGTCATCGGAACGCTCAGGTATGACGTAACTCGAGGTCAAGGTCGGTGAGGCTGACCCAGGCTCGCTGCGGGCGGCTGGACGAAGGTACCTGGCCTACACAATGTGCAGGATAATGCAGCCTGAAGGAACCAGTGTAACGTGACCCGCAGATGGGCCATTTACTCTGACGTCACGTTGCTATGGCCGTTGAGAAATTTGCATAATTAGAACAGACGGTGACAGTGAGTGAGGAGGTGTATATAGGGCCTGGGATGGCTTCTGATTTGAGGTATTTTAATGTACACCACATTTTTCACTGCTCGCTATCCTACCCCACCACAAAGACTTAAGTAACCATCCACTGAATAAGATGCTATTATTTCAAAAATATTGCTCAATATATTGTGAGTGCCTGTCTCTTAATGGCGACTTGAGCGCGGATGTAGCGTGCCGATATCAACAGGGCCTGACTTCCACAACAGTTGAACAACAACTCTTGCCAGAAAAGTGGGCATTTATTTTCAGGTGGCCGAAACCTTGTCCCCGACTGCCTTGTTTCATTTTCCTCTGGCAAGGACCCCCTTCTCGGCACGTGAGAGGCCGTCTATATTTATACCGATATGACGTAATACTGGCCCTCATAACTCACCAAGGGCCTCTGCACCACGTGACCACCCGCCATCTTGATTCCTGCATTTCCTCTTTTGATTGTCCCCATTTACTAAAGGCCTCTTCTAGTCTACAAAAAGTGAAAGTAGAGAGTGGGAGAATGGAGTCGAGGCGAAAATACACCTGAGGTAGTGGGATGGTGAAGGTGAGGCTGGTGCGGCGTTGTGTGATGGAGGTGTGTTGATGGAGGAGCGGTATGGACATGGGATGTTGGAGGTTGGGAGTTAGACTGGCCTCAGTCCCTGTATCCTACCCCTCCACCCCTTCTGAGTGACACAGGGACTGGTCTCATCCGTAATCGGCCATGTGGACTGGCGCGACTTTGCGCAACACTCCTCAAGCAGAGGTCTGGCTACTAGTCAGGATATCTGCTGGGAGATTGATACCCTCTCACTTTGATCTCAATCGAGACATAATCATGAGTAGGTGAAATATATTGCTATGACCACACAGGCAGCCAGGGAACTGGAGGAGGGGAGGGGGAGGGGTAGAGGGAGGTATAGCGTTACAGGGAATGGTTTGGGGCCATAAACAGCAGATTCTGGTCAGAGCAGACAAGTCTTTGATTCATGGGCCAGTCAGAGAAAGACACATGCTATAATGAATTGTATTCCGATTTTCTTTAATCATTTAATGAATGTTCATAATCAAAGACTTGAGCAAGTCTAGTTGGGAGTAGGTAGGGTGACGTGGTAGTGAGATGGAGGTGGTGGTGGGGGGAGTGGGATGATGGGGATGGGGTGGAGGGGATGGAGGTAGAGTAGTAGAAATGGGGTGAAGATGGACTGGTGAAGGTAGGGTGGTAGAGATGGGGTAGAGGTAGTGTAATAGAAATGGGGTAGAGGTAGGATGTTAGAGATAGGATTGAGCTAGGGTGGTAAGATTGGGTGGTAGAGGTGGGGCGCAGGTAAGGTGGCAGAGATGGGGTTGAGGTCGGGCAGTAGAGCTTGGGTGGATGTATGGTGGTAGAGCTGGGTAGTCGGGATGGGGTAAAGGTAGAGTAGTAGGGATGGGCTGGAGGTAGGGTGACAGAGATGGGGTGGAGGTAGGGTAGTAGAGATAGGGTAGTAGATATGGGGGGAGGTGGGATGGTACAAATGTGGTGCTAAAGCTGCGGTGGTGGAGGTGGGAAACATGCGGTGGTGCAGATGAAGCCAGGGTATGAGACGTTTGAGGGAGGGGGTGGTGGAGGTGATGGCTCTAGACAGAATGAAATATTGCTGAGATTGGGGTTCGTGTTGCGGAGATGGGTTGTAAAGAGGAATTACATAGAATCCGCACTGAGAGGAGAGGCTGAACATACACGCATCGACAAGGTACAAGTCACGCAGCCCACTGTAATGACCCACCAGGGGGCCACTGATCGGTGCCAAATTGGGGGCACTTTTCACACCTGGTTTCAGTGCCTGTGTCGCCCACCAGGTGTCACCTTCACCTGTGGAGGTGTCGGGGCGGCGCCGGTGTGCTATGGCGGGTTTCAGGGTTCCGGCTTCTACTCAATTCTTGTTTGAGGGCCATCCATAAAGTACGTACGCACTGAGTGGGGTCGGGGGAGGGGGGTAAAGAAAATAGGAAATTTTGCGGATGTTCCTTCTGTGTTCTATTGCGTTCAAGAATCAACAATCTCGGAAATTATACGTAGATACTTTATGGATGGCCCCATGCGAACTTCTACTGTTCGACAATTTTTATACTCATTGTTTTTCATGTGTTGTTCGCTGCGGCCATGGATATTCATCTAATGGAGTTTTTTTATCATTCAAATTTGTTGAGTGCTAAGGGAATGCGTATATATCTTTGAAGTGGTGACAGATCATTGGACTGCCAGTTGTTAAATTGTGTGGGAATTGCCTCGAAGAAGTCGCATACTGCTACAAGCTGCACGCAACATCTACCACAGTTGTTGAATTGTGAACATATTTTGTTATAGCGTTAGGAGAGGGAGAGATGTTTATGTATCCTCAGTTTGAAAAATACGAGAACTACTTTAGCTTTATCTTGTGTTTGTATCGTTGCTCGTTGATTCACACTTAGCCCCATAAAAGTGCTGACAGGGTGTTCTTCCTAGGTCTATAAACACACTTGGGGTAATTCCCGTTTGTAAATCACCGAAACGCCTCCATTGTCTCCACAACCAATCACCGCCAATTTACACGTTGGGGCGCCCCCTGGTGCTGGTCTGGTACGCATGCGCAAATACCTGTTGCAGACTGATTGGTGCGGAGGGCACAGAAACATCGTACGAAGATGTCTCTGTCTCAACCTGTTTTACAGGTCATGCCTTCACGTCATGCCCTCAGAGCTGGGTGTCTGGGCTGAGCATCAGTTTCCAGCATTATTTCATATATATTAGATGATAATATATATGATTATAATATATATATATGTATATATATACATGTATACATATTGCTTTCATTGATTAGACAAGGCTCTTCTAAAGTGGAATCCACAACGTGCGATTCGTGTACCTCACAGGGTTCAAATCTCATGAGATTCGGTTCCTTTTCAGGGGTAAATATCGCCATCAATTACAGGGGAATGAAATGTTTCAGGGAATGGAACCCTACAATTTAGACGAAGAAATTGTGTTCAGAACATAATTTCAGCAGGATTTATCTCAGAAAAACACCATTATTCTATCTTTATTTGATATCATAGAGGATACCTACGATGGTTCAGTGTCACACCTCGCTTCCCATCGAGTTTGAATCGCGTAGTAATTCACAAGGCGAAGCCGCGTGAATTATGTAGCGATTCAAACGAGATCACATGACACATCACTAATGGGCTAACCTTTGTAAAATAATCCTCCATTGAGTATTTTTTCTAAATACTCGATGAGCATTGGATACGAGTTCCCAACGTTAACTCTATTCATTGCTTTCGTTGATCAGACAATGCTCTTCCAAGCACCAGTGAAGTGCTCAGGCACCAGAGCCGGGCCCAGCATCACATCATGCTGTCAGGGCCTGCTGTTTGGGTGCAGAGTCTGGCCACATCAACATGCCGTGCCATCAAGGTCTGATGTCTAGGCCTGGCATCACACTGTTAGAACATCGTGAGGTTGGGGTTTAACACCAGGGCCCAGACATTGGGCCTGTCGTCATGTGCCAATAGGGCTCTGCGGGGAGTCGACGCGTCTGGTCCTGGCATCTAGGTTTGTCATCATCACATTGTGCTACCATGAGTGGGCTTCGGCGCCAGGCATCTGAGCCCAGCATCGCATTGTGCCGTCAGGCCCGGAATCTGGGCTTGGCGTCTAGCCCTGGTATCTGGATCTAGCACGCCATAATGCTGTCAGGATCCAGCATCTGAGTTAAGAGTCTGGGCTTGGCACTGTGGCCTTCCATGAGATTGTGGTGTCGGGCAAGGTATCTGGGCTTGGTATCAGGCCCTGGCGGCATCCCATCATGATGTCGGGGCCATAGTCTGTGGCTGCCATGTCCGCATGGTGTCTGGGGTAATTGTCTGGGTTTGCCTCGGGCCTGGCGTCAAAGCATGCCATCAGTGCCCAGCTCTTTCTTTTTACGTCATTACTGATGGATAGTTCATGTACATTTATACGATCTTCCACCTAGTCCGTCCAAGAGTGTAAACAATAGACTTCAGGGTCTATCCTCTGGGAAGCATACTGCCAGAGGCGGGATCTAGGCCTGCCATTTAGGCACAGCGTCTGGGCATAGTGTCTCGGCATAGTGTCTCGGCATAGCCTCTGGGCCTACTATGCGTATGGCTTCTTGGTCAATCAACGTTTCAGCCTGGCATTTGGGCATGGTGTCTGGGCTCGATGTCTGGGCCTGGCCTCTGGCCTGGTATCAAAGCATGCCATCAGGGCCCAGCACCAGGGCCTTGCCTCTGGGCCTGGTGTCTTGGCCCAGTATCACGTTGTACGGTCAGGGCTCGGTGTCTGGGTCCACATCTCTGATTATCGCCCAGCTGCCTTTCACCTGTTCCTAGTTGCTGAAGTTGTGACCTATGGTCGGTACCAGCGGAATGGGACACTGTGGACAAACAAGATACAGAATGCACCCCCTATACCCCACACCCACCCTCCCCTGACACACATTCTCAGACACAAACTAATTAACACCTCCAGTATGGTGTCCCAAAGTCGGCTCACCCCCAACTTCAACACATCCCGAAATTCATCAAGAATTGAAGAAAAACAGACTGAAAGAGGCCAGAGACGAGCTCGGTGGGAGGGGAATGTTTCTGTGTGCGTTTCTTTGATTAAAGTAAATCTTGGTAACAGGAGCGTGTTTAGTTAGCAGATTGAAAAGTACGTCCTCCATCCTCTAGTTACCCGAGAAAAAAAACACGGGTGTGAAAAGCCGGGTTTCTGGTCGCCGAAACCCACCTGGCGTCAAGTGAATGGTTCCCTTTGAAGAATGCGCCGCTCCCCAGCTATTGGAGAGGGGTGAAGGAGTGAGAGTTAAATCAGGGTGCCTGGCAACCTGAAGAAGGGTCCATCTACCACAGAACTTAATACCCATATCAGTACTCACAATGAGTATTTTCACTTAATACTAATTACAGAGGGTGTAACTTATATTCCATAAAAATCCTACAAAAATAGGTTTCCTAGGCCGCATTTCTGTGCGAGATCCTTCATCGCCTATGAAATCCATATGCTTTTCACATTGTACTTCCTTCAAATAAATTCAGAAACTTAATAGCATAATATTCTGTTGTGACACCAAATACAATAATATAATGAATGATAACAATGAGCTCTTGTTAGGAGGGAGGCCATAAAAATATGTCTTTTCGGATCTAAGCATCATGTCGGCAACTCTTTGATAATCATTTATTTCAAGCACTATGTGATCGTGGTTTTGATCTTGACGGAATATCAGAATATTGATACAAAGATATGAGTGGGTGAATGGGGGACATGCCTGTCAGTGGGGCTGGAGTTGGGGAGGGATGACGGGTTGCGAGTAGACTGACTTCAGTCTCTGTATCCTATACCTACCCCTCCACCTACTCCACCCCTCACATAAACCATTATATAGGATTTAAATCCTGGGTCTGTCAGAGAAAGGGAAGGGTACATACTGTAATGCATTTCGGCCTAATCTAATCTATTTTTTATGTTCATAATCAAAGACTTAGGTAAGTCTAGGTCAGGAGTGAGGAGGTTTTGTCTGGGACTGTGGACTGGTGTGAGTTGAAGGCAAGGAGTTGGGGAATCTGTCAGTTAAAGGATTTGATATATGGGTTGGGTGAGAGCGAGGAACCTGTCAGTCAGTAGAACTGGTGTATGTGATGGGCCATGGGTCATGGGTGAGTTGGGATATGCCAGTCAGTGGGGACTGGTATGTGTGAGGGGTGAAGGCAGAGGGAAGAATCTGTCAGTGGAACTGGTGTGTGTGAGGGGGTCGAGGGGTGAGATGTGTGAGGGATGGGGAGTGGAAATCTGTGAGTCAGTCCAACTAGTGTATGTAGGGGTTTTAAGGGTTGATGGGTGAGGGTGACGGGGATATGTTGTGTGTAAGGGCGTTGGTGGGGGTGGAGGGGGCGGCTACTGTTACTTGGCGCTGCGAGGGTAGGGTGCAGCCGTTGGGGATTCCCCTATCTCAGGAATGCTCAGTTCCCTCAGCTCAAGTACACATATATACTCATCCACACGCCTCCCAAGAAATCTCCGCCTCTTGACAGCTGGAGGCACAAACCGGCGTCTGGTTGGCGTCCAGCTGACCTTCAGCCTTGGACTCTTGACCTTCGCCTGCTGCTGGTATCCGGTGGATTACAGCTACTTCTAATAACAACTAAACTTGTGGACAAATATTAACCAGCTTAGAAGGAATGAGGAGATTTCCCAGAAAAACAAGAGAGAAACAGCACCATTAAAAACTCAAATGCCAGTTCGTATTTCACTTAGAAGTCACATTCAAAATGTTGTGCTACAATGCGGAGTCTATGTATAAGTGTATTGTGAATTTGGTCTTGCTGATCCCTATCTGTCAGGTTAAAAATCATTCTGCATATATCACAGGTGCGATCGTTTGCATTTGTGTATTATATGCAGGCCTCAGATAAAATCTCAAGTAAAGGACGAACTGAAAGTCCATATGTTTGAACCCATAACCCTTCACATGCCAGTGCCACATGTTAACCATAACTCAACTAGAGATGGACTACCGATGTGAGGACTTCACTTTTATCCTACCCCTAATAAAAAAAAACTCCATAGGCTTAACATTGGGTCACTGTATTCGGTCTGGAGTTCAGAAAAATGAAAAATATCGCTCTAGTGGGATACACTTGACAAATGACGTCGTCTGTTAATGTAGAAGTAATTTAGACGGGCGGGGTAGGATAAATTCTAAACCAAACTCGAGTTAGTCGTGTTATTGTTCATCGCACTCCGGCAAGACCCCATATTACTGCTCTCGGCTTCGCCTCGCAGTAATACGCGATCTTGCCGTCGTGCAATAAACAACAACACGACTAACTCTTGTTTGGTTTCTCCATAGTACAGTATACATGTACGTGTTTTAATAAAACCTCCAATCGTCATGGTACTTAAAGGGGCCTTAAGTGATCCTGTAGCCCTACCTTTGTTCAGTCTGCCAGGATGTACAACCAAGATCAGTTGCAGTCCACCTGCTTGTTCGCGAATCTATATAATGTACCCTCTCTGAGAGGGAAAAGCATGCGCCACTATCGCACACAGATAGACCCAAAAGAGTGAGGATTCTGTGATTCACACGAGATAAAGCAGTTAGTAAACCAAAACACCATTTATCATCTGTGATAACCAACTGTCTGCAACATCTGTGTCCTCACCAGAGCGGCATGTAGCTGTGTGTGTTTGAAGGTCGTGTTTTCAGCGAGGCGGGGACATGGCGTGTTGGAGGCGGGAGGCGGGGCTGTAGCCTGCCGCCGTGTCCCGGGTCTGTGTGATTCGTGACCTGACCTCCTCGGCTCAGTCCGCCCGCCGATCGGGCCAGCGTGCAGACGGAGAGACCGGGCCCGGGAGCACGGGAACACGGCCATACGGCGGCGGCGTGAGGCCGGGTGCACGCCGCCACCACCCGCCTCCCTCCCGTCACCCGCTTCTCTCCCGTGTCGACTGAGGTGTCGTCAGGCTGGGGACTCACCAACGCAGCGATATCCAGAATCGTCAACACAAAATGGCGTGTTTGTGAGCTATTATTTTACCTGATTATTGCCTCAGAGACACTGAATTGTCGGTGAGAGTGATGACTATGAAATAATATTGCACATACACGTTGACGATTCTGGAGATCGCCAACGTTTCTCGCTCGGTGTGTCTCCGACATAAAGGAACAGCAGCAGATGAGGAGAGTTTGGAGGAAATGCCAGCCACTGGATGTGTCTCAATTCAACAGCATGGTGAACATGGGATCTATTTACTGCTGTGCGATGAATACGAGAAGTGTGGAAATTTGAACTGTACGTTGTGTGAACTCTGGAACAGTGATTTCCACGACTGAGGCCATGCGACTGGAAGATTCATGACTACAAGTTATTTCACATTTTACTCATGTGACTGTATTGATTGTAGGATGTTCCAATGGGAAATAAATACTTATAAAAGTTACAGAAGTGTGCCTGTTTTTTTTATTTACGATATAGGCTTCTTAAATTCAAGGCTGGCAGTCTCCTTAACATAAAACAGTGTCCCTGTCTTAAACAGTTTCCCTGCCCTGTTACCAGGTAAAGAGGTGACACTGTGACATCATACCCGGCTCTACATTAACTAAAACCTTGTATCTTCACTCTGATATGTATGTCAGACAGGATAGAGAACAGGATAGAGAACAAACAGATCCGTGACAAACTCCTAATCAAGAGTGTGACTTACGTTGGACAAGTCGCTACTAGAATTTCAGATCTCGAAATCTCACGGATAATATTCGCGACTAATATGCAGTCAACTCGACCCAAACACGAGTAGAATGAAGCTCTGTCTGTAGAGTGAAACTCCGCTAATATATTGTGCATACCAAACCAACATGCTATGACACAACGACGCTTTGCCACAGAAATACCATATTGAATCAATAAAGCGTTTGACAACTCCACGCGTCGGCGTCACGCTGGTGAGTTGGGTCTGGGTTTGGTTTTTAGTCGTTCTCCGCCTGTGTGATGTACAGACTGGACACGGTCACTGAACACAGAGGACAATTCCAGACTGGGACATCTGTCATGGTCTACTGACTCTCTATGCCATTCCGGATCCGAGTCCTGACCTCCAGCTTCAACACATGACACATACACACTACAGACACACGCACACATTTATACACTGCAGACAGTACATGCACAACAGACACAACCATTTATCCTACCCCTAATATAAAATCCCATAGGCTTAACATTGACTTTCCGTATGCGCCCGTATGTCGCATACGGATAAAAAATCGCTCCTAGGAGCGTACGAAAAATGGACCAATCAGAGATCAGCAGCGGAAAGTAGTTCCAAGCGCCTTCAGAGCAGCAACGAGAGCTATATAGAGGACTTCAGAAAGTTTTTATCCGCTTTTACGATAATACATAAATAGGTATATTAACATACATAAAAACGTACACAAACACCCCACACACACACACATTTTATACATAGGTCCCAGGGATGTCAGTTGGGGTCATGATAATAAGAGGAAATAAGAGAAGTCCCTGCCTCAGAGAGACTGAGAAAATAGGGAAAGCACATCGTTATAGGCCATAGAAGGGCGCTGGGTGTTTTGGGAGGTTGGAATCACTGTTTATCAATGTGAATGAGGCCCAATTTTTTCTCCCTTTTTTATACACGAGGAAAAAGAATTTTATGTATTGAAAATGAAAACAAGGACTTCCTTGTTCAGTAGGAAAACTGCCATCTCTGAGTGCCTACACACGTACAAACGAGGCTTATTCTAACCGAGTTGCACGTACTAAACCACAAAGGTGGGGTTGACCAGCGGAGAGGTGACCAGTTGGGTGGGCGGTCATTGTGGTCAGCTCGGGGTGAGTTCTATACTGGCCGTGGTTGGAGTGGTGAAGTACAAGGACCCCGTGATGTAACAGAAGGCTGGCGAGTGACCTCCGGGGTCAGGTGGAGGCACCCTGTCGGGTTAGCGTCCTCAGGGCAGGGCTTTATGACGTCTTGGTTATTAATGGCCTCCGCTCTCCCTCTCACACCGCGCCCGGCGCGCTCGCCCTCAGCCCTCGGCCGCCGCATGGCCGTCCGGCCCGGCAGACCAGTCTGCCAGCCATGTCGTCTGAGCACAGGCATGTACCTGGTTGCAATGCTTGGATTTTTTGCTGGCCATTATCCCCAGGAGCAATGCCAGGTAGCTCTTAGACTGGCTTCAGTCCCTGGACCCCTCCACCTAGACTGGCTTCAGTCCCTGGACCCCTCCAGCTAGACTGGCTTCAGTCCCTGAACCCCTCCGCATAGATTGGCTTCAGTCCCTGTACCCCTCCACCTAGACAGGTTTCAGTCTCTGGACCCCTCCACCTAGACTGGCTTCAGTCCCTGGACCCCTCCACCTAGACTGGCTTCAGTATCTATACCCCTCCACCTAGACTGGCTTCAGTCCCTATACCCCTCCACCTAGACTGGCTTCAGTCCCTTTACCCCTCCACCTAGACAGGCTTCAGTCCCTGAACCCCTCCAGCTAGACTGGCTTCAGTCCCTGAACCCCTCCACCTAGACTGGCTTCAGTCCCTGAACCCCTCCACCTACCCTACTTCTTTTCGTCGGGATCCAGGTCCTGGTCAAATCCCATTCCTGTGTGAGTGTGGGCAACGAGTATGGAGACCCCATATCCCAGCTCTCCTCACAGTGATGCCTGGGCCTGTAAGCCTTGGAAGAAGAGAGCGTACTTAACATGTATGTAATTTCCTTCACAAATGTCTATAATTACAGACTTGAGCTGGTCTAGGTTGCCCTGTCTGGCTGCCTTATCTAACTGCCATGCCCAGCTGCTATGTCTGACTTATGCCTGTCTACCATGCCTGGTTGCCTTACTTGATTGCAATTCCTACAATGCCTGACTACTTTGCCGAGTTATCATGCCTGGGTTCCCTGTCTCATCAAGGAGTGTAGACAAGGGTGAAAACAATGTTCCAAAAATATGACTAAGCTCCTTTTTCGTTTCAATGTGAAATATTTTTAATACAAAAAAAGGAGTGGAGACTAGCTTTAATATGTAGACAAGCTTTGATTTGATTTAATCTCTCTCCGATATGCCTGACAACTGGACGGGTGTTGTGTGGGCCTTAGGAGTAGGAGAAAGGGGAATAAGCTGTGTGGGGTGAGATTGTAGGAGAATTAGATGCGTGAGGTGTGTGGGCCGAGGTTGTAGGAGAAGGGGGAACAGGACAGGTGGGATAGGTGTGCCGAGGGAGTGGGAGAAGAAAGTAGGGGTAGTTTAACGTCCCGCAGGGCCTTCAAGGGGAAACGAGACTTAAGAGTGGGAGAAAGGGGAACAGGATGTGTGGTGTGCGTGGGCTGAGAGAGTGAGGGGGAGGGGAACAAGACGAGTGGGTTGTGTTGGCAGAAAAAAACAGTAGGAGAGAGGGAACAGGGCACCTGGGTGTTTGGGTTGGGAAACGTATGGGAAAGGGGAACAACTGGGGTATTAGGGCTTGGGAAGTAGAGGGGATGGCAACAAGGTGGGTGGAATGTGTGGGGGGAAGGAGGAGGGAATGTGTGGGGAGAAGGGGGAAGGAAGAAGGGGAGAAGAAAAATGATGATATAACCTTGGGGGGCAGCTACCCCTTCCTTTCTCCCAACACCCCCTCCTCCCCCTGCGAAGTGGCCGTGCATCTGCCGTGCCTGGCCGGGTCAATATTTGATATGAATACTATCGAAGGCTCTGTGCGTGTCTACACAGATCGTTGCAGGTGGGGCTGGGTGGTGAGGTGGTGAGTAAACACGCCCTCCCACCCCACCCCCTCCCCTCCAACTTAAACCGCAGGCTGTAGAAAGTTCATCTGTGTTTACCATCGATCGTGCAGCCGACGTGAATAGGATTGACACACGATGACTATGGAGAATGTCATCAACAATGTGTTCATGGTGAACTATGGGATAAGGGTTCTCCACATAACAATGTGTCTGAAGTTGATTTTTAGTGTAGACCTCGTGCTGTGGGTTCGCTTTGTTCGTATCTGACATATAGTTAAACACGGTTAGGGTGAGATGGAAAATTCAGCCCGAGTTTGATTTATACATCTATGTCTTTTATTTAAACATTGGTAGAAGAGAGAGAAACGCCAGCTTGTATTTCCTTTCTCCAGCCTTCTGTTATGATTGTGGTATGAATGTGAGTCTAGTTCCTTGTATTGTCTATACCATCACTGGGAAGAACGTCCATGGACGACAGTGTATGTTGTTTGTTTTACTAAATAACAATTTTTTTTTTTTAAAACGCATTCAAATATTTTGTGTATTTATTTTGTTTTGCCTGGTGCAGCTGCTTTATGCATTCATCATTCCATAAACTTTTAAAGTATATCTGAGTTTGCTTTATACATCATCTTCCATACTTTAGACCATGTAGTCTATTTCTTCAAGAGGAGATAGAAAAGATTTGCAATTATTTTAGACCTTCCCAGAGCCTACACTGATGTGGAGAATAAACCCTTTTCCATAAATTTGAGGATACACCCTTTTCCACACCTTTAGACTATGGTAGACTATTTCTTCAAGCGGAGATGGAAAAGTTGGCTATGGCTTGCAGTCATTGTAGATATTCCTAGAGCCTTCAATGTTGTGGAGGATAAACCCTTTTCCATAAATTAGAGGATACACCCTTTTCCATACAATTAGACCATGGTAGACTATTTCTTCAAGCGGAGATAAAAGGTCGGCTATGGTTTGCAGTCAATGTAGACAATCCCAGGGCCTTCGATGATGTGGAGGTGTCTTGGGCATCCTGCTGCACCACACCTCAGACGCAGACGACACTCAGCGCCCAGCTCACAAATAACCCCGTTGCCATAGCGACGGACGGCTGCGGCAGATGGGAACCGCCTGCCTGAGCTGCCTCCCTAACCCCACCCGCCACACCCTCTCTCTCTCTCACACACACACACAGATTTCATCCCTCACAAACGCAGCGCACCAGCGGCTAACCAGCGGAGACTGGCCGCCATGCTTACTCAATAAGCCACACTCTCCGACCACAGGCTCTATGAACAGCACACTGGTCAGTCGACCACACCTACAGGCGAGTGTGGAGGGGAGGGGGGGCATTTTTAAAAGACATCTGGATTCAGAAACTGCACTCGGTGAACTTGGGTTTTGTGTTTACACTGAGCGTACATAAATCTCGTGGCAGTTATTGTCCCTGTCATGAGGGTTACCCGGATTCTTTCCAAAAGGGAACACCACATACAGATAAATCAATCATAAATGCTATTTGCACATGTCATATTTTGATGGCTCACACAGGGATATCATTGATAATGTTGACTACCAAGTAATGTATAGATATAAATACACAAACATTAATTTCCCCTTCTAAGCTTTCACTCAACTCTAAGCGCCCATTACCTCGCTGAACACATGACCCGCCCGGTACATCTCATTTACATACCGCTTATACATAACGACGTCATATGATGTCATACATCACGTCACGGACGCGGGTTTATCTCAGCGAGCCAGCAAATGAGATTTTGATGACTCTGGGCGAGGCCTTGTTTTTAATTGCGCATCTGATTGGTGTTCAGGCCGGGCCATTGGCACAGAGGTGTCATTAGAGGAACCAGCATACAGAGGTGTGGTTACAGGAACCAGAATGGCGGAGGCATGATTACAGCAAAGAGATTAGATTCTAGTCTCTCTGGTTTGAAGAATAGTTAATTACCCGAGGTACTTACCTTGTACTGAAGGGGAACTGATGTTGCTACGAGCCTAGGGTACTTTTCCAAGTACCCAAGGATAACAGTGAGTGGGAACCAGCATAGAGAGAGAGGTGTGGTCAGAGAAAACAGCGCGAAGAGGTGTGGTCAGAGAAACCACCTCAGAGAGAGGTATGAACCTGCATAATTGTGGCATACACACTATACAATATATGGCTATTTTGGAGCCAATCTAGGGTTTTTATCTCATTCCTGTTAGCCCTGTACACTACTGCCGTGGTACTACTTTCCACGTTCAATCCCCTACACCAGGGAGCTAGCGCAAGCTGCCAGCGTTTGGGGCGAGAACGAGAGGTCTGGCGAGAAGAGTGGAGCTCAGGTAGACTTGCTCAAGTCTTTCATTATTGATATATACTAATATGTAACATGTGGCCTTCCCCTAACGATCAACAAGCCCAGGAATCTATATCCCCACGAGCAGGGGTGAGGGACGTGCAGGGGCATAGCCATAGGATGCAGGGACTGAAGCCAGTCTAGCACTCAGGCCTGTGAAAACGCAGCCCGGGCAGTGTGCATAATCTAGTGGCGTTATGCAGCGTTACGTCAGACAAACAAGTCGCAGGATGGCAATGCCACCACGCGTTACGTCACGCAGAAAACAGACGGTGAGCGCTGCCGTGACCTGACTATCCTCAACGTGTCTCCCTGACGTCACCTACGTGTGAGGTCCGTTAGTGTTGTACCTGTAAGGTTCGCACAGATTGTAGAACATCTATGCATGGTTATCTCACCCCTGGTATTTCCTCTCCATGGACTCAACATTGGGAACTCGTATCCAACACCCATGAGATATTTTGGAAAAAAATATCCAATGGAGGATTATGTCACAAACGTTAGCCCTTTAGTCAATGTGAAGGGTGGGATGAATTCAGAAACCCATTAAATTTAGGGTCAGAGTTCGATCACATCTTGTTTGAATTGCTACGTAATTCATGCAGCTTCACCGGATGAATTACTATGTGAATCAAACTCTATGGGAAAGGAGCTCTGACCCTAAACTTTCCTCTAAAGTATTAGAGAGAAGGAAGGGTGCATATGTTACGGGTTTTAATATATCCTGGGGCCCCTTGAATAATCTAGGATCTTATATGAGGACCCTTTTCTGTACCTTGTACAAGTACAAGGATTATCGTTTAATAAAATCTATGCTCGTTCGCTAAGACAGTATCAGTCGTCCATAAGGTCGCCCATAAGTATTGAATAAAATTTACCTTGGGTGTTTATGGCATACAGAAAGGGGTCTACATGTAAGATCCTAGATTATTCAAAGGGCCCCTGATTCAGTAGCTGTAATAGACATACGGCACAGTGTGGCACACTGGTGGTGCATATTAAACAGGTACATAACACACGGGTTCTGATCGTACTGGAGGTACTCTCGCTGTGCCACACAGGTCGTCAGTGAACGTGGTGGGTTCGCTGTGGAGCGCCCATCGATCCGGGCGTGGCGCCGCGCTGTCTGGCTCCCTGCTCGCCTTCAAGATGGCGGCTCCACGTGCTAACCTCTCGACACCTGACACTGGCCTGTGAGTGAGCAGAGGGCGATGGAGGGGCCATCCGCGAGCGAGTGATGGGTAACGGTGAGCGATTGGTAAGGGACATATCTGTGATTGGTGAGCAGTTAACGATGCTGGGGACCCACCAAGAGAGTAACGGCACCGATCTCCAGAATTGTCAACAGAAATTTGCATGTATGTGCGATATCTTTACTATGGAGAAACCAAACAAGACTTAGTCGTGCTGTTGTTTATTGCACGACGGCAAGATCGCGTATCACTGCGCGAGGCGAAGCCGAGAGCAGTAATACGCGATCTTGCCGGAGTACATTGAACAAGAACACGACTAGTTCGAGTTTGGTTTAGAATTTATCCTACCCCGCCCGTCTAAATTACTTCTACATTAACAAATGACGTCATTTGTCAAGTGTATCCCACTAGAGCGATATTTTTCATTTTTCTTAACTCCAGACCGAATACAATGAACCAATGTTAAGCCTATGGAGTTTTTTATTAGGGGTAGGATAAATAGCAATATCTCCTACCAATCATTTCTCCGGCTTCAGGGTCATATCATAATCAACGATTGGTGAGCGATTGCTAAGGGATACATGAGCGATTAGTGAGCGATTCGTAAGGGATACATGAGTGATTGGTGAGCGATTTGGTAGGGATATATCAGTGATTGCTGAGCGATTGGTAAGGGGTATATCAATGATTGCTGAGCGATTGCTGAGCGAGTCATTGATGATGGGTAAGGAAGTGGTAAGTGACTTGTGTCTATATGAATGGTAAGAGAATTTTGATAGGCATTTGAATGTCATATTCCTTACGACTCATCAATGTTAGGTGCTAGACTCAGCGTTATAACTCAGCAGGGTGGTTGATATGTGTTATTCTACCTGTGTCGTTAGTATGCGCCGTTACGTATAACAATTACACGTCCGTGCTAATGTCTCGCGCTCTGTACGCCCGCCCGCCCGCCCGCCCGCCGTACACCGCCCGCCCGCCGTCCACCGCCCACCGTCCACCCGGACCGGCAAGGTGACCGACCACCACGACCTCGGCCCAGGATCCAACAGCTCAGCCCCCCCCCCCCCGCCCTCCCCCTCCTAACACGCAGACATGCGACACAGGGGCCTACCATGAGTGGAGAGGTTAGAT
The DNA here is from genome assembly GCA_950022655.1 of Alentia gelatinosa. Classification (NCBI taxonomy): domain Eukaryota; kingdom Metazoa; phylum Annelida; class Polychaeta; order Phyllodocida; family Polynoidae; genus Alentia; species Alentia gelatinosa. Next base: position 13,101,777 of record OX465589.1, read on the forward strand.
TCGCACCCACCAGACATGAGGCCTTCCCTGCTCGCATTATGTCTTTCAGCTGCGTATATATTCCACGATGTATGTGTATCTATGAGGCGGGTATATGCGTATAGGCTCATAAATACGCATGTTATTATGAGTACAGCCCTGAACATTATGGATGGTGTATGGATAGGCGTGAATGTATGGTGTGTGGGTTGTCTGTACTGTATGTATGGGGGATGTATGTCTGTGTGGTATATTGGGCTATATGTATGTATTGTGCTTAGGGTACGTGGCATATGTATATTACAGTTTGTAAGAATGTATGGTGTATGGGGCTGTGTATATGCATTGTTTTTAAGGGGATGTGCGTATGTGAATTAACTATGATTTAATGTTAGATGCGTCAGTTACTGTAAAGGAGGTGCATTTCCCTTGTTGGCTTCATACCTAATTACTGAGTGTGAATGGTGGCGGAATATGTGCATATATGTATATGCATATACTTTAGGGTATATATACATATATATACTCGTATCCCAAACCCCAAACTCCTGCACTGCCCACACTCGCATGACTCCCGACCCAATGCAGGTCAGCTATTTTTACACATTCCAAGCGTGACCCACTTCCTTGAACCCGTGACGTCACAAGCTCCGAGAGCTGCCGAGCGCGGCCGGCTCCATTCGGAAATGTCACTGAGCCTCATCGGGTGAACGACCGACGGCAGCGACACACCAGCCCCTAGTGGCAGACGGCGAACTAACAGTACCAGACACTCACTGTCTGCATCTCACAGAATGTATGGGTGGTGAATGGGGAAATGCATGAACTGCCATTGAGGAATGAATGAACTGGATTTATGTGAATACATTAGCTGTACAATTCCTTACCGTGAGGATTGTGTAATTCTTTAGAGATTTCTAATGGCATGTATATCCACTCGGAGAGAACGAATGAACTGTACATAAAACATGTCACCTTCGCAGATAAGTGAAATATGCACCTGCCATATAAAGAATAATGCACTGTAAGCCTGATTAAATAAAGTATGGATAAACTGTGCCTGGTATTCAATCAATCAATGAACAGTGTCTGTTGTATGGAGAATGGATGGACTTTGAATGGATTTTACGCCCAATACACAGAAAATGAATGAGGAATGCCGATTGGGGAAGGAGAAAATATGTTGCTCTGTTTGTTACAACGGTTCAAAGATGAAATTACTCAGAAAAATTATGCTTTGCTAATATAATTCTAATGTGTTTGTGTTGTGAGCTCTTGTGCAGTATATTATCATATTCTCTTATTGTTCCACTTCTTGTTTTTGTTTAATTCCGTGGTAGCCAATAATTCGTACTCCTTATATTGCACGATGTAGTCTGCTATGATGTCAGAAAGGTTATGAAGTAAGGATCATTCTTCACAAATTCAAGTGCCAACAGAGTTATGAGCCATCTTAATATCCGATATTCAATATAAACAGCAGTTATTTACGTTACTTATATGTAACTAACTCATAATCATGTCTGTAAGGATAGTTATATAGAAATACGTTGCTAGAAGACAGAAGCCAAAATAAAATTTTAGCCGCGAAAATTGAGATAACGGGATAGGAGATATTTCCAGAAAATAATCTCTATTGGATTGGATTGGATTATGATGAATTATACATTCGTGGTGCAACAATGGTATGCAAGTAATGAAGCCACTAACGAGAAGGACATGGACACCAATTCGTTCCCTGACCAGACATTCTGTTTACAACAATTACAAAAGAATCTTCTATGACAGGGTTTTCCTTCTAGAGAATCTTGTAACCATATTTCAATGTATGACTGTTATGCCCTAGTAATATATGCAGGACGAAAATGCCTAGAATCAATGAATAAGACAATGGGCTCTACACTACACTTCTGGAGAGTGAACTGGAAATAAGATGGGATCTCTCTCTGCTCTCCCCTGTGGATACTCACTCGCCTATCTATTTGTCTTAGAGTTCTGCCTCCCCCTCCCCTTCCCCCCCTCCCCCGCCCTACCCAGCCTGCACCGCGCCATGGCCTACTTTCCGTGACCCGTGCTCCAGATAGCTCGTGCGGTCATGGAGCCAAGATGGCGGACAAGCTTAGGTGTGTAGAGAAAAAGAGATGCTTCCTCAGTTTGATCCTCTACAAACTAATCAGTCACCCCCTACCCCAAGACGAACAATATGACATGTATGTGTATTCACATCCCACTCCCAATATATTAATGAATACCCCACCTTTTCCGTACTTATTCTTAACTTTAGTCTACACTTAACGAATTTATATCTTTTATTGTCTGCCTTTTCCTGTGTAATTTTTTTTACCGATCTGTCTATACCAAACGCCAAGTTTCAGCTATCAACTTTTCAATTTCGGTAGCAGTTGCTCGAGACAAGGGAGGAGAGAGACAGGGGAGAAGGGGGGATACAAAGAAGGGAAACAAACAGAAGGCAGCAGGGACAGGGGTTCAAAACAACAGGCTCTTAGCGCGTCCGTCTGCCGACCTCCGCGAGATCCAGGCTTCACTGGCGCCCGCTGATACGTCTACCGAGCAGATTGAATGTCGCCACCTCCCGGTCAGTCTCACCTTCAGGACAAGAGTTGGCCGTGGTTGTCCCCAATAAGTACCTTACGTCATCTTCACCACAAGTACCGGCCACACACGGTTACGTAGCAGCAGGCTAAGCCCGGCCACCGCCGCCGCCACATATGTTGCATTGCTACCCTCCTTCCTCATCTGTTACTCCACCACATCATTCCGCCCCTCCTATACAGACACATACATGTTTATTCCTCTTGTCCTTACAACCTCAAACGGAGGAGACTGCATCAATGAATTAACAACCATTCCCGGGTTTGTGTGAAGCCTGCAGAGATTCCTGGTAACGGCAGTAGAGCCGCGGCCGGGCGGCGGGCGGGTGGCGCCGGGCGGTGGGCGGCGGGCGCCGGGCCGCGAGCGCCGGGCGCCGAGCTCCACTCAGCAAAGGCTTTGTTGACTAGACGGCGGCGCAGCGCTCCTAGCCTCCTGAGTGGAATCTCAGCTCGCATACGCAAAAGACAGACCCCAGGTGTGAATAAAAGTCAATTCTTACCTTTTTTGGAGGCGTGTTCGCCCCCAGAAGGCGGAGGAGAGTCTTGACTCATGTCTGCAGGGCGGGTTTAGTGCTGAAGGGAAGCTGGAGGGATCCCCTCCACTGGTCCGTGGTGGGAGGCAGTAAGCACGGCTTGTGTGTGGGTGGTAGCTGTGTGTAGCTTAACGCTGACTGCTCCTAGTTCTACTCCTGAACGAAGGACTACATCCACCCGGGCCCCCGACAAGCTGTGCGGCGTGTCCCCCTCTCTGGTCGGGGTGTCGTCGGGGTGTGCTCGGTGTCCGGTCGACGTCCTGGAGTAGAAGTAGGAGAAGAAGAAGGAGGAGGAGGAGGTGGTGGTGGTGGGCAGGTTGGAGAAGTCGTCCCGCTCGTTCTGTCGACCACCGACCCGCTCAGCAACCAGCACCGCGTTAACTGACCTCACTGGGATAGCCTTCAGCCCGCCTCCCCCCGACGATGATGTAATCGCCCAGTGTGCAAACCGTCCAGAAGAGTCCACTTGCACTTCCAAGGGGTGGAAGGCAGACAGGTCGTTCAATTCGTACATATTTGCGCATCTCTTGTTAAGAAAGGCATTGTAGTTTTCACGTAAATAAAGACTAATCTTCTTGATATCTGGAAATAACCATTCTTCTTCTTCTACCACGTTTTGATCAGCTTGTTCAGTAGTAGAGACGACACAAATGATAATCGCAAGTACAATGTGGCCTCGGAACTGACTGAATGAGATGCTGGTATACAAGTACAATGTGTAAGGTAAACTGTGGCTGGGTTTCAATGGACGATTATCAGCACTCATCTTGGAACAGGTGTAAGAGGTCAGGAAGTAGGTTTGTATTTAAGAAAGCCAATCAACACATTCTTTTCAAGTAAATAATGGGATGTTGACGAAGGAAAAGCGTTAATTAGAAAAGGAAAACAGGATGTGCTTTTATTATGTTTCTTGGAAAACGTCTCTTGCCAGTTCAACTGCTGGAACATTCACTGTACGTCGTTCATCGCACAATAGATTTATTTTGGGGTTGAACAATAATAACATTGATAATTGGTGACGGAAGGTATTCGAGTTGTGTGCTGCTCGCAATGTGTATTACGTCTTTCGGTATCTATAGTAATAGCCAGTACTGTCGTTGGTATCACATCAATGACATATCTATAAACAATATATGTCGAGTTCTGGGTATGTATAAGATCTTTCTTTATTTGTATCCACTTCTCAGCCTTTCCAAAATGGTTTTATCCCATCCCTAGGGTATTTTTTTTCGCCATTCAATGAACAATATTGAGCAGAGAGAAAATTACTAAACAGCTTTTCGAATATCTTTCTTCATGACATTTCAAAGTATAAGCCAGTCAGTTTCAATACTTGGAAGAAGATGTAGTTCCAGCAAGATATATCAATAATGGAATATCATTGCTGACACACCCTTGACAAGATAGCAAGATTGTACAAGTGAAGAAGTTAATTTGTGAATAAATATTGTTCTTTTCTTTTTAATCATTTTATTCATCCTGGGTGAGTACATCGGTTTTACCAACCGTTTTGAGGATACCTTCCAGCCTGGGAGTTTACATTTCCTTCACCTTCTTTCCGGTATTGTCATATATACAATACAGCTATTGAATACTTCTTAAACTTAATATAGCTAGTTGAAGAAGGCCACCCTGTTGGTTGCTTCCTATAGCATCACTATTTAAATTAACCAATACATCCATGAGTTATAAAAAAGCTGTCGTTTTTCTTTAAAAAATTAACAATCAACCCATACGACCTTTTTTTATACGTTTTATTTACCCTGACAGTACATCAGTCAAATGGAGACTGGTATCCTTGTACGGCCAGCATTACAACATACAATCCACTAGCCCATTATATATCATGGCGTGTCACAGATTGGATGGCATACAGAAACAAAGACAAAAAAAAGAAAAGACAAATAGATTGCGTTGATCTCCTTAGCAAGAACAGATGGTAGTTCATCAGTACTCGGCAGAGTTCATTGATAGGCACAGTCATTCCCACTTCCAAGCGTGATTTACGGGATACATCTTTTTAGCAGCTCCTTAAGGGCAATCTTGAATGAACTCAAGGATTCCAGGCTCCGTAGATGAGTGGGAAGGCCATTCCATAGTCTAGCTCCATAGTATCTCAGATCCCTTTTATAACACTCAACTCTTGTTAGTAACGTTCTGAACACAGATGCCTGGTGTAAACGTGTGCTTCTCTCTGGATTTTGTAGCAAATCCTTCTTGTTCAATAAACAGTACATAAAACTAAGAATGTTTTGTTTCCTTCTCTGCTCCAACAGTGGCATTTCTACACTTCTATGAATCATAGCTGTGCTAGTACGAGGGTGTGCCTGTTCATTACAAACATATAACTTGACATAGAGTTCTGACTGGTTGAATTATGACTGTGTCAGTCTTGCTGATTTATTGACTTTCAAGGGTTGGAGAAATTTCAGAACCACACACATGTTGAAGTTGCATGAATCTCGTGAGGCATAGTCGGGTGAGACTTCGTACCAGCTTTAATGAATCGTGTAACAAATGGTGTACTTGTCAATTTTAGCAGTGTTAAGATCACATACATTGTTGAATTCATCTACTTTTGATTCCTAATTGCACAATTAAATAAAGATAGAAAGAATATACCACAGCTGGTGCACCACAAGGAAGAACGCCCTGCAAAGGATGCTTGTAATGAAGATGTGTAATTTATTAACGTGTTAAACAGTATAGACACTAAATACCATGATTTAACGAGTGTCCTATTTTGCTGGTTAATCAGCTGGGCGTAATGCCAGCACACATACATGTATTCAGATTTATCTGGCACTGTTTCGCTGGCTTCCTCTGCACAATTTGCCTTAACATTTCCGTTATGGATAAAGGGGTGATTCCATAAGACTAGAAACTTTATCGGAAAGTTTCTGAAGTCCATATCTTATACGGTGAATTTTCTCGCACGATAAATCGTATCAGCGCCCGAAATTACCAGAAAAAAATGTGCGCTTCCACCGCCAGCTATGCTTATACGAATTTTCCCGATTTTCATTTCGGCAAGTTTCGGGTGCTCGGTGGAATCGGCGTTTATTTACAAGTGTTGTTTTTCAACTGCTGAATCGCCATCACTCACAAGGCACACCTTGACTGTTTGTTAAGATGTGGCTGGTGGTGAGCCCAGCAGGTACCAGGGAGCGTGGTGAAGGTGCCTGGGGAGCGTGGATCTTCAGGTGTGGACGTTAACTGATGAGGTTAACAAGTTCTTCCCACCTCCCCTCACACTGGACGAGTCCACTGCTCACTGACCACCACAGCCGCCTGCTGGTCAACCCTAAAGTACTGTCCTTTCTTTAGCGGGGGGAGGTAGGGATATATTTAGTTCGGGTGGACTTTACTGGGATAATGATAAGGTTTAGTATCAATATCAACACATGCAGTATCCAGATATTTAGAGGATATTAAGAAAGATATGTAGACTGAATTGATGGCCTGTTTAGATACCATCTACCAGAGGCCATCAGGAAAACCCACGAGAAGAGATTCATCTTGTCAACCCCCGTTTGAAAGTGACCTTGATTGCCAGTACTCAGAACAACATATAAATACCACGGCCCGTCTAGGTCACGGGGCGTGGTCGGCCGGTGATTGACAGGTGGTATTACGTCATATTACGTCATGACTCCAGACGCAATTCTGACGACCTGCGTCTGAGGGCACCACATCACGGACAGACATTAAGTCATATCAATGTGAGGGGTTTGTAAAGAGGAAACCTATGAAAGGTTAGGGTCAGAGCTTGTATCGCACTGAGTTTGAATCGCGTAGTAATTCACAAGGCGAAGCCACCTGGATTACATAGCAATTCAATTAGGTGAGATCGAGCTCTGACTCTAAACTTGAATAGGTTTCTGAATTTATTTCACCCTTCACATTGACTAATGGGCTAACAGTTGTGACATAATCCCCCATTGGATATTTTTCCTAGATACTCCATGGGCGTTGGATAAGAGTTCCCAATGGTAGGTCTATGGTGAAAATACCAGGGGTGAGATAATGCCTGTTATCTCATGGGTGGCCAGAGGTTGTGTATGCCACTGTTATGCCATAAAATATCCATTTGCAATGCATGTTATATGCAGTTAAAACACTAAACAGGGTAGGATAAAATCTAAAAACGTCATTTAATTTCATATTCCAATATCATTTCACAAGACAACTCACACATATAAACAATCCTTTGAAATTTCGTGACTCTTTTTTTTTATAGCAATTGAAGTGTTTGTGTATATCTCATAAGGATGCAAGAAGATTGTACCAACTATCTCGTAAGGATTTGAAAGGTTTGAGTCTGATGTCTAATATCGATTTAAAGGGCTTGTACCGAATATCTTGTATACATTTGGGGGGGGGGGGGGGTGTATCCAATATCTCATAGATTGGAGGAGGTTGCGCTGAATATCATGAATTTTAGGGGATTGTGTCTGATATCATATATGGATGTATATGGAGGTTGTGTCACATACCTTGTAAGGATTTGAGGAGATTGTACTTGAAACCTCATATTGGTGTCAGGGCGTGTGCTGAAAATTCAGTAAGGATCTGAGGAGTTTGTGTCTAATACCTCATATGGATGCAAAGAGGTTGCGCCAAATATCGTATAAGGATTTGAGGGTTCGAGTATCCCAGCGAGGAGGGGAGGGGTACATAGGATGCAGGGACTGGAGCCAGACTACCCAATACTCAATGGCTAATTGGGTGGTTTATTTTGCTGATTAATAATGCTTCCGATCATGTACACGGGTGAGATAAAATCAGAAACCCACTGGATGGATAATACGTTGGTCCACACCCCACCTCGTTTGACTGCTACGTAACTCAAGTAACTTCGCTTCGTGAATTACTTGGCAGTCAAACTCGGTGTAGTGCGGACCAGGTTATTTTCACCTCATGAGTTTTATTCTATTTATTATCCACCCAATACAGAGTCTCCATACTAAGCCTATGGAGCCTATAAATTGTTACTGAGTAGAATACGGGAAGCCGTATTCTCCCAAGAGAATACGGCTTTTTCTGCCACCTGACGGGCATTACAGGAACTATTTTATATAAACAATGTAGTTGACGCTACGCAATACTCCTCGCTATCACTCAAAGTATTACTACGCGTGAACTACGCGAAGAATATGACCACACAAATCCAAATCATCGTAATATTGTGTATGTATCTCATCAGTGGATAAGAATGACCCCCGCGGCCTTCATAATGGCCGGCCTGTGATGTGGATCAGACAGTATTGACCGCCAACACGCCGCACACTTATCTGGAGGCGTGTGTGTGTGTGGGGGGGGGGGGGGGGGGGTATGGTCTTTGTACTCGGCCTCAGGCCTCCAGGGCGGCCAGAGCTTTAAGGGTTTAAGTACTGGAGGTCCGGTGTGCTGGCTACAAGTCATACACTTCGTATATAATATTGAGTATTTTGTCCAGTTCTGTATACTCTGACCATTCCTGCTCCAACAATGTCACGAAGACTGCGATATACGCTGTACAATACCTAGATTTACTTAAATGATCTCTTTCATGTGTTTATAGATACTCATTGACAAATATTTTTTGTCTCTAAATTGTATTTGAACCTGTTCATATGTCATGTAAGTCCATAATCTGGACGTTAGGCAATTCAAGGATGTTTTTCTGACTGGAGCCAGCGGAGGATAGGCATTATGTTGCCAAGCTGTTTTTACTCCAGTATAAATAAAAACCTTTAAAAAAAAATCTTGGAAAATGGCATCCAAACCCTTGATGACTCACCACAGCGGAACATTCTCAAACCTATATCAGACTAAGGGTACATGAAGACTTTTTTCTCCACCTCGAACATGAATTACCGTTTAATGATATTCAAGTTCGTTCACTACAACGGTCTTGGACGCCCATAAGGTCGTCCATAAGGTTTGAATGAAGTTGACCACATCGTTCCTGGGTCTTCTTCGCGTACAGAAAAGGGTCATCATGTACGATGATATGGATTATTAAACGGACCCCATATTCGCATATTCCTCACACCATATATACTAAAAGTTTTCAGCCTTCGCTGACACATGGCGTTACGATTGGACGATCGCTTGTATCGCACCGACAGAGTTAGTTGTCAGTGACAATAGTGGTTGTATCGTTCACTGGTCCTATATCTAATTGATATCACAAAGATTTTTGCAGTCGAATAGCAGCTTGTCAGTTAGTAGAGTAAAGGTCCAAATGAAATTATGTTTTATTAAGTAGACTCCCGCAGATACCACCACCTTAGGGTCTGGGCCAACATGGTCGCATTAGCGAGATGGTCGCATTACCGAGAGTACAGGTACAACTCCATTAACAGTGCTATTAGAATTCAATACTGAGAAAATCATGAAAAAACATCAATAGCGTTTTATAGAGGAAACCTATGAAAGTTTAGGGTCAGAGCTTGTATCCCATCGAGTTTGAAAAACATAGTAATTCACAAGGCGAAGCCATGTGAATTATATTGCGATTCAAAAAAGATATGATCAAGCTCTGACCCTAAAGTTGAATAGGTTTCTGAGTTCATCTCACCCTTCAGATTGACTAATGGACTAACCATTGTGACATAATCCCCCATAGGGTATTTTTTCTAAAAACTCAATGGGCGTTGGATACGAGTTTCTAATGTTAAGTCTATGGGGAAAATACCAGAGGTGAGATAAATTATCATAAATCTACACGAGTTAATGAGTAACTAGACACTGTTAATTACAAACCTCTGCCAAGGTATTGGTCTTCTTGGCATACTGTTCAGCATACTTTGGAAAATGATGGTTGTATGAGACACAGTGCATGGATACTTTGAATACACAGTCTGATCGGTTTTCTTTTGTTTTTTTTTTGTTTTTTTTTGTTTTTTTATTTGACAAAACCATCAATTCTGCGTATAGCAGATCTTCCACTGAGGCACATACATCATGGTACAGTCGATGACAGTAGTATTCCAACACAGGGAAAAATAATCATGTATGATGTACAGTATGTATAATATAATATTAATAGTGATGAGATGGGATAGGGAACAAGTATAAGATTATATACAGTACATAAATTTATCATAAACATGAGAGTCTAACATTCTATCAAACTATCAAAAAGAAGGAAAACTGAAATACCACCATAGTAAATACACGTAGAACATAAATTGAAGTAGAAGTGGTTACATTTAATGATATATAAAATATATTAACGTTATGCCATTATTGAATCTGAAACTAATGTACATACCATAATGCTACGGAACAGCAATCTTTTAATGGGCATATTTACATAATCATAATTATTTATATTGAGTCAAATACATTAAAGCTACTCGGATTTCAGTCCGTGCGTTGTGTGTTCACTTAACCCTTTACAAGTGGGGGTCTCTCACAGACCCATATTGTTTGGGACGGGTGCCAGACACAGGGCTAATGCTAGGGGCGAGCTAGACTGGCTCCAGTCCCTGCATCCTATGGCTATCCTCCTGGTTGGGATACAGATTCATGGGCCAGTCAGGGTGGATACATAATTTAATGAACTTTATTCTTATTGTGTTTAACCATTTAATAAATGTTCATAACCAAAGACTTGAGCAAGTCTAGGGGCGAGCCTATTATCGTCCAAAGCCAGTTGTTTGATCATGTTTGATCTATCAATGGTCATGATCATATGTACTTTTGACTTCAGGTTGCCGTGACTCAATAGTTGGTTCTATTTGATTTAACCAGTGGATAGTTGGACTTATGGGTGGGATTTTTAAAACCTGCTAAATTGCCAAAATAAGCTTATTCAAGGTTCATGTTGTATAAATGTATCTCATGAATGTAAAAATGAAATTATTTGGTGTATCTTTTGATAATCTTTCTTTCCAAATTCGGGTTTTGTAGAGCTCTGAGGAATTTTTCCTTCCGAAAATCAACAAAAACTGTGATTTTTTATTGATTTTTGCTTTGTTCAAAAACTGGGAGACACAATTTCGAGCAAATTGTATTTATTAACATGTTTAAAGCATATGTCATGAGAAGTGTAGACAACATAATTTTGAAAATTGGTAAAAGATTGAAAAAATATTAAAATGCTAAAACTACCCAGGACCTTCAAATTTTCCAACATAGAGACCCATAGAGTATGTTGTTCAAGACCCCGACTTTCAGAGGAAAATACTAATGAGATATATAGGGAGAAATTATTTTTTCTTTATTGTACAATGTTGACCAGAATCCTGACTGTGATACCTGAAAGTTTCAACACAATCTGATTATCCATCCTGATATCAGAACATTATGATCCCATGATGATATTTTTCCAAAAACATGGGTTGTTGGACAACACACCTCTAGAGGATGTGTAAAAGAAAAAATAATCATAATAGAATAACAAATATCATTGGTTATGTTAAGTACCCCTACCACTCATGAATACCCAGGTTGGTTTTATTTCTAAATAAAAAAATATACTTTTTATTGTTCAAAAACTGAACATGTGTTGTCCGACACCCCGGGGTGTCGGACAACACGCTGTTTTACAAGTTATGATTTTGGGGTTGTTTTTTATCAGTAATTGAGTGGTTTGCTTTGTGAAATATAGCTTATTATCATTTCATTAAAAATATAAAGTATTATAGCCTCAAATATTATTTTTCTCATTGTTCTGAGTAATTCTATTAACGTGTTGTCCGACACCCCTCGTGTTGTCCGACACCCCTGTGTTGCCCAACACCCCAAATATGGTTTAGAGCTTTTCTTTTAAATCTAATATATGAAAAAGGTATTTTGGATAAAATATAATGTGTGTCACCGTATAATATTAGTCTTTCTTAAGTTATAAGCATTTATAACATTTCTTGAAATTTCAGATATTTAAGGGGTTGGACAACATGCAGTATTATACACAACTTCAAAAGGCTCTCAAATCTAAACCATTGATCTGATTTTGTTGGAATAATATTTTTCTGGAACGTACTTAGTAGGTGAGTAACATAAAATATAAAAAGAAGTATTATTCGGAAAAAAAAATTTTGCGTGTTTTATCCCAGGTTCAAAGCTGAATTTAGCAGGTTTCAAAAATCCGACCCTTATGTTTTGATGACTCGAAATAATCATAACTACGTGAACTTCTGAGTATACCTATTGATGGCAAGGTGGTCGCATTACTGTATTCAAATATTAGAGAGAGGAAAAACATTTGGGACTGATCCAAAATGTCTGTAATTTAGGGTTGGTCAGATTAGGGATATATTCATTAGGTGAGTCTCCTGTATATGGCACAGGTATAGAGCTGCCATATTCGTCCGTTATACAAGTCGAGATGAGGCTTAATGGCATTTATTGCATAAGGATTTGTTAAGTCAATCAATTGGATCTGTTTTTCAGCTCTCCATGTCCATATATATTTGGGAGTGTATTTCCCCATGATTAATAGATTTGAGGCTGTATTCCATGGATTTCGAACTCAATGGTCACAATTTCTGACCGTTTAGAACTAGTGGGTAGTGGTTTCTGAGGATCCATATATTTTCAATGAGAACATTGTAATAGATGGATAATAAAATCTGGGAATCATTCAGAAGTTTAGTACCGTTATAATAAATGTATCTTGTATATGAAACAAAAGATTCAGACCTGTCATACTTGAGGAATTGAATGCTAATTTGCTAAAAGTGGCATATAGGAACCTGGCATGTTGAAATATAAAGTGTAAACAAGGTTAACTGGTGCAATGACTTAATGACAGATCAGTTTGCCCTCACAACAAGTTGTTTGCTAATAACCTGCAAGAAAAAGGTTCACTTTTATAACAACTTGAGTACTCCCCAGGCTGCATCACAATATAATCTGGTCGTCATGGTTACAGGAAGACCTGCAGGAGACGCTGACCGGTTGAACCTCATGCGGGAGTCACCGGAAGCAGTTTCACCTCCATGATTGGCGGTTGTGCGCGCGCAGGTTCCGCGGTTTGAGTCACAGACGCTGAGAGCCGCCTTTTCTAGGACTTCTTAGTGGAGATTCCTGGAAGTTATTGCAGGCGCCTATAGGCCGCGCAACCGTATAGGGGACTGAAAACTAGTTTTTTTTTTCTTGAAATACAGAAAGTCTCATAACTTAGGCTGTAAAAAAGAAACAGATCTGCAGAAGGTACCTTATTAAACCAGAGACTATGGGTTTTATTGTCATATATATTTTGAGTTTATTGAGATAATTTATCTGTTTTGATTTTTGAAATATTTTATCAGAAATCATGTTAAAAGTTAGGCAAAATGTTTGACTTCTGGAATATATTTGAGGGAATCACTATGTGAATCCGGATGCCACCTTAGTCCATAATATACCTTCCTGACCTATAGTGGTGTGGGTGGAAGCTGCTGGTGTGGGTGGTAGTTGATTGTCTGGGTGGTGGCTGGTGGTGGGGAGAGCAGCTAGGGGTGTGGGTGGCAGATGGTGGTGTGGCTGGCAGTTGGTTATGTTGGTGGCAGTTGGATATGTGGATGGTAATTGGTGGTGTGGGTGATGGTTAACAGTGTGGGTAGCAGTTGGTTGAGTGGGTGGCAGCTGCTGGTGTGTGGTATCTGATGGTGTTGGGTAGCAGATGATTGAGTGGGTGATACCTGTTGTTGTGGATGTTGGCCTGTGGTATGGGTGGCAATTGGTGGTGTGGGTGGTGGCTGGTGGTGTGGGTAGCAGCTGGGTGAATGGGTGGCAGCTGGGTTTTGAGTAATAACTGGTGTGTGGTTGGCAGGTGCTGGTGTGAGATTGTGTGGTGGTGTGGTTGGCGGGTGGTGGTGTGGGTGGAATTCGTTGTGTGAGTGGCAGCTGGTGTTGTGAGTGGTGGTTGGTGGTGTCAGTGGCAGTAGGTGGTGTAGCAGCGGTTAGTGGTATGGGTGACAGCTGATGGAATGGGTAGCAGCTGGTGGTGTGGGTATTGGCCTATGGTTTGGGTGGCAGTTGGTGGTCTGGGGGTGTCTGGAGGCGTGCATAGTTGCTGGTCATGTGGGTGGCAGCTGGTGGTGGGTGTTGACCTATAATGTGGGTGGCAGCTAGTGGTTTAATGGCAGCTAGTTATGTGGGTGTTCCCTGGTGGTCTAAGATGCGGGTGGTGATGTTGACGGTAGCTGGTGGTGTGGATGTCAGTTGATGGTGATTGCTGCACTAGGGTTAGACTGGCTCCAGTCCCTGCATTCGATGTCTACTCTCCTCGCTGGGATACAGGGACTGGTACAATCGGTAATGGTGGTAGATTCCTGGCGCTGTATAGCGCAAATATTTCCAACACTCTCCAAACAGATATCATGGCTACTAGTCAGATATAGCGCCAGTATTTCCAACACTCTCCATACAAATATCATGGCTACTAGTCAGATATCTGATAGGAGATTGATACCCTCTCACTTTGATCTCAATCGGGTCACAGTCAGTCAGATATAGCGCCAGTATTTCCAACACTCTCCATACAAATATCATGGCTACTAGTCAGATATCTGATAGGAGATTGATACCCTCTCACTTTGATCTCAATCGGGTCACAGTCAGGAGTAGGCTAAATTTATTGCTATGACAACACAGGCGACCAGGGAACTGGAGGAGGGGAGGGGGAGGAGTAGGAGAAAGTATAGGGTTACAGGGAGTGGCTTTGGGCCATAAACAAGAGATTCTGTTCATAGTGGACAAGTCTTTGATTCATGGGCCAGTCAGAGAAGGATATATACTTTAATGAACTTTATTCTGATTGTGATTGATCATTTAATTAATGTTCATAATCAAAGAATTGAGCAAGTATACACTATGGTGTGTGTGGCAGTGTTGTGGGTGGCAGTGGTGATGAAACTGAGGGTACATAGTGATGTGGGTGGCAGATGACTGTTTGGATGGCACCTGGTTGTGCGGGTCATGGGAGTGGTAGCAGCTGCGGGTGTGTGATGGTGCGGATGGTGCTGGTGGGGTCGGTAGGTGGCAGTCGTGTGGGGGATGGTTGGAGGTGTTGGTGGTGGCCATAGACCCTCCAGAGGTTACAGAACTCCTTATTATCGCCCCGGGTAAGTAAAAGTTCCGCTCCCGACTGACTGGCCACACTACGACTGCATGAACCACAGTTTTCTTACTTATAATTGGAGAAACTGAATATAATTTCGGATTTAGATGTAGAAATAGCTGAAATTTCCATTTCTGGAATCAGAATTTCAATTTGAAGATTTGTGAAAACCGTTTAACTGCAATAATTCTGGGTTACGGGTCAAGGGTCTATCACCATACAACGTCGGCAACCAGCGAACACCGGAACTTGTAAACAGACTGGATTATGGGATACCTCAATAGGGTCTATGGCAGTCGGTGGTATGTGTGGCGGTCGCGGTTCATGGTGTGTTTTCAATTTTTTTTATCGGTAACACCCTGTTTTCAGTTGGCTCCAGTGGCTAATGGCTGATTTCACATATGCTAGGTACTGAGGATATACCTCCAGCATGGAGTTGTCCCATTACCTTAAGTTCATATAAGGAATAGAGTAGACCAAGTAGCCAATGACTGCATTCGCAGCAAACCCCGACCTTAACCCTGACCTCATTACATGATATTTCCTAGCGCCTTGGGAGGGCTATACAGTCGAGAGTTGACCTCGAATTTTAGGGGCCACAACCACCCTCTATAGGTAGGTCATGCAATTTATGATCACAAGTTTATCGAGTCAAAACATGGTCGAGTCTAGTACTTACATCTAGATGGTATGTACAATGATATTAAGGATGTCAGATCATTACGCAGGTAAACATGTTGCATGTAGAATGGGTTTGTTTTTGATTAACAGAGTAAGATTTTGGTGAGATGATTTCCGTGACTAATCAGTCATTTCGCTGGGCTCTGAGGATTCTTTTAGGGAAGTTCTTGAACACGAATGGATTACTCATACGTCTCGTCTAGGAACCAAGTGGATTCCAGTGGTAGGCAGTTTTGTAGTTAATACTTTTTCGATAGACTTTAGTTTAAACCTCTCAGTTTTTAAAATAGGTCCCTCACTAGGTTGGTTGTGTGAGAGGTACTGGTGGCACCCTCTACACTCAGTCCCTACTCACCGTCCTTTCTCACAGATTCCTCCCCGAAAAGTTCAAATATTGGTCCATTATGCTACAATGAATAGAAACGAATTTATATGATTATTATTATCGGTTGTCTTAAAAGAGAAAGTCCCCTATTGAACACTCGTTGAATACATTCACAGAGCACCAATCTACTCAATCCAAAAATTAGGTTTAAATAACGAAGCCACGACAGCTTATCTGACCTCAGTGAGATCACGGCAGCTCGCCTTTTGATTGGATGTCCCGGGCGATAAAAGGCAAAGGGAGACGAGGGAGTGAGATAAATACAACCATCTGACCTCATGATTAGGCAAGGGCATAGCCGTCTTTCTAATCCTCATTTTTATCCCGTCCCACCACCACGTGGGGATGTGACATGATGAAGGGATTATTTCGCTGACGTGGGGGTAACACGTGAGTGGTGCTGCTATCTGCCTCCATCACATCACTTTGTGAGGGGCGCTTCTGTGCGGTTCAGATGTGGACTTCGGGGTAATCACCCCAGACTCCGCATTTCATGGCTCTTTCATGAGGTAATGTAACCGCCACACAGGCTGATATTCATAATGGACTCCTCAATTCAAGGATCAAGCAGGGATTCAAATATGGCAGCAATACTGGCCCCGTCTGTGTGAGGTCTGGGGGTTGTGCTCAGATTGTCAAGGTTTGGTTTTGATTGTGATGGTGTGGACAGGATGTGGTGAATGGGAAGGTGTGTTTACATCGTGGTAGTTGGGAAGATGTGTCCAGATTATAGTTTAGTTCCAGAAGAGTGATGAATTATTTCGCAAATATTGATTGTTACTTATTCATGCACATGTCACAGGAGAAATCCTGCAGATACCGGTTTTTCTACTGGTACTAGGAAGAACGCCATTTGGTGGCTATACTTCGTCATTTTGTAATTGAGTTTAAAAAAAAATATATAAAAAAAAGGTTCAGGAAGGTTTGGTTAATTTTTGATGGTGGGGAAGGTGTTTATAAATTATGAAGTAGAGAAAGTGCGCAGAGGTTGTGAAGGCGAAGTAGGTTATGCAGTTATTTTTTCCGATCTGCACACCACCCACACCCCCACCAGGGACGCGGAATATGCGCCCAAGGAAGATCTTTTGAAACATAGGTTATGCAGATTGTGTTGCTGGAGAAGTTGTGTACATTTTGTGGGAGGGACATCAATGATTATTGTATGTATTATTAATGGCAGGATGCAGCACCACAATACCAAATACTCCATGGGCTGTGACTATACCACGTGACCGTCACCAAATCGGCAACTCCTTCGATATGCCTCATCAAGGACTCGTTAACTCTAGCTGTACTTGTCATTGAAGGTGAAGAAGGTGTGTTCAGATTGTGATTATTAGAAAGATATGTTAAGATATTTTTTATTTAGCAATTGCAAACTCTCGCAAAGGCGAGTTTTTCAATTACAATGTTTTGGTGGTACAATTTCGATACATGGAAAAAGGTCGCACCATACTGGAATCAAAAACATTAAATACCTAGATATGATGTAATAGCTCATTTGTGAAAAATGAGGTATGAGTTGATAGTGATGAGGAAGGTGGTTTGACAATCCCAACATCTAAAGCTTCTTCCCTTTACTCTTAAATTCCTTAGTGGTCAAACTAAGCTGGGCCTCTGCCTGCCGGTATATCATTCTATACATTTACCCCCATCTAATACGGCGATTCTTTGACCACGACGGTCTTGGGACAGGGCAACTTGAACGTAATTTTGGAGCTGCCTCAGGTCCTGCCTATTTAGGTTTCTGGTGGAGTTATTGTGCATAGATTGTAGTGATGGGTGGAATGTATGTTCAGATTGTGATAGTTTGGAAGATGTCTTCAGATTGTAAAGATAACGGGGAAGGTGTGTTTAGATTACGATTGTTGGAAAGATCTATTATGGAGGCGAAGCTGTATTCATATTTTAGTGATTGTGATTGTGGGGAAGGTGTGTTCAGATTGTAATTGTGGAGAAGCTGTATGCAGATTATGATTGTGGGGAAGGTAAATACAGATTGTGAGCTTCACAAGTTCCACTGTTGCTATCGTCTCCATCCAAGTAAGTGTAAAATCACCACAACTACAAGTGGGTTGATGTTTCAGAGACGGTTTATTAGATAAAAAGCTGATCACAAGTTAAACATCAGGCATCTGAACCTGTCGTCGACGTTTCGGTAATAATAACTTTCATCGGGACACAGATCCTCTCCATCCTTAATTCAAAAATCTTGTTTCTACTTCTTTTCACCTGCCTCTAATCTAATTCCATTCCTTCACTTCCTTCGTCCTCTTCTCCTTTGCCCTGCTGTCCCTTTCCATGTCTGCCCGTCTCCACTTTTGTCCATTTTTATCCTACCTGAATATAACCGTAAAACCATCAATGATCCCCCACCTCACATTTGTCACGGTCAGGCAACTCTTGACCTGAAGGAAACCCACTTTCCACGCATCAGTGGAGAGCGACCATTCTGGGTGCCATCTTTGATCTTCGTCAGGTGGTACAGGGAGGTCTGCTCTCGTCTTTAACCGGAGGAGGGCAGAGGTCAGGCCGTGTCCTTGAACTCTGTGTGGGTTTGTTATGGGGAGCCGCTAACTAGGTAGTATGGCACAGACATACGCTGATAGGTATGTAGTGATATGATACAGAGCGTAGTGTGATAATTAAATGGAACTGAACTAGAGTTAGCAGGTCGTGTTGTTATGTCACGATGGTCAGGTAGCGAATTACTACACGAGGCGTAGCCGAGCGTAGTGAGTAGCAAACCTGACTGGAGTGACATCACAACACAACCTGCTAACTCGAATTCGGTTCCGTATTTATCCTACCCCTTCTACATGACTTTATTTTATTAAGAAATATGCAAACACTCACCGAAATCCAGCTAAGAATGCATAAATGGACATGTTGGTTCCTTGTTTATACTGTCGCTAGAACGCATGCTGATTGGTCAATTCTTTTTATGCCCCTAGAGGCATAAAACACACTTAATGTCACTGCATGCCACATAAAATGTCCATAGCAGTTTTTTACTAGGGGTATGATAAATATATGTACGAGTGTGATACAATGATACAGTAACGTGGTAAGAATACCTTACAACACAGGTAGATTAGGGTTATATTTTCTCTTATATCTATATTCAGAAAATGATCCTCACATCTTATGGGGTGTTTTGGGGTGTATTTTCTTATAAGAAAAAAACACAGGTAGATTATCAACTGGCAACATAAAGTTACTGGCTGATTTCTTTTGCCCATCCACAACGATATGGAGATACTGGGGCTCGTTGAATAATTTGGACAAAGGAGACTTAATTGTCCCACGATGTCTCTTAGAAAAGTGTCATTTGATAAACCTAAATTCTCGTCCTGCACGACTCCCCTTCAAGAAGATAAATTTATTCCTGTCCAGAAATGTTGAATAAATTTGACCCGCATCGTCCCTGGGTCTCGTTGGCGTACATAAAAAAGGTCTTAATGGTAGCGTAGGTGATCACCGTATACATAAATTAAACCAGAGAAAATATATTTATTATGGACGTGAATAGAAACTGGCATCGTTAGAGGGGAATATCTGAAATAGTGTACGATTGGAAGTGACCCTGATGAGGCTGTCTTTGTGTAATATAATAGTTGGTCTATGGCACCTCTTACTCGCCATTACATATGTGTGTACGTCTGGGGGTGAGCCTGAGAGGGCTGATGGTCTGTGATATTGTAATCGGTATGCAGCTTTGGTTATTTCTTCATTACCATAAATTGAATGTGTCACCTGTGATTGTATACCACTGAGCTTTGTAGTCCGTAACCGGACAGTGGAAGATCTACTATTGTAGAACTGTCTTTGTTTCAATAAAAGAAAAATTAGATTCATGTATGATTAGAAATAATGAAATTAATTATTGTATGGACGGTTATTGTATGGATATATACATGTACTATCATAGCATGGTGGCTATGGTGATACATACTATTCCCCTTACTTTAACTGTGTTATTGTGAAGTAACTTCGGGCACAAGGATGCCGGCTTGTTACCTAGGAAATACGGCCTTATGGTGTCCATAAGATAACATACATGTACATGTATATATGAATTCATTCGAAAAAGATATATTAGGTGTGATGTTGCACTCTGATTAGTTTTTGCGACTGCAGCCTGACAGGATTTGTCCGAGTGAAGCATCTACGCAGCCATACTTGATTTAAAACAGATGTTTCGTCCTCAATTTTACAGACATTGTATGTTGGATGAAATCAAAATTTTCCAATACTGTTAGTTTGTAAATTTATGAAGAAAGTCTTACGATCACCAATGAATTCGCAAATATTATAGCTTTGAAAAGTTTGCTATTTATAGTTTTAATACGATTCCTAGGACTACAGATATATATATGCAGTTTAATATTTCGATGTCTGTTACATATGTATGGGGTTTACGCCACCCATACATACAGTTTCACACACTGACGTGTGCATGTGTAGCTCGTACTACACATACACAGTATACAACCGTGTGACTTATTGAAATATCCATACACACACATCGCATCATGTACAGTCAGCCACAGTAGTCTCCTCATCACGCTAGTCTGCCGTAATCCCAGAATACATAGCGCAGTCACGTGATCGCCGACGTCACAGTCCAGTTCGCCTGACCCCGGCGAGAAACGGGGAGGCGATGAAAAACACAAAGGTGGCATTGAGTGCCAGCAAGCCAAACAGCAACCAAGTGGCACTAGGCGGTATCAGAGAGGGACATGTGATTACCTGGGTGTATGACCTGCCCTTCTCCGCTTTCTTCTCTACGCCTCCCCTTTAATCTCACCTGATATTAAGATGGCTTGCATGTAAGGGGTGTAAGAGTTTACAAACTTCAGCTCTCGATTTACTGTAAGACCAATGGGTGACCGTTCTTTTCCCCCCGGGGAAAGGAATGTCATTCACTGTGTGTTTCAGTATTTATCGTCTGAAGATATTATTACAGTATTAGTTGTTCTGTGTCATGGGTAGCTGAGATATCGCGATATCTGCATCTATAGAAATTTTAAGGCTGTACCGAGATTCTGACAAGCCGACACCAATAAAGAAATATGGTGCGAATCTCTCAGTGGAAGATTTTAAGTAATATAGGTCATATTTTTGGTGTCTTTTATGTGTAAAACAATGTATATGGTACTGGGACCGTTCGTTCATTGATACCGTATTCATTTTCAGCGGTAATTGTTCAGCGTCGGCCGGTGCAAATGTAGCTAAAAGGATATATACAATTGTTCATCGTGGGAGCGAGCACATGTTAATGCAGAAGGGCTTATTGGTTATAGGAAAGGAGACGGTAATTTTGAACATGGAGAAAGAACCAACAACTTTTTAAAGGATTTGTGATGTTGAATATAAAAGAGCGCTGCTCGAATTTAAAAAAAAAAGAAAAATATGGTAACACATTTAATGTCACATATGTCTCACGTTACACATACCTTATACCATACTGGTCACTCGACAGTTGCTGATAGAATTCTGCATACCAACCCTATAGGATTGGTAGGAGGTGCAGAAGCCCAGCATGTGAATGGAGAATACCCCCCCCCCCCCCCCTCCCGCTGGCCTGGTTGCCATACATAGAGGTAGGATTTCAGAGATTAAAGCTCCTTTTTTACAGTCTTATTTTCACGCCTCTCCCATCAAAGAAAGCAGTTTAAAGATGTTTGTCGACTCTGCTACAGATCTTTGAAACCAGGAGCTAAGAATAATGACCATGTTGTATTTAAACTATCATATCTGATGGGACAGACTTAGATATCTGACATACAAACTGTCATATCTGATTGGGCAGACCTTATTATATGGTATTTAATCTGTCTTATCTGAGGTGGCAGGTTTTAATACATGACATTTAAACTGTTACATCTGAGGGGATATATATGTTTTCATTTGCTGTGTGAAAGATCTTAGAAACCCGGCCCGGCGGCCCACCCAGCAGGTGGTTGCGTAAAAGCGGTACAATATCGCAAGGGAAAGAATTGACATGTCAATTCCCAAAGTCGCATGAGACTTTCTCCCTTTTGGGGGAAAAATATCGCATGCGACTTTGTACCTCAGCGGGGGGCAAAAGGGGATGCAAAAGGGGTGGTGCAATATCGAAAGGCTTCCACGGCACATTTGGCGATATTGTACCGGAAAAACATCGCAAGGGTACTTTTACGGCGACTTTTTGCTTGCGATATGCAAAAGTCGCCAAGTGTGCGTTGGGGTTTACCGCTTATAGGTCATATACTACATTTTTCTTGGTTAGGTTTTTTTTAAACTGATTCTATTCTAGTTCTTACATGCAAGCCATTTCTCACAGTGGAATAGTTTTCACAATCCAGCTGTGTATTACTGTAGAAACAGTTCTCATGGTAGAACCAATTGTTACAGTATAGTCAAACTGTTTTCAAAGTCATGGTGTTTGTCACTGTCAGGGCGTTTGTCACCAACAAGGCGTTTATCACCATCAAGGTGTTTGTCACAATTAGGGCATTTGTCACCATCAAGGTGTTTGTCACCATTAAGGGCCACATCCACCAGAGCCAACACGCTACGATAGATCTCCCGACACACCCCGACACGCTGCGACACGGTTTGTGTCGTAGCAAATATCGCACATGTTCGATCGTGTCAGAGTGTGACGAGCGGCTTCTGACACAGCCCCTGGTATTGGCGCGTGTCGGCCTGTGTCAGGTCGTGTCGGAGACTTGTGTCGTAGAACTGTGGTCCACCAAAGAAGACGTCGGCGACGAACAAAATTTGTGTCCAGAGGGCGTGTCGGAGTGTGTCGGGAGGCATGTCGGCTCTGGTGGACACGGCCCTTTATGGTGTTTGTCACCATTATGGTGTTTGTCACCATTATGGTGCTTTTCACCATCAGGGTGATTGTCACAATCAGGGCATTTGTTACCGTCAAGGCGTTTGTCACCATCAGGGCTTTTGTCACCGTCAAGGCGTTTGTCACCGTCAGGGCGTTTGACATCATCAGGGTATTTGTCACCATTTCTAGAGCGTTTGTTACCGTCAGCGTGTTTGTCACCATCAAGACATTTTTCACCGTCAAGGCATTTGTCCCACGTTTGACACCGTTTTTCACCGTTAGGTTGGTGTAAATAGCGCCACTTACCATCACGGTCAGGGCCATGGTACAGAGGTCAGAGGTGAGCTCTCAGTCTGTTATCACATCTTCCTTCAATGACATCAAACCCTCTGATGCCACCGCACGCGCTCGTGTCCGGCATATCCAGTCGTCAATCCTATCTCCGGCCGAGTGCCAGCGGACGGTTACTAACGATAGCCGTCTCGCGAGACCTATAGCGGAGTGCACACAATGTGATGACGTAACGGGAGGTGACGTCATCGGATCCAGGGTCATGTAGAGGTGAGTTCCAGGTCAGGTGCGGTGGTCATCACGCTGCTACTGGCAGAACTCGTCTCCATATAGGCCAGTTTCCATTGGCCGACAAACACGGTGTAATTTTTTTGTGTTCTCCCAATAGCCTATTTATGTTTTGCGTCACCAGTGCTAAATGTCCGTCAGTGGTTCTAGACTGCACATCGATGATGGCCAATGGAAATTAGGAGAACACAAAAAATCTACACCATTTCGTCAGCCAATGGAAACGGGCCTTATGCCTCAGACAGGTTGATTTAACAGACTTTTTATATTAGTCTCCTCTGAAGATACATATTAGTTGTTTTATAAAAATGCTGTGATTGATATGTTCATACAGAGGGAGAATTCCTCATGAAGTCCCGTCTCAAAGAACCATCTGTGCCTTAAAGAAACCCGCTTTTTGTGTCAAGGTTTATTTATCGTGAGTTATACCGTATTTAATATCCTGTCATATTTCATCATTAATTAATGATCATTATTTTCAATATGTTTAATAGACTGGCTTCAGTCCCCTGTATCCCTCCATCTACCCGGCTCTCCTCGCCAAGATACAGGACCAGTCATATTGCAACATACTTTATCCTAATTATGTTTAACCATTAAATGAATGCTCTCAATCAAAGGCTTTAAACCCATAAACAGTCGGTTAAGTGCGTACAGCGACCTGATTAAGGTCGGCAAGAATCGGTCATTACCCCAAGGCAAGTAATGCCATACCCGATTAAAATCGGGTCTGTGAAGTCCGTACAGCGACAAGATTCTGACCGACCCGACGGATTCGTCGGGCAAAGGTGTGATCGGGTATAATGGTCGTGTCGCTGTCTTATAAGCTTTGGCAAGTCTATCTGTTTAACTATATTATAGAATGGAAAATATTATCGTAAAACTGGATGAGTTTTAATCATGGCCATCGTATGCCACGACTGGAGTTTGGCATAGTGATTTCATGAGGCGAAGCCGAGTGAAGTCCGCAGTCAAAACTTCATGAGTTGAATGTGGTAGCCACGATTAAAACGAATCAGGTTTTGATTTTATTCTACCCTGTCTCCTTGATTTTGGAATATTATGTGATAACAATTCTGTATGCCACTAGTGGCATATAAAACTCCGTATGCCATGCTGACTGGCATACGGAAACTCAATGTTAAGCCTGTGGGATTTCATATGAGGGGTAGGATAATACTGCCTACCTCTGTGATGTTTCCCGCTGTGGAACCGTATTACTGCATCATGAGCATACCGCATCCTAAATGTGATTCCTTGTTCAATAAAACCAATCCTATTTGATGGCCTACTTTTTGTTTAGCAGGATGTGCTTAAGGCGTAAGGGTGTGTCTGCGGACGGTAACGTATACGTGTTGTGAGCGTGGATGGGGAGAGAGGTTTTCGTACCCAAAGGAAATCCGCTTTATTTGTCACTGAGAGGGCACATACCGGCGTTGAGGACTAGATCTGAAACCAGGACGTAATAATTAAAGTAATAACACATATTATGGTCCATTAAGCGTCTGAGTCTTTCCGTACCTGATACTTGTCAAGGCACCTAGGACCGCCTGCTATACTTGTTAATGCATTTTTGCAGCGGGGAGGGAGCGGAATTCACCGAACCCCACCCATCGTTTGGGCCTCGTCTGGTGGGTTTATATAGTGAAATTCAATAGCTCACATCCCCCTTCAGAGGCCCTGGATCCACCCCTACTATGAGTATTTGGTTCCTGTTAGTATACCTGTCAGAACCGGGTAGCAATCTAACTATGCTCGTACGTGAAGATTAAGTAGTTGTAATGTGTTCCCTTTAAGCTATTAAGTCATTGCAATTAAAACCCTTTTCCTGTGACGTTCAGGATGAAGAGGATTCATTATTCACCAGTGTAATTTCTTATTTCATTTTGAGTCCATTTTACTGTTATAATACTTCAAAGTTTGTGTCACTTCTCAGTTGGAAACCCATATCTACTTTCGATGCTGCAGTATGATTACCGCTTATAGGTCATATACTACATTTTTCTTGGTTAGGTTTTTTTTACCTGATTCTATTCTGGTTCTTACATGCATGCCATTTGTCACAGCGGTATAGTTTGCAGGCAGGGCTTAAAATTATTGGCCAAGTTGCCGTAAACACGGAAATCATAAAAACATCCCTCCTGTTTCTGCAGGTTTCGTGTGATTAAAAAAAAATCTTTTGTACTTTTTGACATAAATATCACTTTCAGTGGTGCCTGGATGCATCGCACTGAAAAGGGTTAACGTGATAAACCTGTACTGGCGGACCAGCTGTATGCGGTCATCCAAAGTGCGTGCTTTAAAGTAAAACTAATACAACAATAGACAGGAAACAAATTGTACTGTATGTACACTATTGGTTCATTCCCTGGAAGATACTTTCTTCATTCAAATATAGAGAGGGGTTACAGGATTCATCTGTTGGGCTACAGGTTCTTTACATTCATTCTGACTGAGTACAGTTTTTCAGGAACTAAAGAACATACCAACAAGTTTTGGTCAAGTTGTTGTTCTCCATGAGTTTGATGCAGAGTGATCAATATGGACGAGGCAACAGCCAAGTGAATTTCACATAGCATTCAAATGAGTTGGCGAACCACGCCTTTGACCAAAATGAGTTGCTTTCTGTATTTATCTTACCCCTATACACACTAAAAGAATGAATGATGCACAGTATATAGTCCATGGGGAACGGACTGCAATATACTCGTAGGGGCATGGAGAACGAGTTCCCAATGTTAAGGCTATGGGACAAAAATACCAGGGGTGAGATAAATTTCCATTCTTGACTTACAAAGAAACAATTATTCACAAGTAATGAATAGGTGAGTTTAGATGGTGATGAGTTACCTCTTATAATAGTATTGACCCAATAGTTACTGATTTATCTTGCATGGTCTGGGTCAACAATATTTCTCGTTTGGTAGTTTTAAAACAGTTCATCGAACTATCTTGTACTACATAAAGTGGAATTCACACGGTGGGATTCATGTACCTCACAGGGTTAATATTTCAAGGGATTCTGTTCCTTTTTAGGCATAAATATCGCCAACAATTGCAGGGGAAAAGACATGTCTCAGGGAAATGGAAGCCTACAATTTAAACGAAGAAATTGTGTTTGAGTACAGAATCTCAACAGGATTTGTCTCAAACAAACATCCTGTGAGGTACACAAATCCCATCGTGTGAATCCCACTTGAATATGTTATTTGACTTTTGAGCTAATGTGTGGCGGAGTCCTCATCAGAGTCTAGATAAGCTCTCTAACTGTGTGTGTCAACGAATCCATGTTAACTTGAAGCGATGATCAGTTCTATCAAAGTTATTATTATAAACCTGTGCCAGTATGTTACACAAATACCAACCTCTGCTAGGGTATTGGTATTAAATATATACCGGCACAGTATGGTGGTATAAAATGATGTACCACCCTACTTTGAATATAAATTCTGATTGGCTGAAAAAAATTGCACTGACCTACTTAGGAAGTGCTGGCAGTGACTTGCACAAGGATCACAGGAGTTGAAGGGAAAAAAAGAGTAAAAAATGTGCTTGGAGCATATATTCTGTGCTTGACGTTCACTAAGATGTCAAGAGATATACCAGCACACTTTGATCGAATCCACCTCGGACGTTGTCATATTTCCTTATGTAATTCATCAAATACCTATATTTGAAGGTATATAATAAAATAAAAATGTATTACCTTACTGGTACATACTCACATACCTTGTTTCTTTTGATATAAATATTCCACTCGCTCTGTGAGCTCGTGGAATATTTTTATCGAAAGAAACACAGTATGTGAGTATGTACCAGTCAGGTATATACATTTTATCTTAGTATCAAGCGGTCTATTAGTAAATATATGGGACGCAGTCAGACAAATATATATTTCGGTAACCTGCCCAGGTTAGTTTGTAGGCAATCTTCATTGGTCGCTACATGTAGGTGTGTCTTATGGGCCTGGGCGCATGTGGTTACCTGTGGACTACCTTATTATTAAAGTCCATGACGGCGTTTAAAAACGGATATAGACCAAAATGACGACAGACAACTACGTGTCTGACAAATGGATGACGACCTGGTTCCCTGACCTCGTCCCATGCCCGGGCCACTGTTTACCCGCCACACGCGTGTTTACCTTCTCTCAAAATGTCGTCTGCGCCATGTTTGGTCACGTGACAGGCCAATGGCCGCCATCTTGAAAGTAGATCCGGCCCCACATAGTGCGCTCGGCGGGGTGGTGGAGTGATATGGGCCCAGTGCAGTCTCCACGACCTCTGGTGGCAGCAAAGGTCAAAACCAGACGACTTTCAGGCGGTTTTTATTTTGCGACATGTGATTGTCGTTCTCCAGGTTATTTGGACGATTTTTGGTACTATTTTGGCCACATCTGGTTTCTCATAGATTGGGAGTTTCTCCCAGATGCCATGGGTAATATCGCGTTTCTTACTTATTGGGAACTATTAGTTTGTCGGCAATTTCTGAAGTTAAGGTTTTAATATGACATGCGATGATTCAATTTACACCATTTACTCTACTAGTAATCTCAATCTAGTTTATTACATGCCATCAGACTGATCAGCATGCACATTAATTAATTGCGGTAATTATTGTCAGATTCTCAGGTCCTTGTGTATTCTTCTTTTGGCAAAAGGCGTCTAATACATTTAACTTCATGCAGTCAAAGGATTTAATGTTGTCATAAGCTGATCACCTCCAAGCGATCGATGGATTTGTTCAGGACAAAGCCATAAGCGATTCGTGTAATTCTACAACATGAACTTTCCAAACAAAACTATGCATCCTGAACAAACTGATATCAGACCCTTTAATCCACCATTGACCTAGTGCTGTTTGCCCCATGGCATGTCACGCGAAATTCACCCAGTGTAGTTAAGAATACTGAATTATCCCATGCTTCGACTTCCACTCTGGGTGGGGTGTATTATAGCCTGAAAGTACCATGTGTACATATCCTTATCCTACCGGTAATAAAAAAAACGCCATAGGCTTAGCATGGGATTTGTTTATGTGACGGGTGTCACATCAAGTGTTGTTTATGTCACTACTTTCTAATACTGAAAAGATGTGAAAACGGGGTAGGATAAAATCTAGATGCCACTCGTTTGAGTTTGAGTTTCTTCGACTCGTGAAATTACGGAGCCAACAAAATGCGTGACATAAAGAAACTCAAATTCAAAGAGACTCAAACTCGTGACGTCTCTCGATAATACGTATATTCTTTTCAAGCTAGTATATGGGATTTGGACATTTTATTGGAGGAAACAAATCCTAACTGCTATTAGTGCTAGTAGATATATGTCAACCAACGCCAGAGCACAAGTGAGTAGAGGATGAAGGTTCATTACACTATTAAGGCTACAACATTATCAGAAACAACTTGTTATACATATGAATATAATAAGGTTGGGTAACCAGACATATGAGCATGTTGTTACATCATAAGGAACAACAATTTTCTTATATCATGAAAATATATAACGAGGTTCATTACAAGTTATGCTATGAAATACGGTACCAAGATATATAGATATGCATATTTATATCAACAAGAAGTTCAACTTCAGAGGATAAGATTCTGAGCTTTTATTTAGCGAAATATATGTAGTAAGCTATCAATACCAATAGTTTCGGAAATCATGTTGAAAGTTAGGAAAAATGTCTGAACACTGTATGGAATTTCATGAAGAAGTCAAATCTAAAGCCACTAAAGCTAATTCGGGAATATTATCACAATTTCTTTCTTGAATAAAGAAATAGAATCTTTAAGTGGATACCAAAATACCCGCTATATCAAGGAAATACACACCGAGAAGAAAATGCAAACAATATCATCACAATCATACTTTTTGTGTGGTGGTCGCCGCCTGTCTAGCAGGTTGGATGACCCCCAATCCGGAACGCTAGTTCCAGGCAGGATCCCACCCTACGCACTCTACGTAGGTTGGTTCGGTTTTCGGTTAGTTTGCACAGACCTAGTCACACATGACACAACAACGTCTTTTAATAAACAGAGATGTTTATTATTCACTACTTCCCGGAAAGATCTGGAAGATCTTTCCCACAAGTACAGTACCCTAGCACATAGGTGCCAAGTAACGCTGGAGAGGCTAATCTGAAAGACTCGCCTAACCACCAGGAAGGTTACAAGAACCCGCCTTCAATGTGAGGGACCAAGGGTCTGTTCCGTAGAAGAGACGCGCGAGGACAGCCTGTCGACCTACTGTGAACGCTGAGTATATATACCCAGCATTACGTAATCCCGGCCTCCCCCGCGCCACTCTCGTGTGCGGCATTGTCCGGAATCACTACACAGTAAGGATCGGCACGTCGCGCCACCTTCCGTAAAACAAACGAACACTGCTGGATTCCCACCCCACTACATTTGTTATGGTGATGGTAGAAGTCAATATAAGATTGTAGAAAAGTATAAAATTATAAGATTATAGAAAAGTGCCAAAATGCTCATTTTGAATAGTCTGAATGCATACTCAAATCGCATAAACATAAGGACTAATTCACTATTAATCACAAAGTAAGCCTCAATGTGGTTAAACCCTGAAAGTAATGATAGTTCAGGGACCCGGTTCAATAGTTTTTGGTTCATAGCGAAGGGAAGTCCGCAACAGAGGCAGCAACAGCGGTACCAACAGTGGAGACAGTAAAGTCGCGTTTCATAGGGCCTATAGAGTTCCTACCCTGTGAGAACTGATAGATTCTGCATAGACAAACAAATTGCCTAGTTTAAAAAGCAGCAGTAACTATATGCGGACATGTTCCTTTTTCGATATACTAATCAAGATACCATATATATACATGTATATTTGTTCATACAAATGGAAGAACAATGTATCCACATTGAGTTCAATGAACGATCATTTTTAAACGTTTTAAAAAGCCAAGTTCTGCATGTCCTCGTGGGGCTATCCAGATGCAGTACTATAAGCGGCCTGGTTCTGGAAGTACCAGAAGGGATCCTCATATTTATCTCACCCCTGGGAGTCTTTCCCCCATAGACTTAACAGTGGGAACTCGTATCCAATGTCCATGGAGTATTTAGGAAAAATATCCAATATGGGATTATGTCACAAATGTCAGCCCATTAGTCAATGTGAAGGGTGAGATAAATTCAGAAACCCATGAAAGTTTAGGGTGAGAGTTCAATCCTATCTTGTTTGAATCTTGTTTGAATCGCTATATAATTCACACAGCTTCGCCTTGTGAATTACTACGCGATAGAAACTCGATGGGATACGAGCTCTCACCCTAAATCTTCATAGGTTTCCTCAATAGGAGAATTACAAGCGGTCTGGATACGAATTACATACCAGTGGTGATTCGCAGTACAAATGGCTCAATTCCAGAAGTGAAAGGGATAAAAGAGACAGTGTGCTTTTCGGGGTTGGGGGCGGGGGGAATAGATACAAGAGGCCTGTGATAATGCAATGCAACAGATTAGCTCCATTGAACACCATACTGCACACGAAAATGTCAATAGAATTGGTTGTTTTTACTGAAAGACCATCATAAAATAAAAAATGTAACGGCGACAAAGAGGTAATAAACCTTTTGTGCTGAGCACATTCCAGCAGTGTTTTTATTGGATCTATTCCCCTTTCTGTTAGCGAGTTTTAGTCATGAAAGACGGAACAGATCAGGATGAATAGAACTCTGGTGAGAAAAGGTGGTTGTCAAAATATTTAACGCCACTCCAAAATAGAAAATAACAATTAGTCAAACCTCAATAGTTTATTTATCTTTATTGTACCTCTCATAAATACGAGTTAATCTGATACAATATTTGTAGGTAACAGGCTATCAGTTGTATTTGTATAAATTCTTTTAAGCATTCTATTAGGGAATCAACAGTAAATAAAATATATTTTCCTCACTGTAAGAATTACGTTTTATAAGTCGTTTTACTAGCCAGTTCCCTGTTGGATTTTGAGGGAAATCATGCTGCAGCATGTTCAGCATGCATTGTGGTGGGGATGGTTGAGGTTTTCCTGTGTATTCTCACTGCGTTTTCTAAGAATATTTAACACCACGCATATGGCATTTAAAGGGAACCAGACTACGTCCAGTAGTTCCATACCCACTCACTAGACGGCAGGTTAAGCGGGACGCGGCGTCCCACTTCCCGTGACCCCCGCGTTTATGACGTCATCACAATTGAGACGGGAGATCCGGTAGAGGCCGCTGCAGGAAGCAGGCGACAGAGCGCAGTGAACGCGGTCTAACAGAATTACCCGGCGTTACTTCTCTGGGCGCTCACACTCAGGGTGTCTGGTGGGATAAAACATTAGTGAGCTGATGAAGCTCTGTATGAGACACGACAGTTGGCGGCACGACGAGCGGTACAGTGTTACAGGTTACGGGAGCGCAGTGTGGCACGTGGGGATCTGATTGGGAGAGCCATTACAGGGCCTTGTTTTACTCCTCCTCTGCATTGTCTTCTCCCTTCTCACTCTTTTACCCACTCATTATCTCCTTTTATCATGTTACCTTTTGTAACGTCATTAAATAAACTTCGAATAAA
The DNA here is from genome assembly GCA_950022655.1 of Alentia gelatinosa. NCBI lineage: Eukaryota > Metazoa > Annelida > Polychaeta > Phyllodocida > Polynoidae > Alentia > Alentia gelatinosa. The sequence continues at coordinate 13,133,981 of OX465589.1, forward strand.
AAAAAATTAAAATCATCAAAGTGTCCATAATTTTTTTTAAAGCTTTTATTCACATCTGTTTACATGAACAGTTCTTCCAGTGAAACAAATTACATAGTTCGTAGTATATGTATCCATGGGTGATAAGGGTGAATAAATGAGAGAGTGGGTTAGTTAGATACATTCTAACAGATGCGCCATTTCCATAGTTGTCCTGGCCTTTTTACTATGTTATTTCTTTAGATTTCTTAGATTTCGCAGCCCTTTCTTGAAAGATTCTTTATCCTTAGCTTTTTGAACGTGCGCTGGCAAAAGATTCCACATAGCTATTCCTCGATGCAAGGGACTCCTTTCATATGAGCTAGTTTTGTATGACTACTCGAGAAAACGTACCCTAACATCAGACCTCGTACCCAGTTCTCTGCGATCTAAGAGCGTTTCATCTTTTGACATCTTGTATATGATAACTAACAACTGTTCGTTTTTTCTTTCTAATAACATTGGTATATTGCAATTTACATGTAGCTGCTCAACACTCAGACGTTCTTGCCACGATTGTAAGATCAATCTTAAGGCCCGATTTTGAAGGCGTTGGAGTCGGTCGATATCTTTGTGATTAGATGATTCGAATAAATAAGCACAATATTCCATTTTTGGCCTAATCACAGTTTTGTAAATTTTTCTGGTCACATTGTTGGTGATGAAATGGCGAATTTTGCTAAGTCTATGAATTTTAATAATAACCACATAGGAACTCTGTATGGACATACCCGGCGCATACAGATATGTTGCATGCACAGAGTTGCGATAAAGACCCCATAGACCCTATTGAGGTACCCCATACTTCAGTCTGTTCACAGGATCCGGTGTTTGCTGGTTGCCGTCGTTGTATGGTGATAGACCCTTGACCCATAACCCACAATTATAGCAGTTTAACGGTTTTTATAAATCTTCAAATTGGAAATCCTATACCAGAAATGGAAATTTCAATTATCTTTACATAGATGTTTCAAATTATATTCGGTTTCTCCTGTTAGAAATCAGAAAATGATTGTTCATTGGAAAACAGGCGGCCGAGGTGCAAGTCGGGAGCAGATCCTGTACTTACCCGGGGCGATATTAGGGAGTTCAGTAACGTATGTGGAGTGTCTATTCGGAAACATTAGTGCGTACGAGAAAAAGAACAGAGCGTAGCCAAAGGGAACTAATATCGGCAGGCCAGCAGTCGGATAAATGTGGATAATAAATACAGTATAGACTAGTTTCGGATTAAAGCGCTTGTATACTCCTTGGAGTTGACCTATGTAATATCCTCGCATGTGTTCCGATATTAATATGCGTCAACTGCTCGGAGCATACGGCCACTTGTATCTGAAAACAGTCAATATTGTGAGTATATTCTCCTCCTTATTCTATTCTCCCCACTCTCAACTCCATTCTCAGTCTCCATTTTATTTTCTCCACCTCTTCATTATTTTCTTCATCCTCAAGCTTGCCATTCTTCACTCCATCCTGACCTCCTCTACTTCCTCACTGCCAACCCCCTTCTCGCTTTCCATTATACCTTCGTTCTAAACCTCTTCACTCTTTTCTAATTGTTCACCCTCCCTTCTCTCCTCAATCCTTGACTCCCACCTCGCTTCCACTCCCTTGCTATCCATTCTATCTTAGTTCTTCTTCTTCACCGTTTCTCCATCCTCACTTTCCTCTCTCTCTCTCTCTTTCTCATTCTCTCTCGATACTTTTTCCCATCCCCGCATCCCTTTTTGCTTGTATCTTCTTCCCCATCCTCCAGGGCATTAATTCAGAGATGGTATAGTGGTTTTAACCTCCCCACATACCCTGAGCCGTGGCTACTACGGTATCGCTGCCACAAACATCATTTCTTCGTTTCCCCTTTTTCTCTGAAGCTTCATATTTTACATTGGGAAATAGTTTCAGGTATTTTTCTGCCCTCAACTCAAGTCCCTGATAAGTTTCTCCAATCTCTCTTTACTTTATCTCTCTCTTTATCTCCCTCTCTGCATGTCTCTGTCTCTCTCTCTCTCTCTCTCTCTCTGTCTCTCTCTCTCTCTCTCTCTATCTATCTATCTGTATCTCTCTCTCGCACAGCTTCTCATACCATGTCTATGTGATGTGGAAAGTAAAAGAACTCTCACCTCGGTTATAAATGTGTAGGGGTGAGATCTCTACCTGAATTCATCACATAGATTCGATCACCACCCTTGTGGTGTAAAAGAACCTCGAGAAAGTCTGGTCAGAACCTGTAATGGTTAAACTGGAAGTTAAATCAAACCAACCAACCAACCAATCTCTCATACAGCAAAACATCTCCCGTGGTAGAGTTAATAGCGCCCTGTCGTTCTGAAAACACCGAGTGGCTGGACATGTTTATAAGCCGGGCCTGGCGGGGTAGTCGCTGGTCACCCTGAGGTGGGACATGCTGACACGCAGGACAGTAGCTCCGTGTTCGGGGTCCATTTCCAGTCTGGCTCACACTGACCTGGTGTTAATGGCCCTCTTAGAGTTGATGCAGACTGCCCTGCACGGACAGCCCTGTTGTCTTACTGTCCTGTGAGATCAGACCTACGTTATGGTGGGGGATTCTCACAGCCCTGTTGCAATTCATTGGTGGGATGTTTGTTTTTTGTGTATTTTGAAAGAAAATCTTTTTAGACGAGAGGTATGTGTTCACAATGCTATATATGTTGTGATTTTTTCACCCAAAATCCGTCAGCTACAATATTGATTCTTACAGTCAAGACTTCGATGATTTTTAGAGTAGTATTCAGTGATGCTGCCAATTAAGTCCATGTCGATAAATATGTTCAGTAATGTTTACACAATCTACAACATTATCACTTCCCCGCACAACACTGGGGAGAAAGACACACATTCTTCCATTTTTGCTCAAAAGGTAGTGAGTAGTATACTATCTAACAAAAAGGAAATCATTGGATTCCTATAATTTGATTTGTTTATACAGCCTTGGTAAACACGTGATCCATCAAATGGGTGTACCACGTGACCTTCGAGAGAGGTTCAGAGCCGTTGAGATAATCTTGGTGAGCATGTTGGTCAGTGAAGTGTAATTAAGTCATTCTAACTACCAGAAACATGTTCTCTATTTTGTCTGATTCGATATAAATGTCAGAATATGGGTTTATACAATTTTCATTACACCGTAGTTACGCCTATGTCTACGTATCTGTCCTGTACTCTTTTTTTTATGAGTCTATCATGGAAGATATCCATATAACTAAGGTGAATGGTGTGGTCGTTAAACTGTGTTACTGAATTTTAAAAAAACCAACTTTTTTTGTAATGCTGGCATTAATGGAGGGAGCATTTCTTTGGATGCATAAACGATATTGACTGGTTTCAGATACAGACAGTCGTATGCTACAAGGAGTTGACGCGTAGTATTATCCGAGCACATCCGAGGATATTGTGCAGAATCAACTCCTAGGAGCATACGACCGCTTTTATCTGAAACCAGTCTCTATTATATTCATTGTCCACCTTTTCCTGACAACTGGCGTCCCGATATTAGTTCGTTTATTTATGCACTAGTTTTTCATAGGCGCTATTTTTCCGTATATGCGTCGGCTTTTGCAACCCAGAGCATACAACACATCTGTATGCTGAGGGTATGGAGATACACGCCGCACGTGTGTTTTCTATGGACACTTTGTACTAGGCGGGTAATAATTACACAATGCACAATACATGGAAGACTACATTTACCACCCCGTCAATTCCAATATAGTCATAATGTCAGTTGCACTTCATTTTGAAATAATGCTAACGTAAATATTTTAGAAGTGTTCTAGAAAGAGGTAAAAATATGTGTTATTTGTTGACGATATCACAATATTCATAAAACACAACCACTACTTAAGAGCTCCGAGATTTCTGTTACAATCTATGACTTCCCATTTCACAATATGCTTATACCTGAAGTGAAATAAAGAGAATTCAGATCTTTGCCACAACGAAGATATTGAATTCTTTAAGTTTGCATGTTGCTATAAAATACAAAGGGAACTTTGGACCGTCAGATCGACCAACCTCATTTAGCGTTTAAAACCAAATTAACATCAGAAAAAAGGGCAACATCGCGACATCTATAGTTTCGAGACTTTTGTACTTACATTGATCAAAATTTCATATAGATTGGATTTTAAGACCTACAAGATTTTCTAGTCGACATAGTTGTCATTAGGGACTATTTGTACCCCCTAACCCTATCGCGCCGGGCCCCCCTGGCGCGGCAAACGTCGCTACGCCGGGTAACTGGGTCAACGTATAGTCCTAGAGGCCGGGTGGTGGCGCCCTGATCTGCCAGCTGAGAGCAGTCCAGTCAAGGAATTGATTAAAATAAATATGTTTACCCCAACCGAACCAATAAAGTTTGGTATCACAATGACCGCCTTGTTATATAGATTAAGTGTACGAAATATGAGAAATTTCTATCGAACCAATAAAATAATATCGCCATTTTAGTTCCTCCTTGTTCGTAAGTTTAGGCGGGTCAGCAGTGGCGTTCCGCAAAATGGCGATTCTGGCCCTACAGTCGAATTGGATATTGCAAGGGGAAAAACTGCCACTACATTATAAATCATTTAAATATCAGTCTACCAACCAAGGACGAGCCTAATATATATATTCCCTACGTGTGTGGGTGGTTATTATGGAGAAATAGCCTGCAGATCAATGCATATGGCCTGGAACAAGTTGAGACATCGATCACAAAATAAGTGTGACAGTGGTTTATATTGACAACGCCAGCCTGCGAAGTCCCGGTTCTGCAGTGATATAACTTTGCTGCTGTCATAACCATACAAAAATGCATTGACATCTCTAATCATCACCCTGGGAATATTCCACAAGTCTTCACGATTCTGACAGTGTCTGGTTTATTCATATAGACGGCAAATAACGGGAGAAAATGGATATTTACCAAGGCGCCGAACCTAACAACATGCTACTCAGTGCAGTGTCAATGAAGCCAATACTAAGAAAGCCGAGTTGTTTAGCCATCACCTCGCCCAGGATTTGGTCGATTTACTCCTACAAGACGTTATGACATCGCTATTGGATTATACTGGAAGGAACAGAAAAGCCTGCTGATTCTGTCCCCTGTGATATTAACATAATAATATTCTTTGGTTGATCTGTACGAGCCGATCTCACCAAGGAGTTGGATATGTGGCTTCGCCCCAGCATGGCGTGTTTGTGGTCGGCACTTTCAAATCCAGCAACTCCCTTCACCGCAGTGCAAAGACAACATGTAGAAAATGATCTCGCACAAGGTTTAAACCTTCAGGAAATTAATATATATATACAACGAATCACCACACTCTAAGGTTTGTTCCTATATAAATTTAGTAAAATTTAGACGGTTGGATAAATAGAAAATAAATAAAACATAACCCACATCGAACTACGCATTACGCTGTATGGGTGGGGAAACACTTGGCAATGTAGGTTAGTTAGGAAATCATTTCTCACAAGGGTTTAACATTAAATATACGAATAATGACTTATATGAGGATATTCCCCACACTCAGAGGTTTGTTCCCGTATGATATTTTATATATTGATCGAGAATTAACTTGATGACCGAATTTAACCGTTGCGCCTTACGCGGTTCATATTTTGACTTGCTTCAACATGGCGTCAACTGCGGAGGGGGGTTGACACGGCACGGACAGTAGAAGATGTCGATTTGAAAATCAATTCGCATGGACTTTTAACGTTAGATAAATGATCAGGGAGCTATATGGGAGCAAAGCCGAGACTCTGAGGTTTATTCCAGTATATATATTGTCAGGTTTGAACGTGTGGAAGTAATAGTAAATGAATTAAAGACATTGACATCGAACCGGGCTGTCGACTCAGTGGTGGGGGGAGACGCCGACTACGACAAGCAAATCCGGGCGAGTTAGGAAATCATTTCACACAAGGATTTAACATTAAATATATGAAAAGTGTCTTATACGAGGATATTCCCCACACTCTGAGGTTTGTTCCCGTATTATATTTTATATATTGATCGAGTATTAACTTGATGATCGAATTTAACCGTTGCACCTTACGCGGTTCATATTTTGACTTGCTTCAACATAGCGTCAACTGCGGAGGGCAGTTGACACGGGAGTGACAGCATTAGATGTCGATTTGAAATTAATTCATATGGACTTTTAACGTTAGATAAACGATCAGGGAATTATATAGGAGCAAACTAGAGAGTGTAAGGTTCATGTACATATATATATTTCTTGATTTGGAGGAGTGGAGAAATTATAAAATTAATTTATTAATCTGGACTTCACCCGGACTGACTTCGCCAACTTTGACGGTGTGATCGCGCAATGACTAGAGACAAGACATCATATACAGTTCAGGTAAGTTGTCAATATTTATTTTACAAAGATACAAACGTTACTCTTCATCAGGAACAGATAGGTGGTACTTTTCCACCGTATGATAAACTGTAAAACAATGTGGGATACAGAGGTGGCATTGACATTTTGGGCAACCATACTTTGTTTGTTTTCTCTTTATTTCTGGGTCGTTACCATTCCTTTTATAACATACCCTGCACCAGGATTTTCTACCGAGGTCTGAAGGAAAACAACGTGAGATTAACCTATTTAAGCTTTCATTTTTTTTTGTTTTTCGGGTGGATTCCGTTTCTTCTTTTTCCACTTCCATTAAGAGTTGCTGGATCAACAAAAGGGTGAAATTATACAAAGACTTCTTCTTAACTGCTGGAACAAAAGTACTGTAGAGAACATATGCATTCACTTTCATAATCTCGTGAATAAAAAAAAACATTTTCATAGTCCACTTATGTGACTTCCTGGCGAAATTATAGTATTGAAACAACTGGTCTCCAAGATCTACCCCCCCATGTACTTAGAATAATCTTTAACTAACTGAGGACAATCGAGATCTTTCTTTTCGTATCTTCCATTTTCTGGATTTTTCATAGTTCTAGTACAGGAGGACATCTTGCTGCCGTGAATGGTCGATAAGCAATGCACTATTTTTCTGTCCTTCCACACAGACAATATCAGGTCCCCCGATCTTGAAAAAATGTATGAGCCTCGTTGCTTTAACTTAGGGTGTTTTTTAACCATTAAAGATTTCGGTAGATGTTTCCTATTAATACGTAATGTACCACAGCAGAAGGTGGAGAACCTTGTCGCAAGATCGCAAAACATTGGCACAGATGTGTAGAAGTTATCGAAGAATACCCAATGGTTTTTGCCCAGCAGTTTAGCTTGTCTTAGTAGTGGAAGCACAACGTTGGTATATAAATCTGTACTCTTGGTGGTGTTTGTCCGAGAGAAGTACGGCAAGGCCTGGAGAACATATCCTGAAAAAACAAATAAATAGAATAAACCGAAGTGAAGATCGTATCTCTCTTAGGTTTGTTCCAGTATAATATTTTACATTTTTATCGAGAATTAACTTGATGATCGAATATAACCGTTGCGCCTTACGCGGTTCATTTTTTGACTTGCTTCAACATAGCGTCTACTGCGGAGGGGGGTTGACACGGCAGTGACAGCATTATATGTCGATTTGAAAATCAATTCGTACAGGGTTTTAACGTTATATATATTATCAGGGAAGTAGGTGGGAGCAAAGCCGAGACTCTGAGGTTTATTCCAGTATATATATTGTCAGGTTTGAACGTGTGGAAGTAATAGTAAATGAATTAAAGATATTGACATCGAACCGGGCTGTCGACTCAGTGGTGGGGCGGGTAGGGTAGGAACGCTTGTCAAGTGACAGCGGATCTGGTCCATTTTGCAAATCATTTCGCACAAGGATTTAACATTAAATATATGAAAAGTGACTTATACGAGGATATTCCCCACACTCTGAGGTTTGTTCCCGTATAATATTTTACATTTTGATGGAGAATTAACTTGATGATCGAATTTAACCGTTGCGCCTTACGCGGTTCATATTTTGACTTGCTTCAACATGGTGTCAACTGCGGAGGGTGGTTGACACGGCAGTGACAGCATTAGATGTCGATTTGAAAATCATTTCGTATGGACTTTTAACGTTAGATAAACGATCAGGGAAGTAGGTGGGAGCAAAGCTGGGACTCTGAGGTTTATTCCAGTATATATATTGTCAGGTTTGAACGTGTGGAAGTAATAGTATATGAATTAAAGATATTGACATCGAACCGGGCTGTCGACTCAGTGGTGGGGGGAGACGCCGACTACGACAAGCAAATCTGGGCCAGTTAGGAAATCATTTCGCACAAGGATTTAACATTAAATATATGAAAAGTGACTTATACGAGGATATTCCCCACACTCTGAGGTTTGTTCCCGTATGATATTTTACATTTTGATCGAGAATTAACTTGATGATCTAATTTAACCGTTGCGCCTTAGGCCGTTCATATTTTGACTTGCTTCAACATGCCGTCAACTGTGGAGGGGGGTTGACACGGCACGGACCGGGAAATAGGTCGATTTGAAAATCAATTCGTATTGACTTTTAACGTTATATATACGATCAGGGAGCTATATAGGAGCAAAGCCGAGACTCTGAGGTTTATTCCAGTATATATATTGTCAGGTTTGAACGTGTGGAAGTAATAGTAAATGAATTCAAGATATTGACATCAAACCGGGCATTTAGAAGAAAAAATGAACAAACCTGTAACGCTCTCGGCCAGTACCCAGACCTTCAGCCCCCATTTCGTAGGTTTGGCCGGCATGTATTGTTTGTGTTTGCACTTCCCTTTGTGGGCGACCATTGACTCGTCTATTGCCAATTCTCTCTGAGGACTGTAGACAGTAGAAGATGTTTTATTTACTATATTGAACAACCATTCAACTTTGCTCGTTGCTGAGCGTGGTCGCATCCCGGCCTCTCCGACGGCAGGTCCAGCATTGTCGATGTTATCATGCTCTGGTGCCCAGAAGTTGAGAAAACTGAAATATAATTACATATAAACCTGGTACTATATATGTTATACAAATATTAAATATCATATGTGCTTCGGAACTGAATGTTGCAGCTTTTTATCAATCAAAATCAGGTAGTGACAGGGCAGGGCACTGTCATTTACAGTCGTGCTTGTTGCGTTGTGACACCTATTCGCTAAGCGGAGAGGGTTTTGCTTTGATGTTTTTGAAATATACAATATACTTACCAAAGAATGTCGGCGAATCGATCTCTAGTCATTGTCTTGTTATAAAACGGGGTAGCTATTTCCGACACCTTAGTCCAATATTCCTTTATACGTGGTTTCCTTACTAATCCCATTATCATAGTAAGTGCTAGGAATTTCTTCAGTCCGACAAGTGTCAGTGGCGCCCATCTTTTCATGTTGCTTTTTGGAGCAGTCGATCTTCGGTCTTTGGCGTATTCATTTGTGCAAAAAACCAGCCGTTTCATAAACTCGAGGGTGCAAAACAAAAAATAAAATCCTAGAGGTGTCTTTGGCGTTTTCTCCAATAATTCCGAGGGCATTCCTGTACTGTCAGGGTTAAAAGATGGGAGTGGTGGGTTCTTCGCAAGTCCCCTACACATAGGTGTCCATTTGCGAGCGCCGACTTCTTCCGCATTTTTGTAGTTTTTTTTGTTTTTCTTCGGTTCTTCGGGGGTTTCTTCCACTTCAGATTCACTATCAGATGTTTCTACATCGGCAGTTGTTTTTTTTCGATCTAATAGGCGCTGGGTACTTAATGGGAGTTCATCTTCCCAATCCGAATCATCACCAGACCACTCCAGGTCGTCCATATTGGCGGCCTGGGTAACGCTTCCGCCCGGTTGTCGTCTGTTCTTTATATTTTGCGTTTTCATTCGATTAAAAAGGTCACGTGACCAATTTCTTTTTTTGTTTTTGAACCAAATATATTCATAACCATATCCCCGCTACCTTCTGTGAAAATTCCATGTTAGTTCTTCCATTATTTCTTTAGATTTAACCCGTTTTCGTAAATCTCGGAGAAATGATGCCTCAAGGCATCACCCGGCCAGCTCCGGTTTATGCCTGGAGGCATCACCCGGCCAGCGCCGGATGATGCCTCAAGGCATCACCCGGCGCGAATGGGTTAAATATGTGCCTCCTGTGCATTGGCCTTAAATACATACATAGGCTTTGAGAGTGTCAATATAGTCCCTCGTGAAAATTCCTCATTAGAGTATACCATCGTAACCTTTAACTTTTTATTCAACTATTCATGGTTGTAGCACAATTCCGAAAGTGCGTTTATCTAATCTTCTGGTGGAACAGACAACCTTTGGCTTTTGGGGAAGAAAGCAAAATTTCGGCTGGGGAGCAAGTGTCCCCCACCCCACCCCAGGTACTCCTCCCCCTCTCCACCCCACTACGTCTTTGACTAAATGCAGGAACCGAGCAAGGCTGGTAGCCTCCGTTGGCGCCACCTGGTGTAAATGACGAGTGTACTCTCTATACTCGTTGGTGTCACCCACTTGGTCTATGGAAGTTTCGTGTAGATTGGCCACCACCTCTGTCTCCACTCTGTTCTGACTAAGAGGTTGGTTGGGTTCAGTCACATACAATTTCTGTTGTATGAGCCTCAAACAAAGTACTTTTTGAAATGATAACACAAACACACATTGCTACTATCACATAGTTGTTGCAGCATTGACTTGCCATAGGTCCACATGCCTGTGGTTTCACAACCCTAGATTTTAAGGTTTCGGTTTCGATTTTGGCTGCTTCCACCATCGTGTAAGGCACTACTCTGCACAGTTGTGAGTATTAAACTCTAGATATTCCATCAAACTGATTCCCATGTTAACTTCATGTCAAAGTGGGATGAACGTCTAGTGTGTTTAAAAGCCACAACAATCTAAGTTTCATTATGGAATCATTTGGCCAGCCCCACCCACTATGAACTGGGAATCTCCAGCTGTGTTCGTTCTGAAGGTAGAACTGCTGATTGTGAAATATTCATAGTGTAACAAATTGATAATAAAAAGTATAGATTTGTGGTCATTTCATTTCTATAAAAAAAAATGCACACAAAATGAAAGAACATGGAAGAATGGCTTCAAGAATACAAACTGACACACTCTCTAATATATAGGCCTATGAAAGATCTGCAGGGGAGTGGCTAACACTTACAGGTAGTGGGTCAAAGCGGCCCAGAGCTTATTCACAAATCTATATCCATAACAATTATAAAACAAGTATCTAAAGCAAATCTTATACTTCATTGTATGTTGATACCAAAATGTATAAGTATAGTATGCCGTATCCTGAACTACGAGACATGTGGTAAACTCAAGTAGAAGGAGACTGCAAATCAAGGCGATGCGAATGGTTACACTTATTTGACACCAGAGGCCGCTCCACATGCTCTGCGCCAGAGATTAAGAGTTGGTGCTCTGTATTCACACCAGAGGTCAGCAGTGATGGGGTCCAATCTTCGTACACTATCTTGAGATATTTATAAAAGCCTCTCGCGTCACTTTTCTTCCTCCACTTTCCTTTCCAGCGGTGGATCCACTACTATAAAACAAGGTCACCTCTTTCACTTCCCCTCCTTTGAATGGTAAGTACTCTTCCAAAACCATTGGTCTTTGTGCTCATTCTGACCCCATATTCAACCAAATTTCCTCAGTCCCTTGTTTTTACCAAAGGATCCTCAATTGCAATATCATTCTCAATACTATTCAAACAGTTTTGTCATGGCCTCACATGAAAGGGAGAAGTGGACTTTACCCAGAGACACATGTACAGGTGGGGGAAACCCCACAAAGCGGCCTCTTAGGTACATACATATTTTTGTTATTTCTACATACATGTAAATGTATAGTTGTCTGGTTGATATGAATTTAGCAGGTGATTGGTGTCAGTGCAAGCAATTTCACGGTATAGAAATGATTGCTGGAGCCACCGGAAGAAAGGGCGAGCAAATTTCCACTAGGTGTTTCCCCCAGGCTAAATAAAAACCTTGAAAAAAAGGTTCCCAGTCGTGCTATAGTTTGGACTGCCTTATGGCAGATCCTTCTTATTGAATACTTACACAGCTGTTCAGCACTCATCTCTCTGGGTCTATTTCCTTGAAAATTGCCATTATCTAAGTTATATTCTGAAAATTATTTATGCATATCCACAGAAACGTAGTCCCTAAATTTGGGATGGCCATCGACTTGCTTAAGTCTTTGAGTATGGACATTCATAAACAAAAATCAAACTTCTTTATGAACTTCCACAAACATTTGACAGGCACACGAATTATACTAGGAGGGGTGAGGTAGGTGGACAGGTAGCCATAAAATGCAGTCTAGGATTGCCCTTATGTGAGGCATGAAAGACCAACTCCCTCTTTCCCTTGGGCACCCAATAATGTCCCTAGGCTCGCTAGAAGCTTTATTCTCCGTCATACTTCTACCAAGGTAAGTACATGTACTCGGATGATACGGCCTAACTATAAGTGTGAGGTCTGGACAGGATAACGAGTGTCGCTCTCCCCATATCCTGTCTCCTGTGGTGTTGAAGTGCATGTATGTATACATGAAGCTAGAAGGCACATATATCGGTAATAGTATACGGAAACTGGCTTACTGTCTTCGTACGTCAAAAATATGTGGTTAAATTATTGATCACATACATCCCGATGCCGAAGGCAGAGGAATGTCTGTAATTAATCATTTTACCAGGAATTTTGACGTACTAAGACAGTCAGCCCGTTTTCGTATTATACACCTAAAAATAGTGAAATTTTAGCTAGTCACGTGATCACATTACTCGTACGTCACAGTGTGATGTAAGGCTACACATACGTCATGGGTAGCAGCGGGCAGTATGTGTGGGTCATACGGCCATAGGTATATAATAATAAATGATTCTAGGCTAGCCATGTGTGTATACATGTAAATGTATTTTCGGAGTCAGCGTGATACTGTGCTTTTCTTACTGCATAGCACGCCGTATTAATATCCATAATCCATCATAGGCTAATTGCGGATGTCCATGAAAAATCATTGGATCATCAAACTGAGGATGCAATATGAAACATCTTTGAGAAAATCAAAAAGGACCATTAATAGTTTATGGCTATTAATGCAGTGTTGGGTGCGTTCCCAATCTGGGCGTTATCTTCTTCCCGTTCCTCGCATTTTATCTGGGCCACACGATCGGTCCCTGATAGCGATAAGAAGAAAAACACTATGGTATCGAGACAGGTCAACCGCCGGCGGGAACGCCATTTTGTTTTTGCGTTGTGTACGCTGTACCACATGTCCCTTGACACAAGACGCTTAAATCTAGCGTCCGTCTGAAAGTCTGACTTCTGAGTGCGCTCGGTGTTTCCCCACTACAACACCAGAGAGCAGCACCATCTGTGGCGTTCCACGTCCGGTTCAGTGTTTTTTACACACGGAAGTCTGTAGACAAGGAAGGTAAAATATCCCACGGATAACTAGCATAATAGACTTCTGGAGCAAGCGTAAAACACGACTTGTCAGCTCGGAATGCTCCGGTTTGTTTTGACGACTCTGAATGAGCAACACTGTCTATCCTCAGTTGTCTCTTAACGCCAGTCTGGCACCGCGGCCCAACTCGGTAATACCACAGTCTGTATTCATGTCTGATACAAGCCGTCAGTGAACATGTCTTGACAATGAAAACGTCTTAATCGTTTGAAAGTGGACTATATTGTGGCCGTATACTCCCACTTTCTAGATGTATAAAAAAACCTCTCAGTGCGTTTTGCCTTTACGATGCGGTCAGACCATTATATCACTATCAGCCATTTTGAAATGGGTAGGCCTACTCGCTATGGTTTTTAGAATCGGCCAGGGGACCGGGCTGAATTGTGATTGCACAACGTTGTTGACATCGTCCTGTGTTGTTAGGGCACGACTCAAACTGCTACGTTTCCCGTATACATTCTGTGGTGCAACATTGTGGTGAAATTGGCACTGCATACTTATTTATAAGTCTCCTCGGTTAGCATTCAGTGCCAGAGACACCCAGGCATTGGTCGCAGGAATGCCAATGAAAGCTACCGACTGGAGCTGATCGATATTTATAGCCTAAGTACCTTCACCTGTGCCATATCTACGGTAAGTCAACTGGTGTAGGCAGGTAGGGCCTCTTGATATAATGAATGCTTTGCCGGTCTGCGCCACCTAGTGTTAGTCCAACAAACCTTAAAGCTATACTAAAATAATGTATTTTGCATTTCTTGGTCATTATTGCACAAAAGCTAGGCTAGTTGCATGAGAAGAGGACAAGTTCTGAGAAATTTCATATTTCATTAAATGTTATATGGAAGAAAAATCGATGAAGCCTACAGGTTTGTGGTTTATTGTACTGTATTCATAGCCATGCATATATCCGCCTCCCTTGTTGAAAGGGGGGGGGGGACCATGTTTTGGCCCCATGTGATTTTAGGACCTTTGAGCATTCATTCTATTAGGCAATCAACTGTAACTCGGTAGGATAATTCCGTGTAGTAGGATCCCAGGAAATAGTAATTATTGTAAGATGAACCGGGAATGAATGTTACGTCTAATGGTATACACCAGCAAATATACCTATATGAGAATGCATGTTTGCGTTTTCTATAGGATATATAGGGCCTATTTGTAGTTCTTGTGGAGTGTGTAAGCAGATATATAGATGGATATTAACCCTTCAAGGACGACCGCCTATGGCAGAAGTACACACTTGGGGATTGCATATAAAAGTGGCATATAAAACTCCGTATGCCAGTCAGCGTGGCATACGGAAACCCAATGTTAAGCCTATGGGATTTTATATTAGGGGTAGGATAATACTATATCTGTGTGTGAACGTCTATGAAATACTGCCCGCTGCTGGGGGTGTAGTATAAATAATGTTCGCGCCTGTTGTGACGGCGGGCCGTAGTGACAAGCAGTGGCTTTTCGGGGAGCAGAAAAGTTGATAAAATAGGTTTTTAAACGAGTAGGAGGTTTATAGTAATAAGAAAACGTAGTGGCTGAGCCCGTACAGGTGGCTGTTTGAGGTCATTTGATGAAAAAATATGGCCCTCCCATCAAATGACCTCAAACAGCCACCTGTACGGGCTCAGTAACCACGTTTTCTCATAATATTAAACCTGTATACATGTGAAGTCGTTCGTAATGTGCATTTTTCATTTTCGTGGGGAAAAAGCAACACTGGTATTCACCTTTAGTGTTAACCATGATAAGAATTTATTGTTCATAGATGAATGCACATCTTTCCGGTTTCAGGTATCCTGAACCCACAGGACGTAGCCCTACCGTAGTGTTCAACAGAGGTACAACACAGAAACAGCAACAAGCATGGCAGAAGGGAACGACTCGCCCAAAGGTTCTACCAAAGAACGCTACACTTTCTTTTACGGGTCAGACACTCCGTTCAGTCAGTGGCATGCGTGTAAGTTCACAGTTGAGGGTGTTGAGTATAACTGCGCTGAGCAGTATATGATGCACCAGAAAGCTCTCATCTTTAAAGACGAAAACATGGCAAAAAAGATCATGGCAACGGACAGTCCCAAAGAACAGAAAGCTTACGGGAGAAAAGTGTCCAACTTTGACCCAGTGGTGTGGAATCAGAAATGCCGAGATGTCGTCCGTGAGGGAAACGTGGCCAAGTTTGGTCAAAACGAAAGGTTGTGGACGCAAATGGCGGCTACGGACGGCACCGTTCTCGTGGAAGCGAGTCCGAGGGACCGGATCTGGGGCATCGGCCTTGGAGCCTCCAACCCCAAAGCCCTCAACAAGATGAACTGGCGCGGAAAGAACTGGCTGGGTTATGCACTGACCGAGGTGCGCACACAGCTTATGCAGAGTAAGCCTGGGAAGGGTTCTGCAGACACACCCCAAGAGGCTGCAGCAGAAGGACATCCGCAGGCTGATTCAGAGGCTGGAGCACAGGCTGACACACACTCCCAAAAAAAGAGGTCTAGCTCTTCAAATTCTCAAAAGTCTTCTAGGAAATCTAAGAAACCATCTAAGTCCTGAGTATAGGGATTCTATTTATTAAGATGTAGCCTCACTTACCCAATCTGGTATGTAGAGGGCAGCTTTTGATTTAAAGACCCGTTATTGTACCTGAAAAAATGTGATGATTTAACTTGCTAATTATGAAAACAAAATGGATGAAAGAAAGTGGAACTAGTCAGAAGTTTCTTACATGTTTTGGGTAGGCCTATATATAATCGTAAACTTGGAATAGTGTTCTTGAAATAAAATTTGAAAAGACTGCCAATATGGACATTCACCTTACTTAAGTTAGTAAAATGAAATGCTGGATTGTCACATGAAGTGCAATTGTTCATTTTTTTTTTTTTTTTTTATCAAAAGATCACCCTAGTAAGATAACATGGCATGGATTGTGTTGAACGTTTTCCATACATTATCTTATATGTTTTATGTTATTGCTATGGTAACGGAAATTGGATTAATCTATGTGAACATTCGTTTACTTTCACTGCCTTGACATTCTGAAAGACAATACCTAGTCCAGGTACTGAGGATATAGGTGCACCCTATTAAGGGACTGAGATTGCTATATAAGAAGAGTTATGCTCGTTCTCATACTTTGTGCTGATGAAAGTTGTGATTGACAGAAACGTTGACGATATTGAATAAATCAATGATTTTAAAACCATGGTTGGAGTTATCTGTTATTATTGTTGGACTCCTGGCGTCATCAGCTTTATTTTTTGTACATTTTTTATGTACGTAAATATAGTAGTTGGTTGTCTAAGTTGAAGGTCGCAAATTAAAATAACTGAATACATGTGTAAATAATTATATAGAACTGGATCGAGAATCATATAAATACTCAATACTCCACAAGTTCGGATGCGTTGCAATTGTCATCAAGGCGAAGCTGATTGACGATTACGGCGCATCCAAACAAGTGAAGTACAGTAAAACCCCTCTTAAGGGGACACCCTCCGTTCCGGGCCAAGTGTCCCCTTAAGCGGGGTGTCCCCTTAAGCGGGGTTTTCAGTCTGTCAATGGTTATACAATAGAGAATACAGGTCTACATAAATGAAGGAAACGATGGTCATTGGGTCAAAATATTTATCAATAACACATAATTAAGTAAATAAATATAAATCATATAATATAAATGAACATAAATATACAAAAAAAAAATTAAAATTAGAGGTTAAAAGTATGAGCATTCCCTAGCGGGCCCGGGCGGCCAGAGTGTGTTTTTTTCATGGTAATAACCACATCTCTAGAGGCTCTGGGCGGGCTACAGTGAGTGGATATTAGTACCAGTGATTTTCGCGCCTGCTGAAGGTGCCAGGTAAGAGGCCCGCTTACAGGTTAGCTGTGGGCGACACAGGGAGGGTTGGGGGCTTTGAAGGTGCGGTATTCAGTGAGCCGTCGCGGCTCTGGGCGGCTCACGATGAGTCCTTTTAGGACTGCTGATTTCTCTCAGAAGTTAGGGGGGGGGGATGGGATGGGGGCATTGACCGGGGGTATGAAAAGGAGCGAATTTCACAAGGAAGGTATATCCACCTTCATATTGTAAATAATAGTTCTGTCTGTCTTGTAGAAACTTTGATTTTCAGTGTTTTTGATATGATGTCCTTCCAAATTGTCCCCTTAAGCGGGGTTTTTAAGCATTTCTGTACCGAAAAACTGTCCCCTAAAGCGGGGTGTGCCCTTAAGCGGGGTATCCCTTTAAGCGGGGTTAAAATAAACTCTTAATAGTGGGAAAAATTTCCGTTCCGAGCAAATTGTCCCCTTAAGCGGGGTGTCCCCTTACGCGGGGTGTCCCCTTAAGCGGGGTGTCCCGGAAGAGGGGTTTTACTGTATTGTGTATTTATACAATTCAATTGTGGTTCTGGATTTATCTTGCTCCTTTTAAGGACATTAAATAGCATCACATTCTTAGAATAATCAAAATTAATTAGCAAATCCATATGACATCATCTCTACAGGGGTGATCGTTGAGTATTTCTTTCTAATGTTATTCCTATGGCTAAAATTGTACCAGGGGTGACATAAATAGTGTCTCGGGCTATACACCAGTCAGTCCAGACTAGGATGCATAGGGAGCCAAATTGAACCCACTGAAATGGCAGATACCCGTGCTCAAAACATCATTTCCGGATAGTAGCGCTCATCACTTTAACTATATAGGTTTGAGATTATGCCTCATTCTCCAATCTTTTAATTGCATTTTAATACACTCAACAACTGTCATCAGAGCTTCGAGACAAACTTATTCAGGGATGATTGTAATAAAGTACACTTGAATAGTAGCAAATCAAACCGAAAACGAAATTCTAGCCTCAAACCGGCATAGCTTTAGCACCAAGCCTGTTACTGGCCTCTGGAAAAAGTATTTTGAGTACAGGTATCTGCGGTTTTAGTGGGCTCACTTTGGCCCCCTAACACAGACACAATTGAATCAAGACGTACATGTATGTGTTTTCATGGAAACATTTTCAAGTTCTCGCTTTTTTTTTGCTACATACATATATGGCCATGGTGATATTGTAAAATGACAGTTTGATTATCTAAGAACTGAATGTTTCATGGATTCACTACTGTACTCACTTCTTCACGATTGTTCAAATCACTCCATGTTATCACGAACCTCCATAGTCAAATATCCACTTTATTGGACTCGGCTACTACTAGTTCGTAAGACAACTGATCGAGTAAAGAGCAATAGTGATTGCATTTTTGTATGTTACATTAGCAACGTGTATAATTATAAACTGGGTGAACATATACGTCCCAAACCTTGTTAACAATTTGAGACCAATTAAGTAAATGTTTGGCAAAATAAAGTAGGGCCTTTATCAAGTCTACAAATGCTGACCCGTGCTATACTTGCCCAGTAGTTACTGAAGCCCTCCCCACAGGGTGCAGCCCCTAAATGACTCTTGACCTTGCTATACCTATAGCCGAATCCATCGTTAATCCTTGCTTTCCTTGAATCTTATTTTAGGAGGGTTACTGTATTGAGAATACATCTGCCTAAGAACATTCTATAAATATTTCAATGAGTTCTTACAGATGGCTTAGTGTACAAGCTGATTCAGCAACGCGTTAGCGATGGGAACTTGTTCTCATGATTCTAACCCCACCTTTGGACTGCAGAAAATTATCATCACCTGTGGAAGGATAATCATAAAAGAAACCAGGGGATATTTCAAACATATGAGTTATATGTCATGTGGTATTTTCTTCTCTTTTTTTTTAGAAAAAAGGAAGGACTTGTTTGTGTATAAAGTTATATGAAGCTCTGTTTCGAAAAGGTGATTTACAAAAGTGATATGAAATGGCTGGTCATTCATGAATTAAGAAACCCCACTTCCGTTTAGAAGTTGTATGGAGGCTTACGTGTAATGAAAATGTTATAAAGATAAACAGAGCGCTATGAAATAACACAGAAATAAAACGTCCGGTTGGAATCGTTCTCTTTTGACATGATGCATCTAAATAGAAGTGTAATAAATTGGGTTGTGTCTAATAAAATAATCCTGAAATAAGATAGCACCATGATATAACTTCCGGTTTGACTAATCGTCTTCCCTACATAGAGTAAAAACATCCCTTTCCATTTATATGGAGGTAAGCATGACGTTTTGAGTCAACAAAAGTGACATGTATAATAATAGTGATATGTGATAGCTTGGAGAATAAATCCAATGGCACGCATTACTCAAGGAACTGGTCTGAAATGAGCATGGTAGGCCACTGGCTCATTTAAGCTCTTTTTCATATCACAACAATTATCCCAATAAACGCACCATCACACATTCAACGATAGACATCTTTAATTAACCCTTTAAGGACGGGTGCCTGTAGTGAAGCTACCCTTTAAGGACGGGTGCTGTTGGCACTGTATACCGCTACGGGACGGGCACAAAGCCATAAAAACCGATAATTCGAGGGTTTAATCATGGGATATGATACATAATCCTAGATATTTTGTTTCTTTTGAATAGAAATACTTATAATGGTCTTATATACCTATATTCTGTGAAAATCTTATATATATTGCCTCATCATTTTCTTGTTAAAAACGATTTTATATAATGTTAACTAAGGAATGATGCCTCAGGGCATCATTCACCCAGGGCTGGTTGGTGCCTCAAGGCATCATTCACCCTGAAAGGTTAAGAGGTCTACGAGGGTGTAAAGTGTATCGTCTAACTTGAGGAGGGCACCATCTAGGTCCTCTATTCTTGAACTGCATATAACTGTAGGGCAATTGTTGAGATCCTCCCTCCACCTCGAGAGCGTACCCATTATCTCCGGGATGCAGAACACGTGAGGTGAGGCGCCTACGATCAGGAAATATAACAATTGAGAGGTATTATCACCAGTAGTTTGGTCAGATTTATAAAAGATGCTATACAATGTAATATGTATGATAGAATGCATAATGTGAAGGCTTCACCAAAACTGAAGCAGGGGATCTATAGTAGTTTTCTGGTAGAGCGATTAAGTGGAAAATAGGCGGACAGCGCATGTGGCAATGAGTTTGCAATGGCTCTTATATATGGTAATTTTGCTACATTAATACTAATCTGTGGCTTGCTACAATCCTTGCAACTGTTTCTTTAAAAAAATGCATTATCCCATTACCGGAAGGCCCTGTCTATAAATTATTATATATGTTCGGCTTTCAATATTGCACTCTACATATAAAGATGATGTTTTAATAAGTATTAGAATTCTAATTATTATTAGTGTATTCAATGACTTTGGCCTTATCTGCGATATCAATCAAAAATGGTTTACGCTTGCATTGAAATAAGTTGGGATTGTATATGGGAGGATCAATTATATATACATGTATGCTTTTATGGATTAAGGCTTACAGTCCAAAGCCGATTACATTCACGGTACCGGATATGTTGCATAAAAAAAGATAATGCTATCTATGATTTTGTTTTGTTTAACGAGGCCTATCTTGAGGGTGACCGTCTCCAACCCCTATGTGACCACGAATAGAGAGAAGACTATCTATGATGGTCTGCAAAAACAGGACATTGTGGGTTGCTAGTTTTCCATAATCTACACTGTGTGTAGGCCTCAATTGAAACGAAATTCGTGTTAGTATCCTTTCGTAATATTAGTGAGAACGTATGCTATTTCAAAATCATCTACTTTTCCATACTTAAATAGTGTAAATGATACCTCCAGGCATCATTCGCCTTCTGCTGTTGATGCCTCCAGGGAATGCTAGTCAACTCGTGCCTTAGTCAACTCGTACCTTAGTCAATTCGGGTTTTTCGTCCTTTTTCTGGTCAACTCGTCCCTTTTCATTAAACATGGAGTAATCCTGGATGTATATACATCAAAATGTTCTGAAACATGGGCTGAACACAAATAAAGCTTTTATTCATGCATACTGCTAAGTATTAGCGCGTACCGTTAGCTAGAAGTTGCCGCGAAATTTATGAAATGAAATTGGAATGTACTCATATGTTTATGAAATGAAAATGGAATGTACTCATACTATTAAAATATCAAATTCAGGTAAAAAAATTGCTATCTAACATCATATAGTTGTTATGTATTATATAATTCAGTTATATATAGGTGTAAGACAATTGGAAAACAAAAAGGACGAGTTGACTAGGGAAAAGGACGAGTTAACCAAAAAAGCACGAGTTGACTAAGGGACGAGTTGACTAAGAGACGAGTTGACCAGTCACCCCTCCAGGCATCATTCGCATTGAAATGATTAACACAGGTGAACAATGTTTTCACTACCTCACAGAGAGAGAGGAAGAGAGACAGAGACAGAGAAAGAGAGGAATAATATCATGTGGGGATCGAGTAATGTGAGGTCATGCGGGAGATCGAAGCAAAGCCCAGAATAGCAATGCAGAAAGTAGAGTGAATCGCCTATTGATAATGGCTTACGAATCTAAACAATTAGGTGGATACTCTGGCACTAAATACAAGGGCTCAGCACCAATGACTGCTAATCATGAATAAATAAAAAATAATCATGAATACCATTCAGTATAGTTGTGGAATAGCCTCTCATCCAAAAGTACGTGTCTTAAACACCCCTGAGGCACTAAAATGTGGCTCTGAGAGCATTTATAACTTAACCAAATAAGATCATTTAATCACCTACTATGTATATCATATCTATGGGTACCGAATCACCCCTATTAACGAAATCGTAATGTAAGTAGACTTCAAATGACCCTGACACAGTGCAACCTTTCCCTCCTGTCCCCTTTTCTTCCTTAATAATTATTTAATCATATATCTTCTTCATGCATCTACTAGTCTAGGGCCGTAGGCCCTGGTCTTTGTCACAGACTAAGAGCGAATGGTATGTTCATCATTGATGAATGAGCGTGCAATTATTAATGAATAACAATTAGAAGGTTTGGGTTACATTCAGTCTATGATAGTTTTCTGCAACCCACTTGCACCGATTCAACTTGCTATTTCTGCAACTGACTGACACTAGGATCCAAACATACCAAGCACCAGTGGGTCAATGAGGTATTTAGGTCTCTGGTGATTGGTCATGGTCAGCTGGGCATGCCTATAAGACCCTGAGATACTGGCACCCTGTTCCTTTCCCCCTGTCACAGAGAATAGCATACAGATAGTGAAGGGATAGTTTTTTTGGCAGAACGTTGGAAGTCTATATGTGACAGGGGCGTCAGAACATTTTGAAAGTGGGGGGGGGGGGGGGGCGAACTGAAAAATTGCTGACTTTTTTCTTGGTATGAAGTCAGACTTTGACATTGGCCTGTTGCACTGGATTTACTGAAAATCTGCGAAAAGTCTGTGAAAAGTTAGCTCTTAGCCTTCATTACACGTGAAAAGTCAGACTTTGACATTTTCTATCCGGGAAAGTCAGGGCTTAGCCATTGTTACATGCTAAAGAGTCAGACATTGACATTTTTCCATGGTGAAAAGTCAGGGCTTAGCCATCATTGCAAGGTAAAAGGTCAGACTTTGACACTTTTCCACAGTAAAAAGTCAGGACTTAGCCATCATTGCATGCTAAAGAGTCAGAATTTGACACTTTCCCACAGTGAAAAGTCAAGGCTTAGCCATAGTTGCATGCTGAAAAGTTAGATTTAGACATTTTTCGATGTTGAAAAATCAAGACAGTTTTTACACCAGGATTGTCCATAGCCGTCAACCCATGAGTCTGTAATTTTTTGTGCTAGCCCATCACCAACTGTGGCAAAATAGTTGTATATAATTTCAGGGGTTTCATTTTCATTGATGACAACGTTGGAGGTTGACAACGTTGGAGGTTGTGTCAATAAGATGGATTTTACTTGATTTTATTTTATGTGTTAGTAATTCCATTCTTTCACAAAATGCATTGTTGTCCTTGCCCATATTGTTCCCTATATTCACCTTTGGCGTTCGTAACCATTTGTTGGGTTTGGTTGCTATGTCGCTTGGTGGTATCCCAGTCTCTAGAAGTGTTGGTTGATTTGGCTGTGCGCCAAGCTCTGTCGTTCTTGTTTAGTGCTTCTATAAGCTCATTGGTCAACCATGGCTCAGGTTTTAAACATATTTGGTGTGGTCGTAGTGGGCAACAAACATCTGAGACTTTTCTGATGTTAGTTTCCATTAGGGGTCGATTTGGTGGAACAGCTCGGAGAATTTAGAGGATTTGGGGCGGCCGGGCGGCCGGTCCCGGCGGCAAACGTCGGCCAGAAGGTTAAAACCCGCCTGCTGAGGGCATGTTTGGTGGAATAACCGCTTTATTGACCATGCATCGTTTGGGTTGTTCAGTTGGAAAAGGGGGCCCCAGTCTAGGTTGCAATGTTCCTGTTGAAATTGCCTTTTGTTATAGTGCAGGTATAATCGACCAATAAACTGTTTGCTTTCAAATTTATCTCTTTTTTTTTCATTTTTAAAGTCATAAAGATGCCACTATGATCGATTAATATTTAGTGTTTCTGAATTTGTGACAAACTTGCAGTCGGTAAAGAATAAATCTGTGGTGTTGTTATATCTCGTTGGTTCAGCAATGACTTGGTTGAGGCCAGTCTGCAGTTCAAATCGTCTTAATGATTTGAAGTTAGCAGAGAGCTTGGCAGCAGGTAGGTGGGTAGGCCAAGGCCTAGATTTAGTGGGTGAGTGAGTGGGCAGGCTGTCAGGTAGGCAGGTTAGAAAGAGGTAAGGCAGTTGAAGGCAGGCAGGTGGGTTGGTGGGCAGGCTGGTGGGTGGGCGGGCTGGTAGGAGGATGGGCAGGCTGGTGGGTGGGCGGGCTGGTGGGAGGATGGGCAGGCTGGTGGGAGGATGGGCAGGCTGGTGGGTGGGCGGGCTGATGGGAGGATGGGCAGGCTGGTGGGTGGGCGGGCCGGTGGGAGAATGGGCAGACTGGTAGGTAGGCCTAGATTTAGTAAGTAGACAGGTGAGTCAGTGGGGATGTTGAATTTGCAGGTTGTTGGTTGGCCAGTTGGGAAATGGGCTTGTTGGTAGGTTGGTAGGTAGGCAGGTTATTGGGTGGGTGAACAGGTTGGTAGTTGATTAGGCAGGTTAGTGGGTGGGCAGATCAGGCAGGGGCATCAGAACATTTTGATAGGGTGGGGGGGGGGGGGGTGCAGACTGAAAAGTTGCTGACCTTTTTTTTTACATGTTAACCTCTGTTAGAGTAGATTTATTGAAATAATCATGGTAGAGCACTTCATGACTTACCAGGAGCGACCATATAGCAGCCGCCCAGCCAAGCGCCAGCAAAATCTGATTGAATAGGCTACTTTTTGCCTCTTACAGGCCAGTGGTGTCAGCCATGTTTGGTGGAAGCCTGATGGTGTCCTAATTCTATTCAGTGGAACATGCCCTTCATATGCTAAAAAAACAGGCTTCATCGTTGCTACATGCTAAATAAAACTTTGACCTTTATCCACAGTGGAAAGTCAATGATTAGCCATTGCTACATACTACACAGTGAGACCTTTTTCCACAGTGAAAAGTCAAGGCTTAGCCATTATTCCATGCTAAATGGTCAGACTTTGACATTTTTCCACAGTGAAAAGTCGAGGCTTAGGCCTAACCATTGTTACATGCTAAAAAAAAATATCAGGCTTTGACATTCTTAGCATTTGTTACATGCTAAAAAGCCATTTCACCACGATGAAAAGTCAAGGCTCAGCCAGTATTACATGCTAAAAAGTCAGAATTTTACATTTTTATTCCAGTTTTTCCAAGGTGAAAAGTCAAGACAAAAAATTCAGACTTTCACAGTCATACATGCTGCAAAAGCAAAACTCAGGACATTCTCTTTTGGACATTCTGCCGATTTTTCTGGGGCCAGCAACAAAGTGTGTCTGTGGTGGTGGTGGTGGTGGGGGGGGGGGGGGGGGGCAGTTGCCCCCCTGCCCCTTATTCTGACGCCACTCTTGGGGGTGTGCGGGTTGGTGGTTGGGCAGACATTATCCTTTATTAACAATTATATCACCATATGTTAGGCTACGCAAATATAAATTTAGCCTACATCACCTGCACATAAAGGTCCCTTCCCCATTAGGCCTATACCATAACCCCTAGGACTAATTACACTGTAAATTAGCCTACAGGCCTAGCCTACACTAGATTTCGGCACAGATGTTCCGCTTTATGTCCCTGTTATCTTTCCTTCCCTTGCTCCGCCCCCCCCCCCCCCTTTCCGCTCTTCTTTGTGTATTTTCAAACATGACGTCATGCACCACATGATCCCGTCCTCCTTGTCATCCTTGGTCATGGAGACTGCCCCCCCCCCCCCCCCGCCGCATGTCATGATTTGTGGATTGCCTTTTAAAAGATTGAGTCCCTCTTTCTTTTAGCTGAATAAAAAGTTGGCCCCAGCAGAAATAGCAAACAGAAATTGATGAATTAATGAATTGCCCCCCACAAAATTTTCAAAATATTCAAAAAATAAAACAAAATAACCCCATAAAAAATTGCAGTAAAAAACAACAACAAAAATAACACCAAAACAAAATCAAAACTGCCCTCCCCATGGACCCCCCCCCCCCCCTTAAAAAAGCCCCCCCCCCCCCCTTCTTTCACTGTACATCTTCAAATGAAACATCTCTTTTTTAAATGTTTCATTTTATAACCTGGTTCCACCGCTTATGAGGGTATTTGGTAGCGCATCCTCTTTGGTTCACTGCAGTAGCCCGCACACTCAGTTTCGCACATCATTAGCGGGTCTGATGGTTGCCACGGTCACCGGAATATGCAACAGTGCCCTATTCTCTCCCATCCAGTTCCATATTCAGGCATCACCCGCCGGTCTTCAACCCAGGAAGTAGGTCGACGACAGGGGTCAATGTCAAGGCCATGTGTAGGTCAAGCAATGCGGGGAACGCCATTGTGCGCCATGGAGGGGGTGGTCTGCACTGCGGCACAACAGTCTGGTTTGAAAAGACTAGCAATGGAGTAATTTCTTCTGTAGGCGTCGGTTTGAAAGTCGACATATTTATTGAAAATATGGGCCCACATTGGTGCCAATCACTGGTTTTGTATATTCTAGGCGCAATAACCATATTTTCGGGACCTTTTCCTTATATCGTTTCCTCACTGCCAACACTGGGTTGCCATATTGTTTGTGATCCGCCCATGTGATGCTGGGCTGTTAAAACCGACACTGCCGGAAGGGATATCACGAAATTATCATTAAGAGTATTAAACTTAATATTTACTGAAAGATTTTCATTCAAATGCATATCCAGTTCTATTTGTGTTTTATAGAGTGTTGATATATGTACAGCTAAATGCAATAAAGTTTATAATATAGAAACTAAATCACATAGAAATAAAGTGATTCAACCGCTCTAGCGATGCCCAGCAACATGAATACATTTCGGTCATAGAGTGTGTTAATTGCCATCATGACTTTCATCATACAATTGGTATTCATTTCCAAGCAGTATAAGATTAATTACATGCATAAGAAATGCAATATTCTAAGCTTGGTCTACTCGCGGGCTAGACTACAGAGCTAAGAAAAAAATATGGGATATGTGTACAACGCTTTTTTTTTTTTTCTTTTTTTTTTTTTTGGTATTACAAGTTCATATACTAACTTTATTCATTATATATCATAGACTGAATTATTTGTCTTAACATAGAACACTTGAAATAAAAATAAAATATTACTTCCCAACTGCTATGAAGAACATCTCATTAAAAATGTACTAATATGCAGCCTCTACCTACGCTCGTTTATAGTTGAAATGTATGCGTTTAATACTACTTCTTCGTATCTACGACATAATACTATATATTTTGTTCATTATTTGCAATAAGTTTTCAGGACTTTTCAAATATATTGCTTTTACATAATGTGTGCAGGTCAACAGTGTTTCAAATAAAAAAGTGAGACCCTAGAATGTACTATTTCGTTGTTCATGTTCCGTTTCGGATATCAGCGATCTCCTGTGGTACTCGACGTCTCCAACACTGAACAGGCTATCAACCCAGAGCTGAGCCTGGAAACATTGACAGTTTGTGGTGTCCCTTTACTCTAAATATTCGACCTTTGGATATATCGTATGGTGTGAAACTACCTTTGTTCATCGGCTGATATACCCGAAACGTGGAACAATCAAACGCTGTGCTTTTCGGAGGAAGAGGCGTAAGTAGCGACAGTGCCAATGACCTATGACTATGTATGTCGGCCATGATGTTTTGCAAGTTGCATTCCTCATCACGTGCAGCCTGGAAATTTGGTACTTTATAAATAGAAATGTGTTCTTAGAGCAAATCATGCACGTATATACCCTTACGTGACTTTGTACGGTATTATTAGGTAGATGACATGTTTGTTTACACTGTTAAACCTGCGTCTATCGTCGTTACCATGATGCCCAAACTGGCTTCGGCTCACTTCTCGAAGCCAGGCTCGACCATGCATTCACGAGACGGACAGGTCTGGACGTGGAATAACCGAACCAAAACAAGATTTATTGATAAATCTATTGTATAATTTTATATAAAGCTAGGGTAGTTTAGTTAAGCTAAAAGTTATACTGCGTTTGGGATGAATGTAGAATATGACAGTGTTGTGAAGGGTGTACACTGTGGATAAACAGGACGGAGTCGGCCGTCAACCACGAGGTTCCAGCTTTTATGGTGGAGTCTGTAAGCTGTCAGTGTCAAACCTCAAGGTCGGGGACAGTACAGTATTCGACCATACGTAAAGGTCGGTTCTTGCATAACCGGCAAATATTGCGAACATAGATACAGAGTTCCTACATTAATGCGTTATTTGCGTGTGAAAACACACGACATTGGTGATGTAAACATACCATAGATGGTGGAAATATGTCACAAAAATGGGTTGACACCGTCGCTGACACAACTTTGACAGCTGTCTCTAGGCACGGAGTCCCATGCGATGTTGCAGTGAAGACTTGTTTGTTATTCCCATGCTGTCGCACACCCTGTTGTGGCCAATATCTAGTACATCCATTTCAGCAACAGTCTACGCTCTGGATTCTATAAATATTGGTGACAGTCTTTGTGTAACGGCTAAGGCTTTATTATTATGGACTGTTTTTGATGTACAGCTGTACTTCTTTTTTCATCTTTTACGGGGAAATGTGCTATGTTAGAGTATTTTTATTGGCATTATTTCAGCATTTTTTTTAATGAACCTTAGAGATTATTTTTAGCTTTATTTGATTTTCATCAGGGTCTATGTCCTAGTCCAAAACATTGGCAAAGGTTTGTGATAGTAATATTAGGGGTTTCATATTAGGAAATTCAGAGAATGCAGGGTTACCTAATAATAATACCTTGACAGTATTTTGCTACTGTAATAAGTAGGTCATTGTTGTTTATTTCTTTAGTGTCACATTGTTATTGACAAAAAATTGCTGGATATAGGTTGAATTAAAAACTAAAGCTGTCTTAGTTAGATTAACACATCCAAAATATTTATATCTTCAGGTGTTTCACGTGTCATAATTTGATTGCGACAATGTTATGGGTTGCTGTTTGGTTTTAGTAAAATGAGGTGGAGGAGAGCGTAAATTACACACAACAAGCACAGGGTAGTTAGATAGAACTGACATAATCTGGGATTGCATGTGAGAACTATGTCAGCTAGATAAAACTTCAAAACGATGGAAATGGAGCATGGGGATTGGTTGAATACAAATCTGAGGCCAAATGGTTTTTTTTGTTTTTTTTTCACATAAACAATAAACTTCAGTAATTATGGTTATCCGTTAAATATTTCGAATAGTCAACAGAACCTAGACTACTGCCCATCAACGAAATGGCAATTCAACTTTTTTTTAGAACTGATACATCTTAGTGACTCAAAATCTAATGTGAAATTTGCGAGACGTGAACTTAAAGAAAAAATGTTGGTTCAGGTGCCTCGGCCCTAAAATCCTAGTTCAGTCAGAATTTCGTAACCACTCTGTCTAAACCATCGTTTCTACGTCATCTGAAGTGAATTCTATATGCATTATACAACATAATTGCCTCAGATCAGAATGTAGGCGTATAAATTGTAGGTACGTCCTAACTTGGCAACAACCGTATAACAGCGACAACACGCCCATACT
Organism: Alentia gelatinosa; assembly: GCA_950022655.1. NCBI lineage: Eukaryota > Metazoa > Annelida > Polychaeta > Phyllodocida > Polynoidae > Alentia > Alentia gelatinosa. The sequence continues at coordinate 13,163,485 of OX465589.1, forward strand.
TTAACCATCTTATGAATTTAATCTGTTACATGGCTCATGAATAATTTTTTTTTTTTAATTGATAATATTGTTTGAGGCTACTCCAAAGAAAGATGCAATCAGCTTTTTGAAAGAGACCCATCTCTTTGATGTTTATAAACATAATTGAAAACATTTAAAGAAATTGATTGAAATGTTCATATAATTTAAAAGCTGAAATCTTTGATGGTCTCTATACACCCTCAGGGTCTCCTGAGATGTTAAACCACATTTTGACAGGTAGATATGGCACATAAATGACACAACCTTACATTTCTGGCTGTTACATGGCACATCACCACAGCCTGGCTTAACTGACTGAATTTCTGCTACTTGTTTTTTCTCTAAATGGTTGATTTTTCCTGGTGATCCTGTTGGTTTATATGTAATATTACATAATCACAACATAGTGCACACCTGTACTTTATAATGCATATTACCATACACCTTGCATACCATGTCATTACATATGTCATCACCACACAGCCTTGCATGCCCACCCGATACGTGGCATATGATCACACATGGCATGCCTGGCTGTTACATGGTAGAACATCACACAGCCCTGCAATCTGGCCTTCACATTATACTTCCTTGTAATATCTCAACATCTGAAGATGATTAATTCTTCCTACTATGATTTTACAATAATCCTCTGTTCAAGAGATAGATCCCGCGGAAATAATCAACTATACAAGGTAGATAATAATAAAGGTAAACATAAGATTTAGAGTATGATGGTGAAAGAGTTAAGATGGGATGAAATGGTCTAAGATGGCCAGATATTATAAAATTACCATTGTTTTATATCGTTGTCGGGGGTGGGGAAGGCACTGGACTTGTAATCCCAAGGTTGTTGGTTCGAGTCTCACTGCAGCCACCTTTCTCCTTCATCCCAAGCAGTGGTAAATTTACTGCTATATCAAAGACAACCATTCTCATACCATGTCTGTGTGCTGTGGGGATTAAAGATCTCTCACTTCAGTAAATGTGTAGGGGTGAAATTTCCACCTAAATTCACCTCATAGATTCGATCACCACCCTTGTGGTGTTAAACCAGCGAGAAAAGCTTAACCATGAGTTATTCCCTATATACCCCACGGTCCCCTGGGACGTTAATTAAACAAATAAACCAAACCAAGCTTGTATCGTTGTCCTAGGGTCACAAAGTTTTAAATACCCTTTTGAAGGCAGCGACAGAGTCTAGGTGATATACATAGGGAGTCTAAATTTTTGTGATGTCTCATCGACCAGTGTACATAGTTACGGTGGTTAGGTACAGTTCCATAACTGTCATTCAAGGTAGCATCAGCATAGGGAACGGCCGTTGCCTCGTCTCACTTCTACAGAGGGAGTCTATAGAATCCCAGAGATTATTGCCCCTGACCATCGGTGAATTCTCGAATTTTGAGCTTTTATGATGATAGAGTTTAAATTTCACTTTACTATCCTATGTATGCCTAATGTTGTGATTGATGTTTTTGGCTACTCAGGATTTCTTATGCATTAACTTCAACAATTGTCTAATGAAAATAAGATGAGGCGATGTCCTTCTCCCCTAGCGATGCTACACTGTAACCATGGTGCACTGTCAGCTGTGACATCATGATGTCAACAACCGTCTCCCCGGTGTCTCTAGAGCGATCTGTAGAGACTTCCTGGTATTATAATGTGTAAATGCACAAAAGAATATCGTGATAAAGATTAAAAAGTACAACTTTGGGGGATAAATATCAAAAACAAATTTAATAATTGTCTAGATTCCTTTGCACACGTAATTCCACTTGGCAGTTCCCATGTAGAAGAGCTACACTCCGATCCCGTATGTTGCACTGTTCGACGATTCTAAGTGCTCTCTACTTTGCTCACTGTAGATTCTTACTCATATTTAAAGTTACTTCATCTAATACAAAAATTACAGTACTTCACTAGGGGCCCAATCGCTGTACAATAGGTTTCTTAAGATTATACAGTGAAGAATAGCAAAACTACTAGGGTTATCTTATTATTGGTGGGCTTTTATTATAGAACCGACGTTTCGTCCAATACTTGGACTTTAGCATGGTTAAACTAAGAATTGTTTTTCTTCTGACAGGGGGTCTTCCTCTTTGAGTCGTTTGAGTTACTCATTTCCTCATTGCGGTTATGCCCTCCAATAGAGTTTTAGTCATTAGTCTAGGATGATAACTTTAAAATGTAGTTTATTCTTACTCGCGCTAGGGACCACTTTCTTCGTAGCCCTAGTGAGTTTATTAATGCAAGAAGAGTAGAACAGTCGGTTTTCTTAAAATCATAAAACACCAATTAAGGTATAAATAGTAGTTCTTCACATTTTAGACAATTTCATGATAAATTCGACATAGTGTCTCAGTATGGATATATATTTTTTTTTAATCCATTTAATTGCAAGTTTTCTTAAATTTTGTTAAGCGATCCGGGTGTCGTTTCACTGGATTTCTGTTTCCCTGATCGGCCATGCCTGTGGGTATGCACTTTCCTATGTTTATCTTTGCTTTCCTTGGTTTGTTTTTTGGCTTATTGATGTATAAAATTGTGTCATCTTCGTTTCTGTGATATATTGGTGAACGGATCATGTTGTTGGCGATTTCTATTTTGAAAGGCATGAGTCTTTTGTGGCTGAGAGTTTAAAAAAAATTTATTTGTCGGTGTGGTGGTCGGCACTAGGGATGGTATCTTTTTGAGTTGATATATAGGACACAGAGTGATTGCAAGTTCTGTCACCATCCACCAGGAAATTGTAAGATAGCGCCACTGTAGTCGGGGGGCAACCACTGTTATCAGTTGTTATAATCTATAGATAATAGTGATACAAGGCTAAAATCCTTCCATCCAATCCCCAGAGATATTTTTGATAAAATCTATTGATAATTGGTCCCGCTCTGTGGTGTTTTGGATGGCGTCGGGGGGCAAGATGGCCACTTCCATAGCACAATAGCTATGTGTCCTACAGAAATGTCCTTTGTTACACCTTTTCTAAACTTTCGGAATACATACAGACGATTGTTGGATATACCTTTAATATGGTTCTCAAAATTTAGACATCAAGTATAATTCCCAAATATTAATAGCTTTGTTTTGTGTGACGTGCATACTCTCCACAACTTATATTGAAATCAGGCAAATACCTTAACCTGGTCGGGGCTGTAAACCACATCAAGCTAGTCTTTTCGGTATTTAGTCTGACTATTCAATTTTCACCAGTTAAATAATGTCTGAACTGCAATCGACAGAATATCCCGGGTAGTCCGGGCGTCGATATGGCTAATATTTACTACATTGAGAAGCAAATCGTCTGCGTATTGGAGAGACTTAAAGTGAGCAAATTCTCCACACATGTCGTAAATGAACCTTTGAAAGAGTAGCGGGGCCCAGTACATGCAGAGCACATGCAGAAGTGGCAGTTTTACACGTTTCCATGGAAATCATTGTTTTCGTTTGCAGTATATGAAATTGTTTTTCATTTATAAAACAAAGATAGTATAAATAAATTGAGGCTAATTGACACCGATAAAATAGTGATTTCAACCTCCACACACACGATCAGTTATGCAAATTTTCCGACAAATAACGGAGTTCCGACATTTCACACGGCAACACTTAAACATAAATCGATTCATAGCCATTCTGTTCCCAAATAATGCTGTAAATTATCCTTTTTATAAGCTTTCTAAATCTCTGATTTTTTTCCTCATTCCCAACTTTCATGCTTGCATGATGTATTTTGCATATTTTCTTAAGTCTCTCTGAGGCAACAAATTCCAAATGAAAATTGTTTCCACTCTTTTTTTTCTGACATCCCTGTATATGAGATCTCATCACCAGAGCCTTCCCTGCTTGGATGTCACATGGCGCAACATCACATTCTTGGATGTCTGGCCGCAGTCGTTCAACGGTCACTGCCACTACGTTTAGTACCTTATGTCTTATTGTATTTTACCACCAACGACAATAACATGGCACCAGTCGGCATGACAGACTGTCTGATGGACAAGCAGGAGCAAGCTGACTGGCGGTTTACAAGTAGAGACTGGCTGACTCTGACTGCACAGTGTTAGACAGGATTATAGAAATGAGGCGTGCTTTTCAAAATGTAGGCCGTGCACGTTGCCCTGCCCAGCAATACATGGGGGAAGGGAGGGTGGGTCCCCTCCTAGACTGGGTGTAAGTGTGTGGGGAGGGGGGTATTGGGAGCCCCGGACAATTTTGGAAAAGAAAAGGTTTCATATGGAGCAATATTGTGCATTCTGGGACCAATTACACATTTTATCTTTCATAAATGAATGATGTTATATATTATGGAACACAATTCTATAGGTTATTCCATTTGAGGAATGATGATATTTGAAGACTAGATGACTGAGATGTGAAACATGGCTTTGGTCAAGCCGTGTATGAAATATATGGCCGTGTGTGTTTTGAGTACAACAGCACAGCTTGCTGCCTAAACACCGACTGTCTGACACTTAGCAACAGAAATTATCATGTTCTGACCGACGATAAACCTGGTGCTTACATTGAGACAGGATGACATAAGGAGTTAGACTAGGGTCTGAACGGTTAAAAAAGGACACTGACCGAAAACCGGCAGAAATACAGATTTAAAGTTATGTATCGTGATTGCGTAAACTATAGGTCATACAGGGATGCAAGTTTGCCGACAATTGACGGAAATCAGAAATTTCTGCATCTTGAAATATGATCATTAACAGAGTATGAAAATCATAAAATGAAACTAAATTCCAAGAAATTCTGGCAGCAGGCTTTCACCGACGGCGTATAAACCTCCAGTCAGTACTTTGGCGGCAGTTAAACGCGCCAAGGGCCGTTGACACTGCCGTCAGAGTTCTGTCAAGTGCCGAAATTTTGTTTGATGGCACGGGGCGGGGGGCGCCCCCCCCCCCCCGAATACGCCCCCTTTTTTTTTTTTCTTTTTTTTTTTCTCCGTTTCCGACTTTTTCATCAGTCCCGACTTTCATCCCTGGTCATATCAAGAGCAAATGTCATATCCATTTTCAGTGGAAGAGCCCGGTATTCCCAAATTTAAGCACAATTTACGGAATTACCAGATTGACAGTATTTAAAGTGTATCAATGTGTGGAGACGAAGTATGTGACCCTACAGTAACACAACCACAACTGAGAGTCTGAGCGTTTGAACCCGGTAAATTTCTACCGCCAACCTCACACGGGAACGCGGCGAAGAAATTGTATACGCAAAATTTAAAGTGTATTCAATATTCATTTCTAAGGTAAACCGCACCAAATAGAGCTGTGTAAGTCGATGGGAGTCTAGGCCCAAATAGCGCTCATCCTCAATGCCCTGTTATCAGAGTCGTTAGTCAATCGCCGACCCTTGGACTTCCTCCTGTTATCACCGCCTCCCCCTCCCCCTCCCCCCAAACCCTCCCCTTTTTCTCCAGTTTAATACTCCTGTTATCAGTATTAAAGGCATATCCTACAATTCACAATGGAGCACCTGGTGATTGTTATATTTTGATTATTTTCGGTTCAAAATCTTTTGTTGTAATTCAATCTGATGCCAAATAAGTGAAACATAACATTTTGTCTAGGTTTACCTGATGCAATAGGCAAAATATGCCCATGTTCATTTGCTTGATTTATTGAATTAAATAACTGGGAAACTATGGTTTTCTCTAGTTCATTCAAAACCAAGGACGGTGATCTATAGTTTTAAAAACTAAATTATAATATTATCATGAAATCAATCTCTAGATCAAAAACTAGCGTGTGTACCCCCAATTTCTTAGCTATATATTTGTTTTGAAAGACTTTGAGACCATCATAATCAACTATTAGGAAAATGACATGGGTTTTAATTTTGTCTAGACAAATTGTCCAATATGAATTTCAATCAAATTACCGAAAAGCAAAAGTGCTCTGCTATTCTCTAATTAATGTGTACATGATAAGAAGTCGCCTCCTTTAATTCAGTGCTCCTATTATCAGAATGTTAAACCTCAAAAGGGGAAGTGACAATAATACAAGGTCCAAGGTTCAGTGATAAATGACTTCCATAACTAGGGAGTCCCATGGGAACTAAAAAGACGAGGTGTTGGTTTCCTGTGCTAAATGGGGACAGAAAACCCGGCACACAGTACTCTCAGGATGTCCTCTATATTCCAACTCAAATTTGGGTGTGGAATTGTCCATTTTCTTCTCCTCTTCTATTATTTTATTATGATCACAACGTAGCGGTAACACTGCGCTAAAAATGTACACTGACACTTGACCGGCTGACATGCAAACAGTCTTATGGTAGATATCATGACTTCTTAGGCAAGAGGCTAAATTATACAAGGATTGTTATACCTAGTGTTTGATTTTGCATAGGAGAGCCAGTTTTAAGTCGGTATTATTTGCCGTTTGCAGTAACAGCAGTACCATTGCTTGTCAGAATGTCTGTAACGCTGTTCGCAATGTACAGCACTGATCTCATATATACACTGGACGTCGTCCAAAGTGGGTCAAATGGATGCATGGTATTCCTATATAAAGAGGGTAACAGTTTGTTACGTAATTCCGCTGTGGTGTATGGGTCAGTGTTATGAGTTCTTTGTCACTCCCAGGCATCTATTATACATCATTACTCGGACTAGGGACTGGATAAGCTTCACATGCCATCAATTAGTTTGGACAGATTGGGAGGGGTTGGTCAGATCTGAAGCTCCAGTCCCGCTGGTACGACGCCATCGTCGCAAACCTTTTATCAAACTATCGATGTCTTTTTATGATCCCAATTACGATGGATTCGTCGTCATTCATCGCATTTTTTAATTTTTTTTCCTGCTTCCTCTCTGGATGTTGTTCTCAGAGAATCCAATTTATGTATTCTAGAAAATCTAATCAAATATAGACTTTTATGTCCAGGATGTGTATTAGGCTATCTGTGTATTACAGGTGAAGCTGATACATGTATGTAAATATAGGGCACATAGCTATTGTGTTATGGAAATGGCCATCTCGCCCTGACGCCAAACAAACACCAGGTAGAGGGCCCAGTTATCATTGGGTCTTTTTTTTTTAATGTTTGGCTTGCCATAGAGGGTTTTAGCCGAGTCTCACAATTATCTATAGATAATAACAACTGATAACAATGGTTGTCCCCCGACTGCTGTGGCGGTATCTTTCAATTTCCTGGCGGAGTATGGAAGAACTAGCAATCACTCTGTGCCCTATAGACTGGACATACCCAGATTAATTCCCAGACCTCATTGTCGTCCATGTAGGTCAAACTATATCCTCCCTAACCTTTCATTTTCGCCACCCGCGTCGAATAAGCACCAGTGGGGTTTCACATCTGACCACAAGACTGGACAGCCTTAAACCTCTATTGGTTAATTCCCAACCCACAGGGTTTAATCCCAAGATTGGTACACAGTGCAATACGTTCTGACCTGATTAATTTACTTATAACGGTTTTCAGATTTATGTCTGCCTTTGCTTTCAATTTGATGTGGTATGTGCGGGTTAGCAAACACTGGTGTCACATGTAAAGCCTATAAAACATCTGGTTCGAAAAATATCATTGATCGGATTCTGCCATTGCGACAGCTTAGCGTCAACCGTACATACTCAACATAATCAACACATACTACTCCTCAATAAAAGTCGGTCACTGCTTGTAAAATATGGCCGACACTGCTCGATTGCAGTTTCAATATGCCTATAAAGAGACCGACATAGATAGGATCAGGCATACATACAGACAGAAAAAATATAACCATCTACATATAGACAGGCAAACAGGAACAGAGACAGACATACAGGCAGGGACAGAGACACACAGAGAAACAGACAAATAGGCAGAGTTTAGACATAAATACAGGCAGGCAGGCAGGCAGGCAGGCAGGCAGGCAGGCAGGCAGGCAGGCAGGCAGGCAGGCAGGCAGGCAGGCAGGCAGGCAGGCAGGCAGGCAGGCAGAAACTCATAGAAAGATAAAGAGACATAGATAGAAAGACAAAGAGACATACAGAGACTGACAAACAGACACACTTTTGATAAAGACAGGGACACAGAGAAACACACAAACAGAGAGATGCACAGACAGACATACACACTAGGGCACGCGGACGTACACACACATACACACATGTTGAGTAGGTTCTTTACCCTTGTGCACTGGCTGGAGTGAAATGGAGGGGAGGGGTAAGGGAGGCGGCTCCGTGGTAAGCGTAGTGGAGGGGAGGAGTAGCACACAGGGACTGACGCCAGTCTATCCTTCCTAATATAGCCTATTCATTCAGCTCAAAAGTCTAATTGAACCAATTGGACATCGAACTACCCAAGCATACAAACAATTCAGATCAACAGTTATTTGTAAGTACAGTTGAAATGAGACTGACACTTTGTTGGCTGCAAAGGTTTTGCAATTGTTAATTATTATCAGAGATGACAGTTTTCATTTCCAGCTTTCAAAATTATTCTTTCTTTTACAAAAAGAAATGATAAGAGTTAAGCCTAATTCACGCCAATAAACAGGTCAAACTTCCCCCACTCACCCTTAGCCTTATTCCATGCCCAAGAATAATGTACTTTCTATATTTCCTCTCAGTCTAATTGAACGAATTGGACGTTAAACTACCCAAACAAACAAACTATGTTTTCTCAGTCAGTCTGAGGTAGTAAATTCCACATGAAAATTGTTTTAAACCTTCTTTTTTTTCCACCAACTGACTTCCCTGTTATTTGGATACTGAAATCTTGTTGTTTCTTACATGTTGATTATTTGTTGACCTGAGACTGACCACGCCTTGTTGTTTGCTGCAGGTTTTGAGTGGAGCGGTTGGTGCCGCCTCAGCTGCCCTGATGACTTCAGACCGGGGAAACTCGGGGGGAGCTGAGATGCAGCTCAGTAACACACCGGTAAGTCACATTCATGTCCATTTTCTAAGAAGTGGTGGGACATTGTTTGAACCGGTATGGTTGTTGGATGTCTCCATCTCTGGTGTATTCCACTTTTGGCTGGTCATTTACATCATCACAATTCACTCTTCCTGTGATATGATCCTGGGGCGCTTTGGTAATCTAGGATCGCACATGAAGACCCATTTTCTGTGTCTCGTACAAAGGTTATCGTTTAATTAGGGATAACAGTTTTCCTCTTTTCCAAGGAAATCCTTGTTTTTATTTTAAGTTTATAAAAAAAATTAATTTTCTTGTGCAAAGCAAAGAGGGAATAAATTGGTCCTCATCCACACCAATAAACAGTGGTTCAAACCTCCCCTCTCAGGCAGTTAATTTCACACGAAAATATTTCCTTGTTTTTCCATGACCCGAACTGACATCCCTGTTTAATGATATTTAAGTTTATTCACTAAGACAGTATTTGAATAAACTTTATCCACATCACCCCTGTGTCTCTATGGCATACAGAAAGGGTTCCACATGTACGATCCTAGATTATTAAACAGGCCCCTGATTATTTAGCTCAGTGACAGCAGCTTGAAAGGCCCAGCACGAGTACCAATGATTGAGAATGTGGTTGCTTTTCACCCTCCTCTTTATCTCCCACACCTCTCCCCCGTCCCTCCAACTACTGATGACTACTGAAAACATAATTCTCAACATTTATCGAACAAAATGTTTGACAAAATTAAAAGAAGATTAAAATACACCTGTCCCTTTGTTAATATATAAACATTGTGGAATACATTGTAAAGAATAAGCTGAAATGTGTCTACAAAAGTGAACGGCTTAAATCGTTATATACCATCAAGTATGTTATACTGCACAAAAAGAATCGTAACACGTGAAATTGGCCTTTTTGGACTGGTCTCATTCATTCCACCCTAACCCATCACATCTCACCTCAACCCGCTCATCACAGCTCTATAGTCCTTCTCTTCTCACCCCCCCCCCCCCCTCCCCCTCCATGTAGTAAGATGGGTCTCCACCCTCAGTCCCAACGACTATATCTGACCTTATACGGAGACAGGGATTTACTCAAGCCATGTCTGAGGAGCACTTCTCGTTTTTGGCTGATGTTTTGTCAATGAGCAGCTCACAACTGAGACTGAGACAGGAATGCAAGTTTTCAATATTCCATATACACCGGCAACACTCGTAGTGTAAGAATATATTTTGATTTATAGGCATTCTGTTCCAAAATAATGTGATTTCCATGTTTTCTCAATGACGATGTGATTTCCATGTTTTCTCGATCTCTCGGAGGCAGTAAATTCCACATTTAAAATGTTTCCACCTTTTATTAACTCCAATTGGTATAAAAGGGAGCCGCTTCAGGCAGACCAGTTATTTCACACTTAGTCCCTGACGAAGGCACGTGTCAGTGCTTAAACTAGTAGGACAACTATTATTGTGAACCAACCGTACCTAACAGACTATAATACAAATTGTGTATGATTAATGAAAATTTGGATATCAAAGAAGACAACGTATTGGGTATCATTTGGTTAGTGGCCCCACGGTCACCATCAATGTTATAGATGATTCTTTTCTTATAAATGTTTTAAATTCCCGAAAAAATTTTCGTCAGTCTCGACTTTCATCCCTGGTTATAGTGATATAAGGGACAATGCCAGCAGTAGCATAATACTGCTCTTCATTCAGTTTTTCCTTTCATACATATTTATATAATATATCCCAGCATCATATCTATACCAAACGTAAAAATACGCCCTAAAAGGCAGAGAAAACCCCTCGTGTCAAATCTGCAGCATCTCTATAACCGTCCAGCATATGCGGCTGAACTGTCAAAAGGTACAAGGATATTGAGCATGTATTTCTTCATGGACAAAATCTTCATGGAAAAAATCATCACTTTGATAGTTCATAAACACTGTTGGAAAAATGGAAAAGAATTGATTGAAATATGTCTACAAAACTTAAAAGCTTAGATACTTCATTGTCCCTATATACTCTCAGGGCCCCCTGCTATGGAGGATGGTTTACAACGAAATATTAAAGAAGAAACCAACAAGTTTTGGTCAAAACTGTCGTTTTCCATGAGTTTGATGCCAAGTGATATGAATGAGGCGACAGCCGAGTGAATATCACATAGCATTCAAATGACTTCTTTGACCAAAACGAGTTGCTTTCTGTATTCAGCCCACCTCTGTACAAACTAAAAGAATAGATGACACACAGCATTTAGACTATGGAGAACGGACTGCAATTCTTGTAGGGGCATAGAGAACGAGTTCTCAATGTTAAGCCTATGCACATTTCGTCCAGGGGTGAGATAAGTTGCAAGATGTGTCTCATTCACCCCATCAGGACAGATGCCTGCCTAAGACTTAATCCAGTCTGCCTGGTTGTGCAGTGTTCTGCAAAGGCATAGGTAATTTGTCTGTGACGGTTAGGTGCCTCTAGTGCGACTCATACATATTTTTAGCAACAAATTAAGTAGGCGTTGGGAGTGTCTTGCACAACCAATGGAAATCCCTGTTGTCTATGGAATTGACGGATTTGAATGTTATAATGAATATATCAAGTGACAAAAGTTAATTGAAACAAGTCTACACCACCCAATCGCTTCAATTATAATACCAACCTTGAACAAAATAGCTGTATGTTTTTTGTGAATTACAAACTTGATAAATCAAAACTATTATTTTTAGGTAAAAATTTGGTTGCGAGTTGATCAAACCTGTGGTGTATTGCTGACGTTTCATCCATTTTTTTATATACAGAATATTACCTTTGGTAATATAATTTGCCACGAGTCATCTTAAATACTTCCCCATGGTTCGCCATGTCATGCTTCTAGTAATTGCCTAGTTACCGGGTATCATTTACTTCAAAGTGGCACAGGGGTTCGTGGAATAGGTTGGTGTGTAGGCGTCTACACTGTCTCACTGAGTACTGCTTATTGCCTGGTAATTCGATTTGTCATCAGTATAAGCTTTCAGAATGTTTTCAGCCTCATATTGAAGTGAATATCATAATTTAGGGATGGTTGTGGTCCACTTTTCCAAGGAAATACTTGTTATTATTTCCTGATCATAAAACTCTATTTCTTGTGTAAAACAAAGGTAGTATAAAGTGAGCCTCATTCATGCTACTAACCGTGGTTTAAACCAACCCACCCAAACTCAGTGTCATTCCATGGTCAATGACGATGTGTTTTCCATGTTTTCTCAATCTCTCGGAGGCAGTAAATTTCACATGAAAGATGTTTATGACCCAAACTGATATCCCTGGACTAAATAATTGTCATTTGTGAATCCACAAGCAGTCTGTTTTAACCTGTTGAATGTTTCTCGTCCTTCTCCAGGTCACACCCAAAACTCCTGGGCTCAACCCGAATGCCCTGGAGTTTCAGAGCAAGACTCCAGCAGCTCCAGCCCCCGTGGCCGAGACGCTGTGTCCTGTGCCATCAGGCCCGGTCACCCCCGGCTGGTCAGACTCGGACATCCTCAGTCTGTCAGCCGACCAGGATATACCAGAATCCTCAGGTTCGATTCTTTTTTTCTTTTTTTAAAAATTTTTATTGGGTTTTTTTTTCTAGGGGTTTTTTTTTCCTAGGGTTTTTTTTTTCTTTTTTTTTACATTGCTTTTTTTTTTTTACTATAGTGTCTAGTGTAAAATGTGATAGTTACTGCCTTATAATGTAGTCTTAACAGAGTAAGACAGTAGGATTGACTTCTTCATTTTTTATTTCCTGTAGGTCTATAATTCACTGTTATATGAAATATATAAATGCTAATGCCTTTTTTGAATATGGTGTAGTATATGGAATGTATGAGGATATCCGGACTAGAGTACCATGTACGACTGCAAAACAAATTTCCTTCAAAAATTCAAAAGGGAAACCAAACCCATTTCCCGGATCGCCAGTGATTTTTCAAGGAGAGTTTTTTGTTTTTTGTTTATTGACACCGGTTCTTTTGGAAATCATAGTATATGGAATGTAGTTGAACATTGTAAATCCAATTGAGGGCTTTAAAGTGCAGCATTCAAATACTGCTTTGAAAAGAATGTAAGGGTAGCACTTCACAAACCTACCTCCATATCAGAATTTGATTTGAATACAAGTTTTAAAACCAGCCACATTGTATTGATTCTTAGCGGACTTGCTGGATGTAAGCGTCGAGTGATAGTACCTCACTTCATGTTGTTGTTGTTGATTGCAGACCTGGTGCATGTCAACGGTGAGGACAGCAAATTGCCATCAGCTGTCACCTTCCCGCCTACACCAGACTCTCCAGAAGATACTCCGCCAGCTGCTGATCTCACCGCCATCAATGGGACGACCGCCATGCCCAGCCAGATTCTGTTCCCATCTGCCAGCGACTGTGCAGGTATGTGATATTGATTGAAATGTGAGGTGTTGAAGCGAAAGCCTGTGATTTAGGTACAGGTAGAATGGGGAGAGTATTAGGATAGCTGAGGATGATGGGTAATGTTGGTTGACTATAATGCACCTGATATGCTGGGGGGGAATGGGATCTGGTTGTATTATCTTACTCTACACTCACTCATCTTCGTTACATCGTGTATGTTATATCCATCGATTAGGTGAGGCTAAGAAAATCAACCTAGCGAGGGTTGAAGCCCCTACCTATTTGTTGATAGTCAATATACACTTATTACTACGAACATGGATAATGAAATGAATGTAAGATAAAATTTAATGAATCAATAAAGAACATAAAAAGAAAAAAAATGAACCCGATATGCTGGGGGCGCGTTAGGACCAGTCCAATAGGACCGAGCGCTATCCCAGGGTAAGTGAAAGTCTTGAGAAAAAAAAAAGCAATGCTAGTCGCGCTTTATAGTGTCCCCAGGAATAGGATTTCTCCGAATTTTTCATATTTTGCATACCTAAGAGTGTTACGTGAAGTCTATGTAAAGGTAATTTTAGTTCTCGGCTAAGGCCAGAAATTCACTAAGAATAGCTAAAAATGCATCCCCCGAACCCCAAACAACTTTTCCCCCGGATTTTTGTTGTTTGCAAACCCCATGCCTGTGTAACACACTGGCCTATCTGCCTATATCAACTCAGATTAGAACCAAGTCTCCATTTTCCTTGCAGATGTCCCAGAAGGCCCCATGGAGGGAACTATCCCAGAGGATCAGCTGCGGGCGATGCTGAAAACCCAGCTCGAGTACTACTTCTCCAGGTACGTGCACGCTCTGCCCTTAACCCTGTAAGCACGGCCGCCTGTGGCAGAACTACCAGCCTCAGGGACGGCTCCTTGCGTCTGTGTATACTTCTAGGGGATGCATGCATTGTCCTCTGAACTCAGAATTCGAAGGTTCATCACATGATATAATACTTTATCCATAATATTTTCATTTCTGTTATTTACAAATCCAAAATATCATGTTGGGTCTACAATTTGTGCAAATTTCAAGTTCATTGATAAATTATTTCCTTTTTAGGAACAATTTTATAATAATGCCTTAAGGCATGATCCGCCCCCTGCCTGTTGATACTTTAAGGCATCATTCGCCCTTAAAGGTTTAATTAACCCTTTAAGGACGGCCACCTGTGGCAGAGCTGTCAATATAAGAACGGGTGCTAGTGATAGTGCATATCTCAGAGGACGAACACATTTTGGATAAAGTCATAATTTGATGTTCCGTCCTGAAATATTATTGGTAATCAATAATATTTCACTTATTTTAGCCTACTAATATTGATTTTGATATTATAGCTACATTTCCTGAAGATTTCATATATATTGATAAATTATTTCCTTGTCAAAAAACATTTTGTTGATTTAAAAGAAATGATGTCTTGAGGCATCATTCGGTCTGGGCTGGATGATGCCTCAAGGCATCATTCGTCGTTAAAGGGTTAAATACTTGAATGACGCTACATGAGGAGCCCTCAGCGCTCCATAGCCACCAATTATAGTAGTACTCCGGTAACTAAGGGCAACTTGGACTAGAACAGAATCACATTTTGTATTTGTCAATATTACCTATTTCTTTTAAATTACCCCCACAGATCTTTTCTCATTTCTTTGTGTAGATTTTATACCAATATGATTATAACTCACGGGTGGCCGTTTCTTATTGTTATTAGTCCCCATACCCTCAGTCACCCTAGGACGTTAAACCACAAACAATCTTATTGTTGCTGATGCCTCACGATGTAAGACATTGATTACAGAGATCGGTCACTTTGACTTTTCAGAGAGAACTTGGCGAACGACTCGTACCTCGTGTCACAGATGGACGCCGACCAGTACGTGCCCATCACCACTGTGGCCGGCTTCAACCAAGTGAAACGTCTCACCGACAACAACCTGCTCGTCGTGCAGATCTTACGTGGTATGTATAGCCTTTACTTTATCTCACCCCTGGAATAAATGTCCATAGGCTTAGCATTGGGAACTCATTCTCCATGCCCTTACATGTATTGCAGTCCGTTTTCCATGTTTTATATCCTGTGTGTTGTCCTTTTTTTTTAGTGTGTACAGGGGTGAGATAAATACAGAAAGCAACTCGTTTTGGTCAAAGAAGTCATTCTCTAACTCGTTTAAATGCTATGTGATATTCACTTGGCTGTTGCCTCGTTCATATCACTTCGCATCAAACTCGAGGAGAACAATGTCTTTGACCAAAACTTGTTGGTTTCTTCTTTAGTTCCATATGCTATGGGCTTACGGGGAATTTCTAATCATTTGAACGATGTTGTTCTAATAGTTAGTTGAAATGTGAATAATAAATACAATATTACCATGATTTCGGCCTGAGTGGCCATATTCTCCTTGTAGTTGATATTATGCAATACTCCTCGCTATCGCTCAGTTTTACTCCGTGTCAACTACGCGGAGGATACGGGCAGTCAGATCAAAATCATGGTAATATTGTCCAAGCTATACACAAGTGTGGCATGAATACACAATATTGACTGGTTTCAGATACAAGCGGTCATATGCTCCAAGGAGTTGACGTATAGTGATATCCAGGCGCATGCTAGAATATTGCGCAGAGTCAACTCCAAGGAGCAATAAACTGCTTTTTATCCGAAACCAGTCTATATTGTATTTATTATCCACCTTTGCCTGACAAGTGGCGCACCGATATTAATACATATTTTAGGAATATACTATTTTTGAATACGCACTATTTTTTACGTATGCGCGCTTTATCGGGAACTGGACCAGACAACATATCTGTATGCTCCGGGAATGGTGATACACATTCTCTACGTGTTTCCTATGGATACTATGTGTTAGGTGGATATCAAAGTATAGTAACCAGCCCTCACTCAGTCTGCTCGTTGTTCAGGTCTTGTGTGGTATGTTTATCCTTTCCTGACTAGACTGCACGCATGCAGGTTTGAGGTAGTAGGGATTAGTTTATGGCGGATGGGTGCAAGCATGTTCAGATATGTTTACCATTTTACCATCCTGCGAACAAGATAAAAAGGGGTAGAGTTTGGGGGTCTCTTTTTGGTCCCTATATACCCTCACGGTCGCCTGGGACGTTAAACCACAAACAAACAAACTTTTTAAACAAAAATTTAGAGTGATATTTTCTTTATCAAAACCAGAATTGATTTTACCAGATCGTACAGTTTTATATAAGGGCAGGGACAACATTTCCGTTGTAAGTTACGCGATGATCTTCACAAGTGGCGAGTTTGACCAATCCACATGTCTAGTCATTGTTCAACATGTGTAGAAATGGTAATCGATTTTTACATAATAACCATTCCCCACAAGTGAGGTCAGCCTCTAAATTAGAATTGAAGTCGGCGTTTATCATATAACTTTCAGCGATAACTAAAAACTCACTCAATGGCGCTGTCACTTTTCCGTTTGATGTTTCTTGTTGCCATACCACACTATTCTCTATTCCCACTGGTTCGTTATTTTCCTAGTGAAGGATAAACGGCTTTCCTATTGGCTGGTTGGCGTTGCTACCCCCATGTGGCGGGGGTATGCTCGCAGTGCCAGGAGTTCGGTGCTTCAAAACATCAGCGGCTTGTATTACATAACAAATTAGACCTTAACACAATAGCCTTTGGGCTTTCCCTCATATCCATTCATTAGTAGGCCAGTGAGAGTAAATCTCTACTCTGACATGGGCCATTCCTTTTTGAAATATTTAGTGTATTTTTTGTGGTGTTCCCTAAAGACTCACTACCGTAGCAGTACTCATTGTGTGTAAATAAACCCATATTTGGCCACCAACTGCCGATAGCTACTAGTACTGGACCACAGCCAAATGATTAATCCAGAAACCCAGACACGCACTGCAGGCCGCTAAGTA
This sequence comes from Alentia gelatinosa, assembly GCA_950022655.1. Classification (NCBI taxonomy): domain Eukaryota; kingdom Metazoa; phylum Annelida; class Polychaeta; order Phyllodocida; family Polynoidae; genus Alentia; species Alentia gelatinosa. The sequence goes on from OX465589.1 coordinate 13,180,738, forward strand.
AGCCGCTTATCTTTCTCTGTTGTGCACTTTATTTAGTTTGATACGTAGACTAATATACGTCATAATTTGTTTCTGATGATTATTTTGGTTTATCATGACAGAGTCTTCAAACGTCCAGGTGGATGAGACTGGAGAGAAGGTTCGTCCGCTGCACAAACGGTGTGTGGTCATTCTGCGTGAGATCCCGGACACGACACCACTGGAGGTATGTACCCCGCGCACGGTCCGCTCACACTCACAACACCCTTACCATCTATTGTTACAACAACAAAATCTAATGTAATATTTATCAGTAAGATTATGACTCAGGGATGCTAGTTTTCCACTTTTCCAAGGAAATCCATGTTTTTCATTCCCGTATCATGAATGTAATTTGTTCTTGATTGTAACCTGAAACCGTAATACTCATGTCCAGATAGCTTATAGGAGTTCCAGTAATTGTAGTTACCAGGGAACTATTTTCATCACACATCTCATAGTTCATCGGTCGTTCCAGCGACTATCTGCCAAAGTTTATTTCCTAGCTTACCATATCAATTGGTACATGAATGGTATGGTTGTATTTACTGGTACTAATCTTCCGTTCCACTTAGTGTATTTGACTTTAATCAGAGTCTAGTAATCAAGTAGTGCGTGTACCTAGTTCACCCTTGACTTCCCAGCAGTGGTAGATTTACTGCTATATCACAGGCCAATCCTTCTCATACCATGTCTATGTGGTGTGGGAAGTAAAAGAAGTCTCACCTCGGTAAATGTGTCAGGGTGAGATTTCTACCTGAATTCATCTCATAGAGTCAGTCAAACCCAAAGTAGGTCTAATAGAACACATTGGCCGTTAAATTACCCAAACAGACAAACTCTTGACTTAATTATCTTCTGTCTGGTTGCAGGAGGTTGAGAAGCTTTTCTCTGGTGCCAACTGTCCACGCTTTGTGAGCTGTGAGTTCGCCCACAACAACAGCTGGTACGTGACGTTTGAGGGAGACGAAGATGCGCAGCGCGCGTACCAGTACCTGCGAGAAGATGTTCGCACCTTCCTTGGCCGGCCCATTATGGTACGTCATACACCACTACATTTATCCTGTACAATACTCTACTGGTTTAGTGTAACTAACATAGAATAGTTAAGTCAATACTAGAAACACTTGCATGTCTCTTTGAGTCCATCCTATACTGGGCATATTGATATCACTTGATCAGTTACTAAGGATTTCCATTTTCAGATCATAGCTCCAATATAGACATAAGTTATTAACTCTTCCCCATGCATTATCATTCATTCCTATCCCAATCTACACCCCTCTCATTACCTACTACCTAATTTTTGAAGTGTAGTTAACATTAACATAATTAAGGTGAAATAACATATTTTGACTGATTTAGATAACAAAGTATCAACAAACACCTTAGAAATGGAGCACTTGTTTATTAATATTAACGATAAGGATAAGGATACTAGAGATAGAGGTATAAGTCATTAATATGCGGTGATGGTTTTCCATGATGCACACACTTCCATGACTCTGAAGCAACCTGGTGTTGTCCACTTTGAAGTCACTTGACCACTTACTGAGAAATGCCATCCGCATCTCAGGACGTGAAACACCAAAACAGAACCCTGATTACCAGATCTAAAGACTGTCTCTTCACGTTCTCACCTTCAGGCCCGGATAAAAGCCAAGCCTTTGTTACGGAGTACCTTCATGCCAAAGAACGGATTCAAGCAAAATCAGCAGTATGACCACAACGCCATCTACACTCAGCCCCAACAACAAGGACCACAACAACAACAGCCGACGCAGTCCGCAGCGCAGCGCTTCACGTACCCGCAGGTACCCAACACCACCCAGTACACACTCGGCCAGCAGGTACACGCACACCACCTGCCAGGATTCTGTCAGTTTAGTTCTTCAGCGAACACGCAGAGAAATGGTTTTTTTATATTGTTAATTGATTATTTATATTTAGTGCCAATCCATGAAGTATGTACGCACTGACGGGGGGTGATAGGGGGTCAAAACCTTTGGAATTTTTTTGCGTAAGCTCCCTCTTTTTTTCTGTGCGCACAAGATAAGGAAGGGGGGGGGGGTGGGGGGTTCCAAAATTTCAGAAATTCTGCGTACGTATTTTATGGATGGCCCCATAGAAAAATAGAGATGTGGCAAAAACCCCTCACGCCAGCCAGATAGAGTGGTAATTGAAAACTCCACCATTTGTTTGAGATGATTATGACAAGAAAAAAATATTTTCAGAAATATTGTCATACCCGTTATGATGAGATGTTGATGGTAAAATTTAAAGATAATTTGATCTAAATGTGATTTTTCGCCTACCTAGAAAATTATTAACCACAGCAGTCTAATAACAGTTGATTATGATTATCAGACGTTAAATCAACCTACCTAAACCATATGTGACTTTTCATCAATTTCTTAATGAGCTTTTGAATATTTATCCTACCCCAAATATAAAATCCCTTGGGCTCACAGTCACGGAGTTTTATATGCCACTAGTGGCATACAGAATTGTTATCACTTAATATTCCAAAATCGAGGAGACTGGGTAGGATAAAAACGAAACCTGATTCGTTTTAATCGTGGCCACCACATTCCGTGGCATACGGTGGCCAAGATTAAAACTCATCCAGTTTTACGATACTACCTCTCCCTATTATTGAGAAAAGTATGGGACTCCCTTGGAGACTTGAGACCCGGATGATATCATGGAGGCCATAAAAAGGGATCCAGTAATAGGATTTAACATATATAACAAACAAGGATAATATTGATTTAGATTCATTTACTCCAATAAAAATAAAATGTTTGCACATCCACACAGACCCTCAGCCCCATGCCATGGCCGTAAGGGACATATCAAGTTTTTCCCAGCCTATCTGAGGCAGAAAAATTCACATGATACTATTTCCACTGACCCTAACTGACATCCTCTTTGACTTATTTCAGAGTTATCCATTCTTCCCTCCTACGAACACGATGATGCACTCATGGGCAAACCCGCTGCCTTTCTTCGACCCGGGAACTGTGAGTACTGATCGTCTATCACTGATAGGTCCTGCTGGTCTCTGTCGGCATTCACAATCTAAACGGATCCCTGTCAATGTATGATCTAGATTTAGTCATAAAAATGGGATGTTGGGTGACCTCAAAAACACTGCCCAACTCCATGCGATCTTTTAATGAATGTCTTTATATATTAAGAACTGCACTTTCCACCAAAGTGACCTAGCTCAGGAAACATAGAAAGGGACTGCAAGAGGAGGTGTATTTTTTTAGCACTAACTCCATTTGAAATCAGCAGAATACATAATTATATTAAATGGATCACTTTTTTGGGGTGTGGTGAAAACGGGGGACGTCATAGGTGACAAAATCTTCATGTGGTCTTAACTTTCGTCATTCTTGGCTTCGCTGTGACTGATGTCATGTGTAACTGATGTTCGACTGATTCATGTCCTAGCTTCGCTGTGACTGATGTCATGCGTAACTGATGTTCGACTGATTCATGTCTGCGTGATGTCTCGTGTTGCTGATGTCCTGTGTTACGTGTCGTGTGTAATGTGGGACAGATGTCTCGTGTGATTGATGTTGTGTTATGTGTGGCTGACATTTTGTGTGACTGACATATTCTGTCTGGCTGACATTTTTCTATAAATGATGTCCAGAAATGGCAGCTTTCCAATTATCCATGGAAATGCACTTTTTCACTTTCAACATCCGATATTATCTTTTTCTTGTGTATAACAAAGATAATATTTATTGAACTTCATTCACGCCAATAAAACCGTGGTTTGAACCTCCCCATGTCCTTGTCGATACCGATGTGTTATCCACATGTTCTTGGTCTCTCTGAGGCAGCTAATTCCACATGAAAGATATTTTTTACCCCAGCTAACATCCCTAGATGTCATTTGTTATTTGTCAGTGGTATTTTGCATGACTGATGTCCTGTGTGACTGACATCATGTGATATGTGTGGCTGACGTCATGTGATATGTGTGGCTGATATTTTGCATGACTTTCCATCTGATGTGACTGGCTTCATGTTTCATGTATGGCTGAATCTCGTGAGTCTAACATGGTTGTAATATTCTGGGATCTTTGGTGCTAATTTGTTTCCATATTATAAATACGGTTGATAAGACATGCGAGGGTTGTGTCGAGTAATGCCTGGGGTTAACTTAGAAAATTGTGTGCCATGTCATCTCCAGTTCAGGGTCCTAGCGGCAGAGTATTGGGTAATGCCAAATAGAGTCCTAGGGGAGGTAGTCAGAGGGGAGAGTCAATTAACACTCTTGTGGTTAAGACTACTCATCAATATTCCAGTGATCAGTCTTTATGTGTGTACTTCTTTTTCATATACGCGGCCTAGTTATAGATAAACCATTCCATTTGCCTATTTTTCGACCAAGGGAGATGTTGCCTTCATCATGGCTGTATTGTATCGTGGTTAGTTTGGGGTAAGGTAGGAGTTGATGAGCAAATGACTGACCGACTAAGTGACACCCTCATCACCCGCGCACTTTAACCCTCAGCACTTCAGCCGGATGTTTATTAATATTTTTCTGATGAAGTTGTTAAACAATAGATTTATACATTTATGAATTTGGAACCACGGGTCACTGAGACTGAGTAGAACGACCTGAATCGCTGTTACCATGCATACGTTAAGATTCTGGGGCCCATTTCGTAATCTAGGCTCGTGCATGAAGACCCTTTTCTGCACCTCGCACAAGGGTTATCGTTTAATGATATTTAAGTCTGTTCGATAAGAAAGTATGAGCCGTCTATAAGGTCGTCCATTAATGTTAAATTAAGTTGACCCACATTATCCCTAGGTCTCGTTGGCGTACAGAAAGGGGTCTACATTTAGGTTTCTAGATTATTGAACGGGCCCCTGGTTACCACTCGGCTAGTATTTACACCAGGTAAGTACAGCGGCTAGAGAACACTGACCATTAAGATCGTTTCCCATCACGTTGTCAACACACATACGCAATGACCCCATTCTGTGAACAGTACATATTGCAAATATTTGTAACTTGGACGGAATCCACAAGTATATATGTAAATAACAAAATACCTCAGGCCACTAATTATGCATATTGTTAGGCAATGTAGATGGAAATATTTGTTATTTTTTGATATATTAAAATTTAGATATATTTTTATGGATTAATTTCTGAAGGTGTTGCACAGTGGATACTCTCATGGGATGTACTGCACACTGTGCCTCATGGTGGCTGGGCCGTGCTTAGCGATGTACGCACCCAGAGAAACGACCATGTCCCTAGACGGGAATTGTAACAGCAGTGTCCTCAATTGAGGGGCGGGCGACCGTACAACACCTGGCGTAGTGGACGCAATTATAGTCCCTGTCAGATTTAGGTGAAGCTACAGCGGGCCAGGCCTTTACATCCAAAACCTATTTAGTATGACTGAACTAAGGTTCAGTGACTGGAATCGTTTGCCTTATACAAGTATGATCAATACAGGACGAGGCGACGTCCTTCTCTCCTGGCGATACTACCCTGAATGGCAGTTATTAGAACTACCCCTAACCGTGGCAACTGTAGACAAAAAGAAATGCCTTATACATTTATGTGCCTATCAGGGATGTCATTATTCCATGATTGTTTATTTTTTATTTTCAAAATCGTCCATAAAATGAGAATGTACCAGACATATTTATATATGCTCTCATACAGTTGTGAACCAAATATGGTCTTCTTTTCACTTTCTGTTTTAATAACAATGGTGGCTCCACTTAGTGTTACACACTGTGGAAATTCGCGTATATGTTGGCTGGGCATGTTTTTTATACCTGTATAGTGTGGCCGGGTTAGCACATACATTCTATTACTAAACACATCAATTACTTTGTGCTGTTTCTAGTAGATCAAACGTAACTTCATTGACGTAATAGAATCCTTAAATAGATCACCCCACATCATCATTAATCCTATTTCCCGTCTAACTAGGGTTGGTACGTAATCCTCAGTGTAATCCACAGTGGAATCTGCAATGTAATCTGCATCTACTATACACCAGATCGAAGACCTTCTGATGACATCGATAATCTCAAATCCGTTAATCAAAATCCTGATTATGTCAGGAACTACGAATTGAGCCATCGTTCCCAATGGAGTTCTGCAATTATTTCTTTTTCTGTGACCTCTCCTTTAAATAATGTACTGTACGCAAACCAAACCCCTGGTGCGTCTTATAGGATTTGTCCAAACTCGGGGTGCGTCTTATACGCGGGTTTTCATTATCATAGAACAGTGCTAAAACCTTCAAAATCAGTTTTCAGATGCGTCTTATTGTATTCTCCTGAACTCGGGGTGCGTCTTACACGCGCGATGCGCCTTATATACAAAAATTGACGGTACTTAACACTTGATGCGTAAATTCAAACAACAGAGTCCTACTTAAATAGCACAAACATGTTGAATTGAGATTAATATCGTGTACAGGAACAACCTACTCCTAGTTTAAACTATAGAGTCATAAAATGACATGTCGGTAGACAACCTGTACTACAAGTAAACCTATTGCACACTAAAACTGAAGTGTAAAAAGCAAGGCTGCACGGATTGTTTGACCATTCAGTAACTGTTGCCAACGCCCACCACGGTAGCGCCACCTCGTGTGGGGGAAAAAAAGGTGTCGTATGAAACCACGGTCATCACGTGACTCGGAAACGAGAGCTCAGGGCTCGACCCCTGCGCGGTGTCGCTTTATTCTCTGACTGACTGAATGTCGACGGTGAAGACTCCCCACCGACCCCCGCCCACACACACACTTGCTTTTTAATAGCAGGTACAGACTGCGCAAATGGTGGGAACTCAATTACAAAACAGTGCATCCTCAGCCGTCCAGATGCTTAATTTTATACCTATAACAAAAAATGATAGTTTCTACTACCAGGTAGTTGATGTTGTATGTGAAGATCGTTCATTGTGTTTAATGAGAATTGTAATACTTTTTTGAAATAGTGTTAATATGAGCTAAATGGGTTTATTTCCATAGTCTGTGATTTATATTTGAGACATGGTTGAGACAGTTTGATCATTCGTTTCCGTTGAAGAACAGTTTTCTTAGAAATAATTGAAAGTAACACGCCATTCTTTAATCTCATAATGTTGTTCATTCAGAAAATATAGCTTTATAATCAGTGGTTGGGAAATATGCAAAATATACAGAAGTCGCTTCAAGACTTTGTGGATAGAAGGCAAGTGGGAAAAAAACCCGCCTTTTGACAGGGATCACACCTTACCTTATGGAGCCCATAGTTCCTGGAAACAACAATTGAACAGAAATAACACAGTCCAAAATGCCTCCACATCCTACTTGAGATATCCATTACAAAGTCAAATACGAGCCGAGTTTTAGTTGGAACTCACAGATACTCTGTTCGTGGTAATTTGACACCGAGCTGGGTTACTCGAGAGTTCGCCCCGTAATTAGGTCAGCCAATCCTTTCAAGGAGATTACGCCCCGTTTTGGAGAATTTGTTGGCGAAGCCACCCCATACTTTGATACACGAATTAGATACGAGAACTACAAATAATCCCATGCTTACTACATCAAAGACCTTTTTTCCCCTTCTTTTTTTCAATTTAATCGATTCTAATATCCCTAATAACATTGATAAATTGGATAATGTGGAGGTTGTATATACGACTGTGAACCATTTAAAGTGCCCTAGTTCATATTTGTTCACTATATTTTGGATAAATATGAACTAGGGCACTTTAAATGGTTCACAGTCGCATTGTTCACTATATATTGATTGGTCGCCTCGCCTCCTCATGGTGCAGACCGGATATGCTTGCACGCAAACATAACTAAAGCGACCGGGGTGGGTGGGCAGTTAGTTCAGTGTTAGAGAGCATGGGACTTTGTTGATTCAGGTCCCACTGCAGCCACTTTTCTCCTTCACCCCCCAGCAGTGGTAGATTTACTGCTATATCAAAGGCCAATCCTTCTCATACCATGTCTATGTGGTGTGGGAAGTAAAAGATCTCTCACCTCGGTAAATGTGTAGGGGTGGTATTTCTTCCTACATTCATCTCATAGATTCGGTCAAATCCAAAGTAAGTCTAATTGAACAAATTGGACGTTAAACTACCCAAACTAACACTATATATTGGTGGGGAGCGAGTTAGTGACGGGGCGAGTTCATTTCGGAGTGGGAATATCCTGGGGCGAGTTTGTTTCTGGGCAAATTCTACTGTATTTCTCAGGTGCCGTGTTGATGGAGACCTGGCAGATAATTGGTGTACGCGGTACCAGTTCACGCTGCCAACTCCTGAAGGCTATTATTACCGTCAAGTCGACTAGAATTACTTGGATCTGCTCTAATGACCTACGCTGGACGTGTATAAGCTTTCCAACCCGACCTCCTTCTGTTCAGTTTCAGCCGAGGCCCAAGTATTGCATCCTGAAATATTCTCACACTGTCTGGCAATATTCGTCTCTATCATTTCAATATATTTCACTTCGTGTTTGTTTAAAGAAGCATTAAGGATTGATTGATGTCAGGATTTGTTGTTAATTCTTGGTTTTTGCTGTTTAACAAATCACACATGACGTCATCGCGAAGTCACCTGCCTCATGCAAAGTGATCCAAAGGCTTTAGATTGTTTTTGTAAGTCTAGTGTCAGTATGTCTGTGTTGACATGATGTAAAAGTCGAGAAGTAAATGACGAGTAAGTGTAGATAGCCCGGCGAGTTGTGTCCCTGTAACGATGTGTTGTCACCTCCTCCTGCACCAAACCTGTTTCCAGCTTAGCTGTTGAGCGATCCTGTCAGCCCTGCACCCTCAGCGTAATTTACCCCGACTTCACCTCAACACGCAGAAGGGAAATCCGGGGTGGGGGGTTAAGACAAACACTATAAAGGAAACCTATGAAAATTTAGGGTCAGAACTTGTATCCCATCGAGTTTGAATCGTGTAGTAATTCACAAGGCGTGAATTCCATAGTGACTCAAACGAGATGGGATCAAGCTCTGACCATAAACTTGAATAGGTTTCTGAATTTATCTCACCCTTCACAATGACTAATAGGCTAACATTTGTGACAGAATCCCCCATTAGATATTTTTCCTAAATATCTCATGGGCGTTGGGTACAAGTTTCCAATGGTAATTCTATGGAGACAAAATACCAGGGTGAGATAAAGATCTGAAACTGTCGCAGGTTCACCACCACATAGATCTCCTGTGGTTGATTTACATATATAAACCCTGAACAAACAAGGCTTAACCCTTTCCAGCAGCATGATGTCTCGAGGCATTCCTACAGGTTCTGCAGCATGATGTCACCAGGCATTCTTGATAATTGTAATCAAACGTTGCTAAATTCAAAAATAATTGTTTGAATTGAATAGAATTTTGGCAAATCAAAAGGGGAATACTGGTATTTCATTTCGATCCACAAAATACCATCGTTTACAATGATAAAATAATGAAATCAGGTGACATTTTTGATTTTTGGTTTAAGGTACCTGGGGTAGGAGTAGCCTTATTGGAGCCACTGTGATCCTGGTGTTAAAAGTATTAGGTGCTGCAAGGAAAGGGTTGAGTAAATGCATTTGAGATCAAATTTATATGTATTCATAGATTTGTGTTTATAAATAGTATCGTAAATGAAGTCCTCTGTTTTGTAAAGTGACTGTAATCGCTAAATTTTAAATTGATTTCATACTTAAATTTCTACTTGATGCTAGCCTAGTGATTTTAGGCCATGCATGTCCCTGGGGTGCACATGTCCTTAAAGTGTCCTTGAGGTATGTATGTCCTTGAGGTATATATGTCCTTGAGGTATACATGTCCTTGAGGTATACATGTCCTTGAGGTATATATGTCCTTGAGGTGTATATGTCCTTGAGGTGTATATGTCCTTGAGGTGTACATGTATGTCCCTGAGGTGTACATGTATGTCTTTGAGGTGTACATGTATGTCCCTGAGGCGTACATATCCTTCAAATGTACTTGTCCTCAAAGTATATATGTCTGAGGTCCTTGAGCTCTCCATGTCCTTGGGGTCTACATGTCCCTGGTGACATGATGGCGTGGAGTCGGGTTTCTGTGTGTGCTGGGGTTGACAGGATCGCTGCTTCACGGCATGTGGGAAGTAGGGGTAGGGTCAGAGGGACTCGCATGGACTGCACCTTGGTACCTTGTGTCGCTGCCCTTTATCTTCAGAAGAAAGTATGGACGACTGGTGCAGACCCCTCCTCTGCCTCCACCACCACCTCCACCACTCATGACCTAGGCTACCAAAGGCCTAACCCCGCGCCCCCTGCTAAACACGACAACCCACAGCAACAACCGCAACATCAACAACAACATCAACATCAACATCAACAGCGCCACCACCAAGTCAGTAGTCCAGGCCAACAGCCACTGCTAAGTACCGTAAGCTTCCATGCACCACCATGAGTGGACTGGCCTAAGGTAGTGCTTAGGCCAGTCTCGCTCTGCCCTACCTCCACTCTGTAAGACCAATGGGCAAGTGGGTGCCTAAGTAGACTGAGTTGACGCATTCTTCAAGTAGTTGATATGTTATTTCTGTGTTGCTTTATAGATGGCTGATATGATTTGATTTAAGAACATACTTCATCATAACCACTGACAGAAACACTTCACTAACTCTTTATTTTGCGCTGATGTGACACTGCCTGACTGCTGGCTTCTGGGGACTTGGTTTTTGGCCTACACCTTTTTTGTAATGATTTGACAAGTGATAATGACAGGTGATTAATTTTGACCAGTGACACAAACATTCACAATATTTTTAGTTGCGCTTTTTAGGATACTGGCTGACTGCTGGTTGGTGGGAACTTTGGTTCTGGCCTACATTTCTATGTACACGTGCTTTTGGTACTTTAGTAATAACAATTAGTGGTCTGTTCTGACTACTGACACACCACTCTTTAGTTTCACCGTGTGAGTGAGAGAGCGTCTTGTGTGTGTAACTCTGCAAGTGAGTGTGATACTGGGTGATATAGACTGGCTATATGAGGGCGAGTGTGGGATATCTAATGTACATGTGGAATGTAGAATATGCGTCAAAACGTCCCCTTCCTCAAGCGGCCCAGTCACAACGGCCCCTTGTCGCAGGCACATGTAAACAACTTTATCCTACCCCTAATAAAAAACACCATAGGCTTAACATGGGATTTGTTTATGTCACTGGTAGTGACATAAAGTGTTGTTTATGCCACTACTTTCTGATACTGAAAAAATATGGAAACGGGGTAGGATAAAATCTAGACGCCACTCGTTTGAGATTGAGTTTATTTATGCTGCTCATTTTGTTGGCTCCGTAATGACACTCGTCTTCGACTCGTGAAATTATGGAGCCAACAAAATGTGTGGCATAAATAAACTCAGACTCAAACTCGTGACGTCTCTTGATAATATCAATTATGCTTACAAATTATCATAGGGAAAACATAGAAATAAATAGATTATCTTAAGAGGAGACGACTGGCAGGTCCTAATGTGAGCGGCAGATTTTTTTAACAAATTATTATTATTATTATTATTATTATTATTATTATTATTATTATTATTATTATTATTATTATTATTATTATTATCATTTTTATAATCATTATCATCATTCTTATTATTATCATCATTATCATTATTATTATTTTTATTATCTTTATTTTTTGTAAGGGAGTACACGTCGCCTCTTCTCTTTTCTAACAACACTAATCTTATGAATTATCATGTTATCCTTAATTTTAAGATGGGCAGTTAATTTCACAGCTTATCCGAGTGAACAATTAGTGAAACTTATTTTCTGCTCCATCCTGAAATTCATTATGAACAAAAAAATCGGGAGGGAGGGAAGGGGAATTGAGGAGAGAACTTGCACAGCGCTGAAGAGGAGGAAGTTACCACACGGCGGGTCTACTCGTCTCTACCAGGACGGATCGTCATAGGGGCCGTCTTGACTGAGACCTTTAGGGATGGGCGCTTCTCGGCATAAGAGTGCGGAATGTCTGAAACTGAACTGGTTTCATTACCTTGTATAATTCATTTCCACTCACAACCTTCAAATGATAATAGGACATTGTATTTAACTGGTGGTGATAGGACATTGTAATTGTCAGGTCAACAAGGAAGCCATTCACTAGTATAGCCATGATTTTATTTTAACTTTAATATTAGGTAGGGTTATGATTTGCTTTTCAAGTGGTGTAATTCAATTCTGTCGAAGGATCTGCTTGGGATGTAAACGGTCCCATACATCATTCCCCACCTCATTCTTTGTTTATTTCTGGGGGCATTTCTCGAATTAGACCACACAGTTTAACCATTCATATTTTGCTCTTCTTTTTTTTTTTTGGGGGGGGGGGGGGGGGCTAAGCTTCAGCAATAATTTACAAGTACTAATATTACTAACCTTTGGCATTGAAAAATGTAGTAGTAAATTTAGGATATCTTATTTATTATACGTCAAGGACTATATCACCTTTCCTTAGCAATTGGCAACATATAGGTCTAGTTTTATTTTTTCAAATGTAGGTCTGGGCTTGTAGATTTTCTCTAAATCGAAGTAAATTCCATGTCTTTTTATATGATTTGACAGTATTACCTGTATTGTATATATACATGTACAGTAAAACCCCTCTTAAGGGGACACCCTCCGTTCCGGGCCAAGTGTCCCCTTAAGCGGGGTGTCCCCTTAAGCGGGGTTTTCAGTCTTTCAATGGTTATACAATATAATAAAGAATACCTACATAAATGAAGGAAACGATGGTTATTAGATTAAAATGTTTATCAATAACACATAATTAAGTAAATAGATATAAATTATATATTATAAATGAATATAAATATACAAAAAAATAAAAAATAGATAATAGAGGTTGAATGTGGATATGCCTTCCTTGTGAAATTCGCTCCTTTTTATACCCCCGGTCAATGCACCGCCCCCCACCCCAGTAACTTCTTAGAGAAATCAGCAGCCCTAAAAGGACTCATCGTGAGCCGCCCAGAGCCGCGACGGCTCACTGAATACCGCACCTTCAAAGCCTCCAACCCTCCCTGTGTCGCCCACAGCTAACCTGTAAGCGGGCCTCTTACCTGGCACCTTCAGCAGGCGCGAAAATCACTGGTAATAATATCCACTCAGACCCGCTCCACTCAGACCCGCTCTATCCGCCCAGACCCGCTAGAGATGTGGTTACTACCATGAAAAAACACACTCTGGCCGCCCAGGCCCTCACGGGAATGCTCTATTGTTCTGTCTGTACCGTACAAACGGGCACCATAAACTTGGATTTTCAGTGTTTTTGATATGATGTCCTTCCAAACTGTCCCCTTTAGCGGGGTTTTTAAGCATTTCTGTACCGAAAAACTGTCCCCTAAAGCGGGGTGTCCCCTTAAGCGAGGTGTCCCCTTAAGCGAGGTGTCCCCTTAAGCGGGGTTAAAATAAACTCTTAATAGAGGGAAAAATTTCCGTTCCGAGCAAATTGTCCCCTAAAGCGGGGTGTCCCCTTAAGAGGGGTGTCCCGGAAGAGGGGTTTTACTGTACATATTTACAGTCTTATGATCGAACTTAAAATAGCTTGCATATTTATGAGAAATTGGACGTAAACAGATGGGTTACTATAGAGCTGTGGTTAAGTATTGGCTGGTGTAGCGGTGGCCTAGTCTATTCTAGCCATTCATGCAAATATCACTTGTTCCTTAGTGCAATAAACCTGGTATGATGGCGGTAAAATTACGGAGTTGAAAAAAAAAAAAAACTTATTAAATAATCTGTGTGACCGCCCCTCAAGTTCGTCATATTTGCCATTTACATATCACCCATTTATATTAGGGACCATTCACGACGTTGGTAAGCAAAATTTCTGAGAAATCTAGTCCCTATATACCCTCAGGGTCCCCTGGGACGTTAAACCACCAACAAACAATCCTGAGAAATTTGACCTTCAACCCCTTTCATCCCCATTTGGCACTTTAGTGCATAAATACTCGTTAGAACTGCAGTGACCCTTCAGTACTAATTAAGTATTTCGGGTAATTACATGTGTATATATCACGTGATGAATACGGTAAAAACAAGTCTGGTGTAGCCTGACTTCATAGTAAATGTTTATTCAGATTATGTCAGTCAGTGACTTATGACCCCGGATAAAGCCTCACACATCCCTGTCCGTTACATATCTAGTATTTTTAGATAACTTTTTGTTATTATAAAGAACTGGGAACTTTTGGGCATTCTTGGTTAGTGGATTCAACAATAACACCTTATGAATAAGATATTTTCATATAAAAGTTAAGGTCTGACTAGTTGGCTTTTAGAAAGATAAACCAGTGGATATTGAAAATATGTCCAGTTATGTTTAGGTGTAGGGTTAACATTAGGGCTACGGTTAGGGTAAGTGTTAGGGATAGGGTTAGGGTTAGGGTTAGGGATAGGCTTGGGGGAAGGGTTTTCTGTTTGATTTATGCTTTCCCAGAGAGGCCCAAATTTGAAGCTACGATAACATACCTACTACTGAATATAGTATTTATACACATTTGAGTGTAGAAGGTTTAAAACAGGTCAAATTCATTACGAGTCGGGTTTTTGATAGGTCAAATTCATTACGGGTCGAGTTCTCCAATATTCGTATAGTCAACGGTTAGGTACTACAGTAGGGGGATGGCGGGGGGGGGGGGGGGGTCTCCGGTGCACTATGGATCTGCCCGTGTCACGTGTGGTGTGTACTGTGTTGGTGAACTGTCTGAGGCACGTTCTCAATCACCCCTTCACTCAGTGACCTCCCTCAATGACCACTGTGTTACCCACTCATTAACCCAGTCACCTACTTGTTACCCAATCACCCACTCATACCCTCGACTGCCCGCTAATTCACTCACCCACTGAGCTGCTCTCTCATTCACTCGCTCTCTCAATGAATGTCAATCACTCACTCGATAGCTCTTTTTATCACATTTGTTTCATTAATTAATGAAATTTATATTTTGTGAATCATTTTGTATAAGTGTATGATACTGGGGGAGCTATGGTTGAAAACGGAGTTTCTACTGAAATATTTGTCCACGTTTTAATCGCCGGAGAGTGCCACAGCGATCTACACAGAGATAGACTTTCTGTGAGACTAGAATCTACTGGGAGACTCGGCTATTAGATTATACTCTCCCCTTTAGTGAGGTTAGTGGTGAGTGTGTATGGGGGGGGGGGGGGGGGTGAGAGAGAGAGGGACTGAAATATAACCCGTGCCGGAGAGGCGAGTCTCATGGGGGAGAAGCCACCCACAGTGCCATAGTCTGCGGGATTTGTCCGCTGACGTGCAGGATGTACGTATTGTTAGTGGAAGCTCTGCTCGTGGTGTATTTGTGAAAAAGATGGAGGGTTTGTTTTTTTTATGTGTGTTTTTTAACATTTATTCATGCTGGGTCGTGCTGAGTCTTGCGACTGGCTTCAATTTTTCTTATATTTATTATTATTATTATTATTATTATTATTATTATTATTATTATTATTTATTATTATTACTGGTTTCGATGCACGTCCAGGCTATAATGATTTACATGCCCTTCTTCTTTATTAAATCATGTTAAAAACTTATATACATTGTTTACATAAGGAAACAAAAAGTAAAATTAGCAAGTGGATCTGTGAGACAGCTCCAGAAAACACATCACCGTAATGGCACCAATCTCCTTCATTCCCAGCAGTGGTAGATTTACTGCAATATCAAAGGCCAATCCTTCTCGCATCATTTCTAATTGGTGTGGAAACTGAGATAACTCTCACATCAGTAGATCTGTAGGGGTTAGATTTATACCTAAATTCATCTCGTAGATTCGATCACCACCCTTGCGTAAAACCAGCGAGAAAGCTGATCCATGAGTTAGTCCCGAATACCCTCAGGGTCGCCTGGAACGTTGAATAAACAACCAATTGGACACCCCGTTTCTTATACTGTATTAGATTATCATAGTGGAGTTTTAGACTGGAGATAATCAGCCTGAGAAATACTCAGGCTTATATCTTTTTTGTCACTGGTATCTCTGACAGCAAAGCGTTTAAATGCTTTACGCCTGAGAAATTCTCAGGCTTTTTTTTTTTTTTTGTCACTGGTATCTCTAACAGCAAAGCGTTAAAATGCTTTACATTTGAACAGGAGAGGGTGACAGAGATGTCAGTTTTCCGGGTTTTGCTATTGTACTAAGTTTTGATCATGTTGTAGATGAATAGTGGACATAAGCAGGATTCGGATATTCTGTGACTTTCTTTATATTTTTTTTTCTCAAGAAAACACTGGCTTCTCTGGGGTGGGACGGTAAAAGTCACTTTGTACTTAGATCATCTAACATGAAGACAGGTTGATGAGCGCATCCCAAGGTCATGTCTTGTGTCCTGTGAACTGTCAGTTCTAACGTGAAGCTTGTCAGTGGTGTGGTTGTTGGGTCACTCAGGAGTGGCTCTAAATGCCGTAGAAAGCTGTATTCTAAAATGTGAGGTTTTTATGATGACTTTTTCTGCTGCATCACAAGGACCTCCTCCTCCTGTCTGAATTAGCGAGAATTCCCTCAACTTGATGATTTATCACTAAGGTTATTGTTGGTTTTCTTGCAGGCTTTTGCGGCTAATGGCTACACCCCAACGACCACTTACAAACAGCCCAGCTCGAGTAGTCACCGGGGCTACCAGAACATTCGGAGTAGAGGGTAAGTCTTATTCATACATTGTCAAGTCTTTCGAAAAAATGACGGAAATCTGACTTTCCGGAATTTCGATGAGAATTCCATAAAAAAACGTCGATATTTACACAGCGGGAGTGCTTGCCCACGCCCCGAACCAATAGACTGGCAGAACCATGCTCGTTGTCGACACTAGCGGGCGGCCCTGCCTTGGTAGAACTTCTTAAGGCGGCTAGCACATTGTAGGCGCCCACCACTTCCGCCTTTTTTTTACCTTTTTTTGCCGGAGCAAACATTGTTAAGTTGTTTTTTTTATATCCGACTTCCCCAGTCCTAAATTCCATCCCTGGTACATAGGTACCCACATTATAGAACTGCTTGTGAGAGATGGCAATTTTCCTGTTTTCCAAGGAAATCTTTCTTGTCATTTTCAATTTATAGAATTCTACACAAAACGGTCCCATTCCATGGCCAATAACATTGTGTTTTCCATGTGTTTTTTCCCGTCTCTGTGAGACAGTAGATTCCACATGTAAATGTTGTCCTATATTTTTCACGACCTCAGTTGACATCCCTGGCTAGTGTTGTACGGTGTATATAGTTTTAGTTCTCATCACCAGCAGCAGGGGTCAGCACAGTCCAGCGTGGCAATATCAGTTAGTGCTGACCCCTTGTGTCAACAGCCTGTGGTAATAAGTGTTCATGTTAGATGCGTCAGTTGAGTTCAGTTTTATAGACGGTGTGTGTTGCAAGTCCACGGATCCCAATTTCATGAAAGTCACACTCGAAATTGTCTGCAAATGCATTAGAAAGAGGTTAAATTTGCAAGAGATTACTGGGATTCCCCTCGCGCACTGTCATTGATGCGCTACATTTGGACCCTGCTGGGGCCCTTAAGACCTTCCTCAAACGAAAATTCAGGGCATTGAGAAATTGGTCCCAGTACGACTGCATAACCCAAAAATCCTTGAAATCCAAGGAATTCAGACTTTTATTCTGGCAACTGGTGATTCCAATAAAATCTATGAAAATCCCAAATTCAGGGGTTTGTCTTCTTTTGTGAAAGGTTATCCTCATAAATCGCCTCTAGTTACAGGTTAATCGTTAAAAAAGAAAAATAAACAAATGTATACTTGAGGATGAATGAACAATTATAATGGTGTTAAATGGTGCGTTTTCCTTTCTGTTGCTAGAAACCAAAATAACAAGCCTCACAGTCGGAACCAGGGCAACCAGGACCGGGTAGAGAGCAGGTCGTCGCACGAGCGTCACGCCTCACTGACGACGGCGCGCTCCAGTCCGCGCTCAGACCAGTCACATTCCGCCACGTCTCGAGGCCGTGTCGAGCGCCACTCCAGTAACCACGGCAACACAGAAACTAGTCACAGCCACTCCCATCTGCACGGCCACCACCACAACCACCAGCACCACCACCACCACCACCAGCAACCGCTGCCGCACCACCACCACCAGGGTGCCACTTCGCCAGCGGCGGCGGCTGCGAGCGGCACGGCGGCGGCGGGCGGTAAGGACGGCAAGGACGGGGGGCCTGTGTCTGGCGCCGCCACGGCAGTGTCATCGTCGTCTGCCGGGGGAGGGTCATCGAGCAGCGGGCCGCACGCAGCGCCGGCCGCCTCCTCCTCAGTCTGCACTACGGGCAGCACCACCACCACCACGTCAGCGTCAGCTGATGTCACCGCAGAGACGACAGTCACCGTCACGTCCACCAGGGGGCAGCAGCCGCACGCCGATGCCACAAGCACGACGCCCAAAGACGCGCTGGCACCACGCCGCGTGGACCGCTACCGGAGCCGGCGACGGCGGGACGAGGATGGTGTTAAGTCCACGGTCAGTATCTAGTATCCAGGGATGCACACCTATCTAAAAATGACAGATTTCCCATTTTTTTAATACCGTAAATTCCCACGGCTTATATGCGAACCAAATCCCTGGCACGTCTTATAGGATTCGCCCAAACTCGGGATGCGTCTTATACATGGGTTTTGTTGGTACTATAGAACAGTGCTAAAACCTTCAAAATCAGGTCCCAGATGCGTCTTATAGCATTCTCCCCATCTGAGGGTGTGTCTTACACGCACGATGCATTTTATATGCGGGAATTTACGGTTTTTAATTTGTAGTTCCCCAAAAAGAAAATCAAAGAAAATAGTAAAATTATACAATATTTATATTGTAACAGCTATTTCTTAGCAGCATAATTCTACAGTGCTTCTTCATTTAAGTTTTTATTTTCCGATATTTTTCCTAGGTCCCGACTTTCATCCCTGAGTATTATAATGAAGGTCACAGTGCTAAGAGCAGGCATGCCAGGTTTCTGGGTATTCTATTTTATGTATATATGAAAATTTAGTCAAGGGATACTTTACAAATTACACCTCAAACCTTAGAACCTCAAACCAGGGGCGTTGTTTCTATTCACTGTGAACTTTAACACTTTTTCGACGCGGCGTTTTCCCATATACCTTGGGTATTTAACCTGTTTCACCATGTGAGGGGACATATCACCCCTAATATGGTTGATATCTTGCGAAAAGGAAGTTATGTCACACTGACGTCCGATGCAATGTTCATGTTTATTGATCCATCATTTACTAATACAGACAGTGATACTATAATTGATGCCTCAAGGCAGTCTATGTACCATAGTTGACCGTTGAGTTTATTCACATCCCACAGAGATCCACTGGACCACACACAACGCCCAAGGAGACGAAACCGGCCGGCGAGATGCCCAAGTTCGAGCTGGAGTCTAACTCTTTCCCGCCGCTCCCCGGGTCCACGGTAAGCAACTCAGTTACTGCAATATTACAGATATTAAATCTCTACTGTTTCTGTTTTCATTTTACATATAGAACTCTTTATCCTGGTGTAAAAAAAAGGATATTATCAGGAAATGTCCTTATTGTGCGTCGACGTCAGATGTTAATTTCAAAAGGCCTCCCGCCTATGGCATCAGGCCGTATGAAACCAATGAGCTCGAACAGGAACCATTTCGTCCACTGTAATGACGTTTGCTCATTTTTCATATACCTCAAATCAATGAAAAATCAACAACATTTTGATGACTTATTAAGTCGCAGTCACAGCAGGCACAAACCTGATTACTGCACCCCTGGCAGCGAGCAGCATTTGATAAGACATTTGCACACTGGTATATGATAATAATTGAGCCTTATTCACGACAATAAAATAGTGGTTTGAACTTCTCCACAGACCCTCAGCCCTATGCGGTGAACACCACTGGTGTATTTTCCACGTTTTCCCGGTCTCTCTCAGTTAGCAAATTTGACATGATAAATATTCCTGCATTTTTTCTAACTTTCCCTTACTTCCATGTTTACAGAACAAAACAACCACTGGGGATGTGTTTGAAAACAAGATGTCTGACGTGGTGAAAGGCACAGCAAAGGCCTTGACCCGCGAAGTGAAACAGCCACAGTCGTCACCCCAGCCTGCCCAACAACCTGCCCTGCAGCCTGCCCAACAACCTGCCCAACAACCTGCCCAACAAGCTGTCCAACCGCCTGCTACGCCACCTGCCCTGCAAAGCGCGGCGCAGCCTGCAGCTTCGGAGGCGTCGTCGCCGGCGGTGGTCAGTAGTGTCGTCAGGGAGACCACGGCCGCCGAGTGGACGTCGCCCAGCACGTCGGCACCCACACAGGTGACGTCACAGCTGCCCACCTCCACCATGACCAGCGTCGTCAGCCCCAGTGTCACCATGGCTGCCGTTGTCAAGACAACGGCGTCCAAGACAACGGTGACCACAGCTACAGTCGTCAAGGAGAAGACCCCCAACCCAACTGTGAACGGCCTGTCTTCTCTACCCACTCCGCCGCAGTCTCCACAAAAGTAAGTAGAACTCAGGATACCACCGAATTATAAACCCCTGAAAAAAACTTTAAAATGGATAGATGAATAATTAAACCCATGTAACGATGAAACACTTTTCTACTCGGTGGCCATGTATGTAGATTAGTGATGGCGAGTACCAAGTATACTCCATCGGGTATATCTTCACTATTGATTACAAATTTTTAGAACCATGTGTCTTGACTTTAGTTGTCCTGACTTGTTTATATGTGGTCTTCTAAAAAAATATTTTGGTACACCGGACTCCGAAAGCCTCGTCTCCACATTTCCTATATCTTCACTATTAATTCACTTCACATTTTAGCGAAGGTATTAATATATAACCTCCCGCATACAGACTCCTATCTCGCGAAAGGCAAGCCTTCCCTTATTAGTAGACACAGCATACTTTAACCCCAATTCATAGTAATGAAGTATACTGAGGAATCTCCAATGCTCCAAGGTTACTAGGTTGAAATTACAAGGAAAATTGAGTGATAATTCAAAGTGCTTAATGCCCTAAAGTTTAGAATAAAACCAGTCTAGGTGTTTTGCTTGTGCGAGTTATCGTTGTCGTTAGGAGTGTGCTGTTGTTGACACGGTATTTGGTTTTGTTTCAGACCTGTCAAACAGATGAGTGTGGAAATGCCGTTTGCGGGCACAAAGTGCGAATCTCCCTCAACGCCCGTGGCCGTGACCCCGACTCCTGCAGCCACCAAACAGGTGAGCATCTCCGTTTACTCACCTACTCTGTTATTTTCATTATAAGTTATTAACACGTGTTTACTGTTTACAATTGGCGTACGCTACCTTCAGAAGTGATGTTGCTTGTCACATCATGATAAAAAGATCAGTATGTTGAAAGATCCACATAAAACCAGACATGCTGAATTTTTTAATTTTTTAATTTTAATGAATTATTTGGGGATAATGTTACATCTAGATAGGGGGCAGTGGTGTAGGGATGGTTGCAACGTTTTGTCTGCTTTTATCAGACTTCTTCAGGCATAATAAAAAGAACAAGAACACCAAATTGAACAAATTTCAATATATATATATTAACTAATCCTCATAATGCATATCTAGTCATAAACTGATTTTTCGGATAACAACGTTAAAATACTATGCGCCTCATTTCTCCGAACGGATTTAACTATGTACAGAATATGATTATTGATTTTATTTTGATAATTTTTATTTGAGGAATGCATTATTACATATAGACCGGGTTCGGCAGTACTGCCGGTTTCATTCTACTCTGTGCACACGACCGATTAGTGTAAGTGTATATATATAAGCATGATTTAAGTTCACATTGACATACTAAAAGTAAGAAGTGCGTCGTGTGGGGAAACTATTGCTATCATCCATTACTGAGTGTCATTTTGCGTGTGGCTGGATGATGTCTGACACAAACACTGCCGTCTTTCCACAGGAGGACGCCTCACTGCCGATCCGCCTGAGTTACGCTCAGATGGTACAGCGTACCAAGGAGCGAGAAGCAGAGCGGCAGAAGGACGGAGTGGACCCACTCGTGCCTGCCGCCGCTGCCAACGGAGGTCCGGGCAAGGAGCCGCCCGTCGCCGCCGCTGCCACCGCCGCCGTCGCCTCGGCCGCCAGTCCGTCGGGCACGCCCTCCGTGTCGGCCCCGGGGGCGGCGACCACGGTGCCGGCGGCGCGCCCGGCCGGGCCGCTGCGGGAACAGACCCAGGCCTCGCAGCGGTCTCCGACCCGCGCCGAGCCGGCCAGCCTGCTGCTGCGTAAAGACCGCGAGGAGGCGAGACTGGACCAGCGCCTCCCCGTCCGCCGTGCCAAAGAGAACCGCGACCGCCGCGCCGACCCGCGACTCCCCGACCGCGACAGCCGCGACCGCGTGCGACGGAAAGAGCGCGAGGGGGGCGACCTGCCGCCGCAGCCGCGCGTTCTCACCAAGTGAACAGCAGATTGTTGTCACGATGCCTGTTTTACTCAGCTCCCTATGGTGTAGGCGTGTGTGGCGTGTGAGTTTGGAGAGAGTGTGTGTGTTTGATTGAGTGGAATACGGCGTGGCTGACCGCACCTTATGGGTTGGATAATCCTCTGGTCTTGTTTCACAAAGGCCAGCTGACAGTGTTACCGGCAAGGCTAACAGGCTTCATTTTATTGCTACACACATTTGGCATCATGGGGTATTCTCATATTTTCCTGCATTTCACACTGGCCACCACCGCCGAGGAGGTTTTCTGCGTATTGATGATGGTGTGTCACCGCACAGGATAGTCGGAGACATGTGGAAGTGAAGAAGAAGAAGAAGATGATGATAAAAGGCTGATCCTGAAGACCAGTGAGCTCAGTCAGATACCACACTGTGATGGGAAGTCAGGACACGCAAATTTTTTTGATTGGTCACTGTGTCTTGACACAAGGTCAAACTGTGGCTTGCCACGTGGTTGCCGCCACCACCACCACCACCATCGCTGAATGATACACCATAGAGCACTGTGCCAGAATGCTTGAAAATGTCAGACAACTTGTGATTGGCTGGCCATAAGGCAAATTGTGATTGGCTGTGAGGAGGCTTGCCTGCTGTCTTTTCGGCACACACTGGACGATGATGGGTGATGGACACTGGACATCACAACTAAAGACTGGTAAGAGAAGTGGTTGGTGGCCATCAGCAGCCACCAGTGGACAGTCGAGTCTTGAAGGATTTTTTTTTTCGCTCAATGAAGGATTTCTGGTGGAGGCTTAAATGCGTTACGCCTGGTCTCCACTCATGGGGTCCAAGCACGGTGGAGGAGAGACAGACAAGACAAATGTAGTCCAGGGGGAGAAACTGCGGTCAAACTACATGAACTGGAAATAATAATAATGATACGATTTGTGAAGAAGGGCTGGACTAAAGGGTGCCTTAAAGAGCTTCCATTTGATTTTTTTTTTTTTTTTTTTTCAAACTTGTCCGGAGACTTGAGGGAGTTTGTCCAAAGATTTCGCATGGACAGGGGCAACACGCTGAGAGACAGAGGGACGGTCGAGGCCCTGCTCTGTACCCTGTAGCAGGAAGAGGAGGGCAGTGCAATCACATCTTCAACTCCTACTACTACTACTACTACTATCAGGTCTTCTCTGGCTATGTACATTGCAACACTCATGGTGCATTGCTGAACTCCCTACATGATCATCTCCATTCATCATTCTCTACATCAGCCAAATGGCCGCCGCTGCCGCCGCTGCTCGAGGTGGGGGGCGAGCCCAGCACAATTCACACCAACAACAAACCTCTAAACAGCTCTCACACAACGCACCACTCTGCCACTGGTTGGTGTTGCGAGTCGAGGGCTTGCAACAAAAGTCAAACACCCTCTTTACTACAATATTATATTGTACACCTGTTATTTGATATTTGTTTGTTTTTTCAATATTTGTTATATTACTATCATCCGGAACATTTCATGAATCATTGGCCGCCATAAAGGCTACAAGAAGAAAAAAACACACTAGATGCTGACAGTATGCGTCTGTACAGGCTAGGGTAGGATTACACGTATGTTATACTTCTGCCATGCTATTAAAACATGGTTATCCTCATGTTAATTTATTGGATCTCCTCAGACACTACACTGCACTTGAGGTGATGTGAGTAGATGATTGCCCTCTTGTTGAAAATGGTGTCCAGCCTTCATGTGTCAGCATGGCCAGGTGTTGACTCGATGTTTCCCCTTGTCATCTGTGCATCATCCTCTGCATGCTGTACATGAGGCCCTCCTGCTAAACGGTAAACTGTCACAGCAGCTGCTGCTATGGAGCGCGCAGTGTTTTATCAAGTTTCGTCCTTGTTCAGGGTTTGCTCAAAGTGGGACGAGGGCACTTTTTAAATGACAAATGCAGAATGTCACACGCATTTCCCAGTCTCAGTGGAGCAGCCATCCCGACGCAGTTCCGACGTGGATAAACACACTTTTTGGCCTGTTGTCATTGACAAAAACCAGTCTACTTGAATCTTGACACAGGTCTGCAAACTAAATTGATTGTCAGTAGACCGCGTTTGGAGATTAAGACTGGTCAGCCTGAGATTGGCACGGCTTTCAAGTTGTTACAGTTCGGGGGCTGTTTTCAAATATTTGTTTTTGGTCTCCTTCTCTTTTAATTTTGTGGCCATACCTCCTCTTTACTGGTGCTCCACCTCAGTATATAGCAGCTTAAGGACTCTTCTTCTTGTCAGTACAAACCATTTTCGTCCATATGAAAATCCTCAAAGTAAGGAGTGCACTTTTAGACTTGGTCATGAGCTCGCCCGTAGCCCTTGTTGTGACTATTTGCTGGGACTTTGTGGATATTGCTAAGGCTCGCATCAATCAGTCACAGGCTGCACTACAGACACCAGGAGGGTATTCATGGCGCTATTTTCTCCCGGTGAATGGACTTGATGAAGAGCTGGAAGACTCGCTTTGGGCTAGTATCATGAAACTGAGCAGTATAGTCGTCTTACTCTTATACTACATGTATCTACACAAAACAAAAAAACAGGTGTAAAGTATGGATAGTGCACCCACAATGTCTAGAGTATTATTATTATTATTATTATCATGATATCCAACAGTATGGACAGATGTGTAGTAACTAGAGGAGGTGTCATATTGGTGTTTCCAATGGCTGTACTTGTTGTGTCGGCCTTTAAGTCTGTTGGTGCCTGTTAATTCGTTCAATCCAGTGTAGTAGATCTCCATGTAATAATAAGTCGTTCTTTGGTACTCGACACATCTTAAGACACAACAGAGTGAGGGATGGGCATGTTCATGTCGCCATAGGCTGCCACGGCCTAGCGCTGGCCTAGCTGAGGCTTACAGTAGGCGAGGTGCCGTGGTGAGACTGAGTGTGGGGACTGAGCGTGTTGATAGTGGAATCCCTCTCTCTTCTCCACTCATCTGCCCTCATTCTGCAAAAGTCAAAACAAACTTCATTAAAAAAAACCGTGTCTTTCATTGCTGAGTAACGAAAGTCAAATAAAAAGGAGAAAGGCAAAGATAAAGCACGACACATGGGGAGGGGGGAGGGAGGGAGGGGTAGGGTATGGTATGAGGTCTCTTGTAGCAAGACCGACTAAATATAAAGGGGACATCAATGTTACCGTCAGTCAAGAGAAACAAAATGATCTCACAAATGACTTTGTGATACGTACTCGTTGAGGAGTGTTGGTTTTGGTGTTGTGACTGCCGGCGGCGGACTGTGGCCGCCCTCACCTGCCGCTCACTTCCCGCACGGACAGTCCCCGTCTCCGCTCGTATCCACACACGCCGAGGATATCTGAATCAACTTGACACATGAACTCTAATCATCGCAAAGATTCCGCACAGAAAAATACAACACGATACAACAACAACAACAACAACAAATAATCATAATAAACTGTCCAGTGCTGTAAGAGGTGTGTGGGCGCAAGGCCTATTCAAGACAAAGACTGGTGCTTTCATTTTGCTACCTGTAGTAAAGCATTTTGAGGTAAAATCTTTGACTTTTTAAGTTAGGTCCGCCTGGCCTGATATACTGATAGGGTCATGTGAATTGGGTCATGTGACTTTTGGTCAGATGAAGTTTTATCGAAACCAAGAAACCCAGGCTGAAAACTGGAGCCAAATGTCAAGCTGATAGCTTTAAACTGAAAGCGGAAACTTGAAGTTGACAAGCACTTTGATAGTTCCGGCTTACCTTCAGGCTTACCTTTAGGCTTAGAGCTGACGGCTAGGTGGATGATGCTGTCAGGATAATGAGTAGGTAGTCGTAGGTGAGAGTGGGCCAGTCGGCTGTTGGCGGTTTGAACTGACACTCTCATACCATTCATCAGTAAGCCAGCATAGCGTACCCATGTAGTTAGTACTCATCTCATCTCATAGAACGTGTGCCATCTCACCTCGTCATCAAGGAGTCACCCATGCGTTTTCACACCATCTAGTGACATGAATACTAGCAAGAAAATGGTCTATTTTCATGAGCCCTTCTGTTGTGACTCTAGGCGTTGGTCGCAGGCGCGTCCAGGTCTTGTATAGCGTGTGGGTAGAGGAGGCCTGCACGGACTGTACAATAATACTACTTTGAGGTTCAATGAATACAAACTATCGTCGTCGTCTAAAACACATTCAGTTTGCAGCCACACCCCTGTGAACATATTTTATTACTCGTCATCATGAGCATATATAGCATAATGAAATGTGTACGGTAGTAGTATAGATAGATCTTTTTGAGTTCGGAACACAAACCAAACAAGTCACCCCTTTATGAGGATGGAATAGTCCAAGTACTAGGTCTACATGCATTGTGTAGGAAAAGTCCACTGTTTGTCAAGGTGGGTGGCAGATTGTTAAGTTGATGCATTGTAAACTCGATTATTGTGTACAAATTTTCATTTGCTTATCGATTTTTTCTCTATGTTCCCTAAAGTGAGGCATATGCTTGCCCCGAATCGCTAATGTGATACATATATTATTCATGTACCAAACAAGTAAATGAGGAAAAAAAAAGAAGAAAAAAAATTATGATACTGAGAGACTATAATTTTGTATTATAGCCTGGGGTATAAGGCACTAGATGTTGTGACTTAGATGGGTGGGTATGGGGAAACTAGTGCGGGCTGGGCGGTTAGTGTCTGTTGCTTATGACATATATCCCGACCTTATCATCATCATATATGATCAGTGTTCCTGTAATAGTTTTTCATCATATTGATAATTAAAACGTGCTTGAAAAAAAAAACCTAATGTATGTTTGAAGGATGTGTACAAAGTAAGTTTGCGAGAGCTATGGAAGTACTGTAGTGTTTTTTTTTCCTTCATTTTTTTTTTTTGGCTTTTGATTTGTGACCATAACCAATGCCCTGTTTTCATCTCTTCTTGATGTCGCCCTGTGAGTGAACGAGATTTGCCTGTAAAGTCATCCATGTTCATGTAGGCCTGTTAGGGAGCAAGACCTGCCTGCTAAGTCATCAAGCTCATGTAGGACTTGAGGGAAAGAGACACGACCAATATGTGATCATGTGAATGAATGAGATATGCCTACCATGTCATCCTGACCTTGTAGGTCTATGAGTCAGCGAGAAACCAGTACATCGATAAGGTTAGGAGGGTTTGTGGGTGAATGACAAGCCTGCCATGTCATCTTGGTCTTGTAGTCCTGTGATATAGAGGAAACCTATGAAAGTTTATGGTCAGAGCGTATATCTCATCAAGTTTTAATAGCGTAATAATCGCAAGCCAAAGGCGCGTGAATTACGTAGCGATTCAAATGAGATGTGATCGGGCTCTGACTGTAAACTTGAAAAGGTTTCTGAATTTATCTCACCCCTCACATTGACTAATTGGCTAACATTTGTGACATAATCTCCCATTGAGTATTTCTTTTTAAATACTCCATGGGCAATGAGAACGAGTTCCAAATGTTTAAGTCTACGGGGAAAAATACCAGGGGTGAGATAAAGCATTGAGACTTGGCCAGTAAGTCATCATGTAGGACTGTCAGTGAAGGAAACATGCAGTTGTTATGCTCGTGTTGGCCTGTGGTGTACCAGAATCGTCGGCTAGATTCATTGATTGTCGCACTATGAATACCCAAGGCCTTTGACTACACGAGGAATGCCTGCTAAGTCAATTCACAGAGCGTTCTCTTAGAGGCCCATCTCACTTAGCTTCCAAATGTTGCTTGCGGTTGAGAGCAACACTTGTACTGCTAGATGACTTCGTATAAGTTAGGTTTGCATATTTTGTCACAAGTTGTAATTACAATAAGCATAAGGACAACTAAGTAAGCATAAAGACAGCATACATACCCTAGAAACTCTCCTCTCTGGAGTGTCCTGTGCCTGCTCGCTGTTGTTTGGCATCTGCTGATAGCGGTGAGGTAACTGTAACTACCTCTTGATGCTTCCCCCTGGTCTTAACTGTAAATAGCCTAGAGCACTGATTGGCTCAGATGCAGTCACATGACCAAAGACATCCCCTGCATTTGGAAACCAATAAAAGATGAGGTTAGATCCACTGGTTGCTGGGTCACAGACCTGGCGGGTGACGACTTAACCTGGGAGAGGTGGCCTGCTTTAGGAAGTGTATTCACCTGATGGGACCAACAGTCACCAGTTCTGACAGTGACAGTTATTTGTGCTGACAGTGATAGTACAAACACTGTCTCCAGTGCTTACAATGACAGTTACCAGTCTTACAGTACAGTGACAGAGTCATCAATGCTGACAGTGACAGTTACCAGCTTTGACAGTGACAGTACAGTGACTGTCACCAGTGCTGACAGAGTCATCAATGCTGACAGTGACACTTACCAGCTTTGACAGTGACAGTACAGTGACTGTCACCAGTGCTGACAGAGTCATCAATGCTGACAGTGACAGTTACCAACTTTTACAGTGACAGTACAGTGACTCACCAGTGCTGACAGAGTCATCAATGCTGACAGTGACAGTTACCAGCTTTGACAGTGACAGTACAGTGACTGTCACCAGTGCTGACAGTGACAGTACATACTGCACAGCTTGAGAGCTTTAAGTGCAATACTCAGTACTGGCTGTGAGCTTGTAAATTTAGCAGAAGCTCCCTTTATATTGATGCACCACTAGAGCAGACATCTTAAACCACTGTACAGTAGTTCCTGAGCAAAATATTGGCAAAGTAGTTTCCAAATGTAATGTCTTCGGGTGGCCTTCATGTTGGTGTAGACTATAGTTTAAACAGGACGATTCGCCAGTCAGAGCGAAGTGGCCAGTGTACACAGGTCTCTACTTCCACGTACATAACATGGACGGATAGGCAGGGTTCTGGCCAGTGAACACTAAACCAGTGTAGATACATAATATGCAGTCTGATATGCATGTAATTTACATACCAAATAAACGGGAGTTTTTAGACTAGATTATTTCTAAACATCGTTGATTAATATTAAGGTCAAAGCGGTTGCACTTTGCATTATTTTGTATTGCTGTTAAGGACCCACGAGGTATTATATTATGGATTTGAAGCTCATGTATTTGGATGTTTTTTTCGTATTGAACTCGGTCTTTGGGCAAATGAGACTTGGCTGGCAGCTAGGCACCCTACTTGCAGAGGTGGCCTCGGGCATGGAGACTGGAAGGCCGCTCTAACCCGCCTATAGGCCGACAACTTTATTTGTTTAGGATCAACCTTAATCCTACGAAGGGGCAGTCAGGGAGCTTGGTCCACGGGTGGTTGTGCATGGAGAGTGAGACCGGCCACAGGCAATATAAATCACTCTCACAGCACAGTGGTAGAAGAGACTCGCTGACTGTTCTTGAGACTGTATCTGGATTTATTCTACCCCTAGAATATTTAAAAGAAACTAATTATGAAATTACTTCAAATTACATATTTTGACATCAGGAATGTATGGAGTCAATTCTACACCAGGCGTTTTCTTTGTTTAGATTTAAGGTCTGATGTCATAAAATGTGTCCCGCCATTGGAGATATGATTTTTTTTTTTTACTATTAGTATTATTATTTCATCGGACTTGATATGGAGCGATATGTCAAGTGAATCAATGATGATATTCCAGGGGCCGAATAAATATTGTACACAGACTGGAGACTCGGTGCCGACCTCGGGGACGGGTGTTCATCTGCTGTGTGATTGTATGACAGGGTGTTCAACCAGAAAGATTGTGTGTGTGACAAATGACAAGGATCGGTTTGATTTTAACCCCCAAAAAGATAATGGAAAATGTAAAAATAAATGGTTGAATGCATGTGTGCTTAAACCCCATCCCTTTCCCATCCCTTCAGTATGTACCCACACTCGTTTCTATGCACTCGGTTTTCACATTATCTGATGGCTTCTTTGTTTAAGCATTACCTGATGCATTATTGTTGATCAACCGTTATTGGTGTCTTGTCTTCTGGTTCACAAAATGCCATACATCAGTACATAATATCCATGTATTTATGTCGAAAAAGAGTGTCCAAGGTATTCATGTCAATCCTGTTTCTCATTTGATCTTACCAATTTGAAGTGGTATTCAGTGGACAAATTGTTAACAATGCAGTCGGTAAAAAAAAATCTGAAGAGGATTATTAACATTATAGCAGTGCAAAATCTTACCCAAAGTAAACTTTTGAGTAAAGACATTTTTAAAAAAAAGAAAAAAGGTCCAGACGTCAAGCATGAAAATAATGACAATCTTCGTAGTGACGTCAGTTTATTAGCTGACGTATACTCTGACGTCATATGGTGTGTTGAGTGAAATTGGCCTGCCAATGGACATACTGTTGTAGAATCTGCTGACCACCGTTTGTGTCCACATGTTTCATGTTTCACTGTTTATTAGCTCGAAATGTGGCATGAAAAGGAGCTGAAAAAGAGGACGACTTAGTATTCCCATATTATTATAAATAAAGACAATGTTAAAGAAGTTATCATGGGTTGGTAGTGGCACTTAATTTCTGTTAATTTATTATATTTGGAATATAAGATGACAATAAAATTGAGGATTTTGTCAATTTCAACCAAATACAGTGCATTATTGTTTTCCTTTCCTGGTTTTATTGGCAGGATATTGTCCGAAAACCATTTCTCATTTTTCTCAGCAACAACTCTACCTGCGAACGTACCCCGTGGCCTCAATTAATGTGTTACCGTTCAGTGCCACCATACGTGGGAATAAATAGCAACATGTACAGGGATGCCAATTTGTAGGATTTCCCTACATGTAGAATTTTCATAGTTCTGTAACCTTTTAAAATTCTGAATTCAGCTGCCCCCAGCACACTCAGTGAAAGGGCCAATGAATCTCAGTGCTCCAACCTAGAGCTTAGGATGGTGGGATTCCTGTGGGAAATGCGCCTACAGACAAGGGCAAACTAATATGCTAACATCTGATTGGCTTAAAATATGTCGTGTGAGAACAATAAATTATTGAAGCCTTACCAAGTGTAAAATGAGAGAAAAAAGGAGTTACTAATGAACTCTCTAAAGATATATTCCATAATCTAGAACTGAAAATCAAGAATGCAAGTTTTCAGACATGGAATTCCGATATTTCATATACACTGGCAACACTAGAATATATCAATTATTAGCTATTCCAAAATAATGTTATGAATTAATCTTTTTTTTAAGTGTCTTAAATTTCCGATTTCTTCATCAGCCCCGACTTTCATCCCTGGATAATGTATGGTAGCCTTTTAGGTAATGCATAGACTGAGACTTGTAAACACCCTGGAATGTGGCTACTTTAGGGTAATTTGGCCTGAATTCTGCATTTCTGAAATTAATTTTGGTCTAAAAGTGGATATTCTATGTGAAAATTCTGTTTCCATGGAAACCAAACAAATTAACATTTTTGGGCCTTATTCTAATGTTAAACTGAATATTCATAGGCTAACAGTGTCAAAATGTAGTTTTCTATAGCTATATCAATGGACTTGTGGATACATCTAAAATTTTAATCAAACGACTTATGAAAATCTTTTACATGGTTGCCGTGGCAACCAAACACACTAAAATAGGGGATCGGACCAATATGGGCCTAATCTCTTGTATTCCCTGCCATAAGTTGTGCAGAGAATTATGACTTATTGAACATATCTTGATATCACATATAAGAGAGGGCTCCATAGAGAATTTCTGAATTCTAAAATGGAACATCAGAATGTTCCCTTGGCAACAGTAGCCTATAAACATTCTATTGGGGTTCATGTGTTGCCTTATTTGCTACAGTTTGGGGCAATAATGCAAGATATCTTGCATTAAGCCTGCTTTTCACCTATAGTGTTCACCTAGATATCACAATTCTTTTCTAATGCACTAAATGTGCCCTTATCAGTCCCTTTTGTAGGACTTTTTCCTAACACTAATTGACATCCATGCATGTAGATTTGGCCAAACAGTGACCAGACCTGTGCCTAGACTGGTTCCCTGTCCCAATGAACTTGGCCTTATCTTGGTGCCATGAAGTAGGAGCAGGTAGTAGGATGAGCAGTAGACTGGATTCAGTCCTTGTCTCCTATGTCTACCCCTCCACCTACTCCACCCGTCCTCTCCGGGATACATGTGTTTGATTCCCGGGCCTGGCATTTTAAGGAAAGTCTCAATATTGCAAAGTATTCTTTTCTATGCCCATAATTAAAGACTTGAGCAAGTTTAGATGAGGCGGTCTTGTACCAGGAGATGGCAGTACGAGGCAGCTTGGCGAAAACCAGAAATAGCCATGTGGCGCTCTCTGGTGTTCATCTCCAAAACTAACGCCTTCAATTTGGGTCTAGGTCAAACTTTATTACAGAACCATCTAAGTCCGAAAAGTATATGTTAATCATAGTAAGCATACCAGGCAATAGCAAAACTCCCTAGAATTAATAAACACTCTCGAATTACACGCCAGCATCTTTTTTTGTTTGTTTTAAAACACTTTGACCAGGAAGTAAATAAACACACAATAACTTGAACAAGTAACATAGACAGGAGTGTAGTCACATTCTAAAATATACTATAGGTACCGCCCAAATACTAATTTTGCAATTCGGACCAATCATATTTCAATGTCAATTGTTATGTATGTGAAAATTTTGACCCAGGGTAACATAGCTTGGAGTGCCAATGCACCAGACAAACCGACAACAAAGTTACACACACGCGAACCCGAGAAGCTAGTTGTAGTGAAAATAAAATACTTGTTAATATCATCCCATGCAAACACAAAATTAAGTATCCAAGCATTTTATTTTAAGCTAGTTTTACAGTGGGATTAACGATGAACGTGTTTACAGTGAAACTCCCCTGAATCTCATAGTTTCCTCAATCTCTGGATCCCGATCCGATCCATCAACATGCTGCCATCTAGCGGAGGCGGACAGAACCCGCTGAGGTCGTGGTTGCCATATTTGTCCGCAGAAACCAGACGCCGCGTCGCAGTGCAGAGTGGCTGCAGCCTCGTCGGTATTTCTCAGGCAATTGGGTGAGGGTTTGGGGTTTGTAATAGGTTTGGGTTGTCATAATTAGCACCGGTTCAAATACCAAGTCTTCCACGTTGAAAAGAGTGGCCTCTCCTCTACTCATCTCGTGTGAATCTCGCGGGATTGCGCTTGGCTGGTAGGCTGGTAGAATGTAGATTGGCCACCACCTCTGTCTCCACTCTGTTCTCTGTAAGAGGTTGGCATGGTACAACCCATTATCCTACCCCTAATATAAAATCCGTATCCCACGCTGACTGGCATACAGAGTTTTATATGCCACTAGTGGCATGCACGTTGTTATCACATAATATGCCAAAATCGAGGAGACGGGGTAGGATAAAATCAAAACCTGATTCATTTTAATCTTAGCCACCGCATGCCACTCCTGGAGTTTTGGCTCCGGACTGCACTCGGCTTTGCCTCATGAAGTCACTATGCCAAACTTAAGTCGTGGCATACGGTGGCCAAGATTAAAACTCAACCAGTTTTAAGATAGGCAGTGCCCACGAATTCTCACTCTCGGACCTTGATTTTTTATATGTGGGTTCTGGGAGCAGAAATATGTTAACAACTCACCAAATTATCAATAATAAAGTCTACCTTTATGGTTATTTCATTCAAAGTACACCTAAAAGGGAAGTAATAAGAATATTTGAAAATTTCCTCAAGAGTAAGAAATATCACACTCTCCAAGCATAGGTTCAGTTCACGTGAAAGTTCTACAGAAAGAGAGTCACAGACACCTACATATTCTGTATGAAGGTGGCCGTGAACTTAACCCAACCAGAGCTAACGTAGTGTAGCTCTGGCGTCCAGTGTAGGGATACAGGAGCCGGGTTTTGTTGTTGGAGAACTCCAGCAGTAGGTCAGAGAGTGAGAGGGGAGAGTAGTACGCCCAGAGCCTGGTCACATGACCGCCGTTACCATAGCGACGTGGGCACGGCGAGTTTTTCCTGGTGATATACAGAACGCTCCATTCCCACCACAGGTCGCTGCCTCTCCTGCTTCTATTCAACTGACGTCAGTGTCAGTTGAGTGTGACGTCACTGACGACGTCACGATTGTCGGCTGTTAGTCTGAAGTCTGCGTCCGTGTATATCAGAGTCTGTGGTGGAGAAAAATCACGTGTAACCAATTCATAAAATATTAAAAACAAGAACAGCTTGCGGGAGATTTAGAGTGTGGTTATTTTAAACAGGGCGGGGTGTTCTCTAAAACAGCTGGTCTTCCCGGTACAGGGAAACACAATCTACCAAAGATGACTGAACACCAGACCATTATGTAGTTATCAGTACGCCCCTTGTAAATCCACAACCACATCCCAGCGGAAATACTCTCCTATTTTTAGTATTTAGTTTCAACTATTTCCCTATCAATGAGTGAATGTGTATCACATACCTCTTTATTAACAAAGGTGTACAAAGACCCCATTGAAAATGTATGGGGACTCAGTAAACCACGACCCATTATATAAAACTTGTCAGATACCATAACTCTGGTATACGGATTCAAATGTGTGGTATATGGTCACTCAGCTGTGGTATATGGGAAAATAGTCCCTTTGTGATATAGAGCAATAACATAATCCCTATTATTATATTATTTAAAATGGCCATTCTTGGATTTAATTTTCCGAAAAAATGGATGATAAGTACAACAAATTGTAAAGTTCCTAGGCTATACCATAGCGGTTCTGCTCCTAGCGGTTGATATACGTTAAATAAGGTTTGGAGTCAACGCATAGATGTTGTAGGTAACAGAATCCAGGTAAGACTGAATACTCTGGGTTTATTGGGCTCTTGTTTTATAGCAGTGGGACGCCTTTGTCTCCAGGTGGAGACGCTTATACGGGCGGTCGTGTTAGGCGCCAATTAGCGTCACCTTTGTAACAACGAGCGCGCCCGCATCTCCAGGAAGTTGGGTTAACAAACAACCGCCGGCCAAAGCCGGGTTCAAAGGGGGGATTATAGCTACAGCAGGAAGGACCAATTAGCCTGGCCAGTGTCGGCCATCTTGGATTTGGAGGAAAGAATTTAGAATAGATTGAATATATATATTATAATTAATAATGCTGCTTTTTCAACGCAAAAATACCACAAAGTTAGAATTATCGACTGCAGATCTTTACAAACGTCCCTCACTCTGAGTTCGAAGAGCAACGGAGAACTTTAAAAGAAAAGAAAAAGATGTGCAGTCGCTAAAACCAACCTAACCGCCTTGCTCCGTCTCAGAGCAGTCGTGCGGCTGCTGAGACCAGCGCGGGAACGGTTAGTTCGTCGAGCGAACGCGGAGGCGCCACCAGCGCGCGCTCACGATCTCTCGACCAATGAAAAGGCAGCAATTCCCAACTTCCGGTCACCACCCAGAAACAACAAAAATGGCAGCGCCCACATCTCGGCGTGCTAAACAAACGGGTCTTACGCAAACAATGGCGGCCATCGGGTCTTCAAACAAGGTAGGTTCAACCCTTAACACATATAGATCACACGGGTAAAGAGTAACAGAGATGATAACAGAAATACAGGTTATATTTTGAAAAAATGTCACTGCGGCCCGCTCGGCGTCAGAGCTCCGACCGTGTCCGGGTTATAGGTACTCGGCTGTACAACCAGTCGCGAGTGTAGAAAATGGCCAGCGAATGTCTTTATAAAATATAAATGCATAGTCCATTTTGATATAAAGCTGGGATACGAGTGTCTGTATCCTGTTGCTTCAGGATGTCGGTTTATGAATGTAAAAAGTGTAGATCACAGGGATCTCACAGTGCATGGCGAGTGGTCATCGGCGTCAGTGTCTCTTGGTTGACTCGCTCGCCAATCGTAGGGGTGGAGTCAATCGCGCTAAAACACACTTTAGCACGATTGATACGATTGTTACTCTTGTAGAGGTATATACACGTAGGAACGGCCTGTCAAGTGCAGAACACACATTTGTTCGTTGATGACAGGCCGCCGCGACGGAACTCCGCGTCCCGGGCTACCGAAGTGCGACAGCTGGCGGTCCGAGCGTAGGCGCCAGCCCGAGACCGCCGCCCACGCGAAGCACTTCGCGGGAGGATCGGAGCCCGTCATGTCACAATCAGGTCATAAAAGGGTTACAGAAAAATAGATGTGAGTCACACGTACTCAGTTGACACGTAGATTACACGTTTTCCTCAATAAAAACGGTAATTCAACAATTTACACATCTCA
Source organism: Alentia gelatinosa (assembly GCA_950022655.1). Taxonomy (NCBI): domain Eukaryota; kingdom Metazoa; phylum Annelida; class Polychaeta; order Phyllodocida; family Polynoidae; genus Alentia; species Alentia gelatinosa. The sequence goes on from OX465589.1 coordinate 13,217,439, forward strand.
GGCTCCTCACCAGCGCACATCCTGGCAGCCATTTTGATAGTACTAAAAAAAGATAATATCGCCGTGAAAGGCATGACATATAAGTAGCAGCGGGGTGCTCAAGATATAAAATAGACAATTTTGGCGCCGCTGAGGACGGAAAATATTACGATAAAAACTGATAAGGCGGTAAATGACACAAAAAGGACGAGCTCCCGTAATCTTGATAAAGATTGTAGAAAATATGCTTGTGGCCGTATTATAAACATATATGTACATGGTGATAAAACATAATATTGGTGTTTTCAGCGTGGATCTGAGCAATACGTTAAGGCCTGGACATCGCCATTCTCTACATATCGACTACAGCTGGCACCCAGCTTCGGATGACTACGGTTCATGACGCCGAGTCCCTCACTTACGGACCCGCTGCCGTCTTCCCGCCCCAAGTCTACTCAAGTTACCGAGGAGTGGTGAGATAACACTGTGGCCTAAAAATAAATCGTAGCGCCCTCCCGATTAACCCCGATTTATAGAAATTTCAGCGGCCTAAAACATCGGCCCATCTCCAGCTATTGCATACCTAACCGATAGTAACTCACTGTATCACTACTTGTAGCCTAATTTAGTGTCTAGAAATTAATATAAACGATATTTCTCGTTATTTAATTAAATTTTATGGTTAATTTCCGAGTAATACTTACTATTCGTACCCGGCTGGTATGCACTAGATGATTATAATTTCTTAAATTTTTGGTTTGTAACTAACATTTCTACCTGTCTCAGATCCACCTTGATACTAACCATGTCGCCTCGTTGGGCTATTCCAAAAGGACATAAATTAATATTTGAAATTACATAATAATATTAAACAATTCTGGCCAATAGACTAAGGAACCGACATTAATTTAAGAGAATCATTTTAGAATTAAGGAATACTTAGCGCAGGGCTGTGATTGTAGTATGGTCGGTTCCTTATAAAATATAAAGCATAGCATATTATATATAGGCAGGAGCTCGTCAATATCAATAAATAGGTGTCATTGATATACATTGTAAATTGAAAAGAATATAATATCTTGCTGCGTGGCCACGTTAAGTATAGAAAAAACCCAGACATATAGTCGTGCAGCGTGGCCACTTTAAGTATATAAGACTCGTGCAGCGTGGTTATTAAGAAATAGGGGGTTGTGAAGCAGCTGAGAGTGGTTCTTTCCAGAAAATTGCCAAAAATTTCAACCGGTGCCAGGGGATACGTAGGCATCATACGTACTTCACTCCCCCAACACTCTAAATTTTTGCAATACTCAAATTACTCTAAAAATAACTCAACCACTCTCGGCGTGCCCACCCAAGAAGAAAAATTAGCGCGGCAAAGTACGGTAAGTAACATGTTTTGATATATGTAAAAAAATTGTTTTCAGACTAGTAGGGCAGGCCCCATCATGGACTCCTCCCTGGGCGCATAGGCCCTTTAAAATCGTTCCTACGATAAACGATAAAAACACAAACGATATCGCACACACACGATATTACACATACACACAGACGATTAGGCTGAGCTAGGCCGGCCGACCTCTCGTGCTCCTCGTGCCTCTTCAAATCGTCGTTTCTCCACATAATCATCCTTCGGCCAAAGGGTCTGGGGCGAAGGGGCTGGCCGAGGGGCCCCAAGGCCAGCCTTTGACCGCCAAACACAGGGCCAAGGTCACTTCGAATAACCAAGGCCCTTACCGATGGCCGAGCAACATAAAACAAAAACTCGTGGGTCTCAGCGAGGCTGCAAGCACCCCACGGGTTTCACCATGCTATCGGTCTTAATCATTCCAGTCTCACAATCGTGGGTCAATTCCTTTTCGTCAACGTTTCATACATAAAAAAAAGTTTTACACAGGGGGAAGCCGGGGATATATATCTTGGGGGCGTAAGTCCGCGAAGGAACCTGCTAACCGCTCCAGGGTTGGGCGTAAGCGGAGAGGGGGTATGGGGGCGGTCGAGGTCTCTGTTCGTATAGGGATTACGGGTAGGGATTGGGGGGAGGATTCCGTCGGGGGATTTTCGCTCACGATGGTGGGGGCAGGGAGGGACAGAAAAGGGGATGCTGGTGCTGCCTGTAGGCTCTGTAGGCTGATCTCTTCGCGTGGGCGGTCCTCTTCAGCCGACCTCGGCGGACTCCGCACGCAGATCAACCTACAACACCAGCGAGTGACGGGGATACAACAAAGCTTTTTGTACCGCAAGCAACAGACCGTCAGGAGGATGAGGAATATTAGGAGGGATATGGAGGAAGTGGAGATGAAGGGTACAGAGGATAAGATAGAGGCTGGGGAACGTAAGCCCTGTAGGCGGCTTACTTCCATCACGGGCAGGACTACGCGGGGGAGGAGTTTGAGAGGTTCGGAAAAGGTGGGAGGAAGGGTGCGGGGCCAGGATATATTGAGGGGGGACAGCTGAAGGGGGCGCCGGAAGTGGAAATTGAGGGTATGGTGCCCAGCCGCGATGCCGTGTAGGCGCCACCCACGCGACTCCAGCGAACATCCTGGGGGGAGGTCGACGAGGGTGGGGCCGTTGACGAGCAGATTCACGGGTGGGCGGCCGGTGCAGAGGCGTAGCACGGAGGTCGACTGGTAGGCGACTACCACAGCTTGTCGGCCTCCGGCCTCGGGCCTCGACACTACGGCCGTCGCGTTGTTTCGGGCGGTGATGGCGATGTGGTCCCGCGCACGAGTGCCGACTCGCAGGACCGTTCGGTATACACCACCGTAGGCCTGCACACTCGTGGCTGCCGACCTACGCAGACATCAGGGACGAAGGACGTGGAGGACGACGAGCTCACGGCCAAACGGGGCCTACCCTGGACCGTCCGCAGGTGGGACGCGTCCAGCTGCACGGGGAAGTACTGCAGCTTGTACACCAGGTAGGCCTCGCTCGTGAGCCCGGGAACAACAACACGGTAGATCAACTCCCGTCCCTCCTCCCAGATGGGGTCGATGTCCACGTAGTTGTAGTACCACATCGCCGGGAGGGTGTGGTATCCGGCGTCTCGGAGGTGGCGGAGGACCTGGAGCAGGTGTTCTCGGGGGAGAACGTCCTCGGTCAGTTGGCCCCGCTCCAGCTCCATCCGTTGATTATGGAATTGCACTCGTCGAAGCTCGTGTTGGCGCACCGTCTCCTCCAAGATCCGTAGGCCCAGCTCGATCTGCCGGGCCATCCAGACCTTGTTCACCTTTTCGTCGGCCCCGACCGCGATCGTACCTCCGGCTTCCGCGAGGTGGATCGCGCGGGCGGCCTGCTTGTTTATTGTGGCGATGTTATCGGCGTTTTGTAGAACGCCTCCACGAGTGGCGTTCACTACCGATACCATCTGCTCCAGGTGGTGGGCTATTTGCTGCTGCTGGACCAGCGTGTCGCGTGCGACTCCTCGCAATGATGCGACGTCGCGGTCAGTCGCCAGTCCAAACAGAGCCTTTCCAGCCCACCCCACAATATTAAGCAGGCCCCGACGCCGTCGGCCGGCCTCCGGCCTGCCGTCGGTTACTATCCGACTTGCCCTGGGTAGTTCGGACAAGCGGGTTAGCAAACGCGACAAATGCCGGCGCCAGTAGGGGACGTGATTCGGCTCCATCACGTCCGCGACAGCGTCAGCGACAGTTAGGTTGTGTACGAGGTCATCTACACAGGGAGGGGACGGTGGTCGGATCGTGACGGCGACAGTCCAGGCGGCCGCGACCGCACGCGCACGACCGTCCGTGTAGACCAACACGCCATCGTCCGAGAACAGGTCCGCGTCGAGGAAGGGGGCGTATAAGCATAGCAGAAATACGGGCATCCACATGATGAAAACACACAGTTGGATCTACTCACTGGTTTTTAGACGTGTCGGGGGCGACAATGCTGGGCGACGGCTGCAATGCACAGTCGCTTCTCCGCTTGTATCTCGGCCTCGTCCGGTGGCTGGAGGGTTTGGCGTTTCGCAGTCTCTGCTTCCAACGACCGGGTGAATGAGCGCGTGATACGGGTGAAGTGACTGAGCGGGGCCGCCGCCCGTCTTTTAAGGTCGTCCCGCGTCGCGTGGGTGGGTCGGCCCGAGAGCGGGAGGGAAGTGACCGGACCACGCACCAGTGGGGGGGGAGGGGGTGTCTCGGGTTCAGCCGCACGTTTACGATCTCGGCTGACATCAGGGGGATTAGGGACATGTGGTACGGGAGTGATGGGGTGGATTACCGGGATGGGGGTGTTTGCTCGAGGAGTGGGGGCGGCCGAGGGCGCAAGGGAGTTTGGACCTGTAGGGGGGAGTGGGGGCAGATCGATGGCCATGTTGTTGGAGGAGTTAGGCCGGGTCGGGACATCTGTGGGAGTTGATTGCATGGGAGTTGCAGAGGGGGGACGGGATGCGTCGTTGCCGGGGATTAGCTGCATGGGGGACGCGGGCCGGGTTGGTGGGATAATTGGGGTTTGAGGATTATCGTTTACAGCTGGCACGCTGGGGTTGGGTATCCAAGCAACGCGCGTCTGGGGCGGCCGGCCGCGTGGCCGTGGTGTGGACGGAGCCATCGCAGTCGGGGGGCGCGTCCGCTGGGCTCGGGTTAGGCGTGGGCGTAAGCCCTCCCAGTCGAGGCCCGGATCGGCCGCCTTGACATGACTGCGATTAACCGTCCGCCGTTTGTTTGTGGGGCCCACCACGTGCACCACGTTGCCGGATGCCCGCGTCACGAGGTATCCGGGGTCCCAGCGGGGGTCCAGCGGTCCGGGCTCGTGGACTCGTAGGAACACTTTGGTACCGGGTTCTAGGGGGAGGGCGTTGGCCTGTTTGTTTAGGCGATTAACGTTAGCCTGCCTCGCTATTTCCGCGTTGTGGGCGGCCTCCTTCAAAGCACGCGAGTGCTCGTCCACACGGAGGGCGAGGCGGGCCGACGAATCCCCTAGCGGGCGATCTCGGAGGTGGGAAAAGGGGGGAGGAGGGCAACGACCAAAAAGGAGGTAGTAGGGGGAAAAGCCTGTGACGTCACTGGGGGTAGTCCGGTGGGCGAGGAGTACATCCCCGAGGTGGTCCTCCCACTCGCAAGCACGGGCGTTTACCACCTTACGCAACATATCCTTTAGCGTGCGGTGAAAACGCTCTACGCGTCCGTTGGCCTGCGGGTGGTAGGGGGTGGTGTGTCGCACCTCGGTCCCGAGCTGTCGCAGGTATCCCTCCACTGTCGCGTTTTTGAACTCTAATCCGTTGTCCGTTAACACGACAGAGGGGGGGCCGTAGCGGGGAATGTACTCCCGGGATAGGGAGGTATAAACCGATTCAGCGGACTTATCTTTGAGGGGAAAACAATCTACATAGCCAGTGGCGTGGTCTATGATTGATAATAGATAACGAGCGCCGCTGCGACTCAGGGGGAGGGGGCCGGTCAGATCCATTGCGACGACTTCTCCCGGGTTTTCGGAGACAGGCATAGGGGCTGGGGTTGGACGTTCTGCACGGACGCGATTGGCTCCGCAGGGGGCGCATCGTGCGAGAACGGAAAATACCTGTCGCTTCATTCCTGGCCATTTAAAATGGTCGTGAAGTCGTCGCAAAGTTTTCCTCATACCTTGGTGGCAGACCTGTAGATGGGCAGTCTGGACCAAGTTGGCGCGAATTTCCGACGGGGGGACGAGGCGAGGGTAAGCCGCGAGACCCGAGGGCGGTTTGAGGGTAAAGAGGAGGCCATTACTGACCAGATAATCCTCCTGTTCCTCGAGACCGTACCGGAACTCAGGCATCGCTGCTTGTCGCACTTTCACCTCCGCTTCCGTCAGCCCGTACGCTTCCCACGGCAACTCCCGCTCTTCCTGGACCGAGGCGATCTGTGCGACCTCCAGCGGCAGCTCGGCCGGTGAATCGGACCGGAGGCGCGAGAGCATATCCGCCCACACATTTTTGGCACCGGCGAAGTACACGATGGGTGCGGCGTATTCCGCAAGGAGTACGGCCCACCGTTGTACTCGCGTATTCTTCATTTCGGCCAAAAATAAGCTTTTGAGGGGCTTGTGGTCGCACAGAATCTGGAAGGTCGCACCGTACAAATACGCCCGTAAGCGCGTAAGCGCAAAGACTATTGCGTAGGCCTCCTTCTCAATGACAGGGTATCGGCGTTGCACCTCCGTAAACTGACGTGAGAGAAAGTGTACGGGTCGCTCGATACCCTGGTCGTCTTCTTGTACCAAGATGGCGCCGAGGCAATAATCTGAGGCGTCGGTGTACAGTTTGTACGGGCGACCGGGGTCCGGGTAAGCGAGGGTCACCGTGTTCACGAGGGCGTCGCGCAACTCCTGCCACGCGGTCTGGCACTCGGAATCCCAATGAAAGAGGGCGTATTTCTTTGTCAGTGCGACGAGGGGTCGGACAATATCGGCATATCTGGGTATGAGCTGCCGATAATAATTGGCCGACCCTAGCAGCCGTCGCACCGCTTTTACGTCCTCGGGTGGCACCATGTCGCGTATGGCTTCCACTTTGTCGGGATCCGAGGAGACGCCGTCCGCGCTGACCACATAGCCAAGGAGCTTCACGCGGTCGACCCCGAAGTGGCACTTCGATTCCTTGACCACGAGTCCGTATGAGCGAAGGGCCTCGAGGACGGCCGCGATGTGGTGGTGGTGTTCTTCCTCGGTCCGGCTGTAGATCACGAGGTCGTCGAGATAGACCATAACGAACTTACGCAGCGGGGTGATAACCTTGTTCATAAGCCTCTGGAATGCAGCTGGCGCATTGCACAAGCCAAACTGCATCCGCTTAAACTGAAAAAGGCCCCGATGCGTCGCTACGGCCGTCTTCTCGACGCTGTCAGGATGCATCGGCACCTGCCAGTATCCGGACTTTAAATCTAGGGTCGAGAACACTTTCGCACCACCTAGATTATCAACAATGTCCTGGATACGAGGCAGGGGGTATGCATCGCGACGAGTAACTGCGTTTAGTCCTCGGTAATCTACACAGAACCGGACCGAGCCGTCTTTCTTAGGGACGAGGGTGAGGGGCGAGGCCCAGGGGGAGGAGCTGGGTTCGATTATGCCTTCCGCGAGCATCTTGTCCAGCTCGCGGTCGACGACCTCGCGCTTGGCGAGTGGAAGTCTGTACGGTCGTTGATTGATGGGGGGGTGATCGCCCGTATCGATCCTCATGTAGACCTCGGTAGTGCATGTGAGGGGGCGGCCGGTGACCGGGAACACATCGGGGTATTGCCGTTTCCAATACTCGGCCTCGTATACCAGCTGACCGATGTGTCCCTCGCGTCGCACCGACCGTCGCACCGCATGGCGACGACCACAGAGGGTTACAGATTTATCAGGGGAAGCATAGTCTACGATCGCGTGAGTAGCCTCCAACGCGTCGTCCCCTAATAAAAGATCGTGGGACATATCACCCACCACATTAAAGTCGCACGGCCGGCCGTACAGCTTCAGGTTAACCGCCTCGCGGACGGAGATGCCGTGGCCGGTGAGGGACTTCAGTCGCGCCGGGGGTCTTGTACTCTTACCCACCGCGCCCACCTGTCGCAAGGCATCCGCCGCGGGGACGGACACCAGGGAGCAACACGCACCCGAGTCGACGAGGGCCTGCAGTGCCACGCCTCGAAGCTCGAGGTCAATGCAGGGTCGTCGGTCGGACGCGCGTTTTAGTTTCCCTGGGTCGCGGCGGCTACGACTTGATCCTGGGAGTGGGCCAACGACCGTGCCGCGTCCCGGGAGGCCTTCAGACTGGGGCATCCAGCCACATAATGGCCTCGTTGATTGCACGCGTAGCAGATGATGTCGTTTATGGGCGTCATCCGCCGGCCGGAGTTACGCTGCCCCGGCGCGACGGCTGCTACGGTGGAGGCGACGGCTGGGGGCGGCGGAGCTGGGACGGTCGCAAACAGCGGCTGGGGGGCGGGAACGGGCGCGGGGGTCGGCGCGAACACAATCGTGGATTGTGGTGGCGCTGCTGCGGGCATCACAGCCGCGACCGTGTGGCCCTTGTTCCCCTTTTTCGCCTTCAACTCCCCTTGGATTGACTTTATCGCCTGCTGCATCTCCTCCATCTGTCGCTGGTGGGCGGTTGGCGCGGGGTGGTTGGCGGAACGGGCGGCCGTAGTCCTCGAGCCGACCGCGCCCACCTCCATGGCCTCCTCGATGCGAGTGTCGTCTGAGTGCGCCTCCTTCTCCACCGCCTTTGCCAACGCGTCGACCCTCGAGAGAGCCTCCGCGATCGTCGTGGGCGTGTTGAGATTGAGGTCCCACCGCAGAGGGCCTCGCGACAGGGTACTCACGAACTGTCGCATCGTCGGCCGTAGCACAAAGGGAGAGGCGAGTTCCTGGGCCGAGTAGGCTTTCTTGGCCGCCAACCAGAAGCGCTGCGCGTACTCGGGGGCGGTCTCGTGGGCCGTCTGAGAGAAATGCCCGAGTGCAGCGCGCAGACTCTCCATTTCCTCCATGCCGAGGAGCGTTGATGTTATCTTGCGTTCGACGGCCTCGAAGTCGGTGACGCCGTCCTCGAAACAATCGTAGATTATCGACTTGAGGCGCCCCGCCGAGTAGGCCAGGGCCTCCGAGATCAGCTTCTCGTCGGGGGCCTTGGAGACGAAGCGCGCCTGTCACACATCGTTTAACCACGTGCGGAGGGCGGCTTTATCCTGACCGTCGACGGTCGGCAGCGCCCGAAACAGCCGGATGAGCTGCTTGACCGAGGCCAACTCATGGGTCTCGGGCCGCGACCGGGGGGCGGAGTCGATAATGATCGCACGGGCCTCGGCGAGCTGTCGCGCCGCCTCGGCGAGCTCCATGGCGTGCTGCTGGGATTCCAGAGCGTGTTGTTGGGCCCGGAGGTCGGCCTGTCGCGTAAACTCGGCGCGAAGCCGCTGCTCCAACTCGTAGATAGCGACATCTTTCACCTCCTTGCAGGTCTGGGCCAGGTACTGCTTCCACAGCTTGGCCAGCAGCTCTGTGTTGGCGACAGTAAAGTCGGTCGGAATACTCCCCGCCAACTTCCCAGCGTTAAGCCACACCTGGAAATCCTCAGGCAACACACTGGGTTCGGCCATCCTTCCGAATTGCGTAAACAACCACACACGTTATATACGTCAATCACCTACATGGCACGAACCTGTTGCGATTCCCACGTGCGACAGCTGCTGGTCCGCTCGGTCCGACTGTCGCTAACACAGAACTACTGGCATGCAAGTACCTTCCACGCCCACATCAAAACGTTATAGCATAGCAGAATGTCACTTCCCTGCTCGCGTCCGTGTCTATGGAGTCGGTCCTTCCGTGGTCATTCGTAACTCGACCGGCAATCTGTCCTCGAATCACACTAAAAGCGTCTCGTCGTGGTCACCAATGTAAAGTTCCTAGGCTATACCATAGCGGTTCTGCTCCTAGCGGTCGATATACGTTAAATAAGGTTTGGAGTCAACGCATAGATGTTGTAGGTAACAGAATCCAGGTAAGACTGAATACTCTGGGTTTATTGGGCTCTTGTTTTATAGCAGTGGGACGCCTTTGTCTCCAGGTGGAGACGCTTATACGGGCGGTCGTGTTAGGCGCCAATTAGCGTCACCTTTGTAACAACGAGCGCGCCCGCATCTCCAGGAAGTTGGGTTAACAAACAACCGCCGGCCAAAGCCGGGTTCAAAGGGGGGATTATAGCTACAGCAGGAAGGACCAATTAGCCTGGCCAGTGTCGGCCATCTTGGATTTGGAGGAAAGAATTTAGAATAGATTGAATATATATATTATAATTAATAATGCTGCTTTTTCAACGCAAAAATACCACAAAGTTAGAATTATCGACTGCAGATCTTTACAAAATGATGGAGACAGGCGGCTCTGTAAACCACTCGAGGTTGACGCCGTAATGCACTCGCTAGCGCTTGTGTCTCAATACACGTCAACCTCTCGTGGTTTACGACCGCCTATGCACAAACCCATAGTTTATTGTCTATTTATTATCCAATCTTCAATATGAATCTGACCATTCTCGTTCAATGAATGAAACGATCTAGATCTATTTATCAATCGCTGCAGCAACTACATGTACATGTATATCCAGGTCACAATAAAAGTCACATATTTAGGCTTATGAAGAGCTCTGACAACTAGAATCAATGTAAGCTTGTCTTACCTCGGGTAGTTTCCTTTTTGTTTTATAGGTGGTATCCTACTGACATTTTATTTTTATTTGTTCAAAGCACATTCTTCAGAACCGAAGTGCAACGGTAGTTAGAAATGAAGGATAGAATAGAACCAACACTAGACTAGAACATTACAGAGAGAATAGCAAAGGCTTCTTGAAGAAAGCAAGATGAAAACCAGATGTAAGCTAACAAGAAAAATACATTAAGTGGTAATAAACCATGGCTGGAGGGTGAGCATCTAGTAGGAAAACCACGTAGCAGTGAGGGCTGGGGATATTTGCTATCACATTGGTGTATCTATATCTATAATTCTCCATATTGTATGCTGTGACTGATTATCGATCCTTGTGAATTAAAACTCTCGTAATCCGCCTTCCGTACTATTCTTCACATCACATTTACCATAAAAATTCTCACCTACTTTAAATATGAGAACAGAAATTAAACCAACGACAACTCTGTCGGAAGAGATTTAATATTTTTACTATGTACTTAGAATCATCAGCTTAGAGGATATTAGTCTTCCTTCGCCTGGCACGGCCACTTACACCTCGATAGTTTGTACACAGACGGCTGAGTGTTAGACTTGCTTCAGTCTCTATAGGCCCTAGCACTAATTCAGATATTAGAGGGAGGCTATATGTGGCAATGTAGTAAATATCTTAACCCTTTCACTACGCTGTATACGGCATATAGCCTATGATCCATGGGGGCTGCCATGACGCCCCCCCCCCCCCCCCCCGAGTAGGTGTTCTTCACTAAAGGAGGTGAAAAAGAAGGTGTTCTTCATTAAAGGAGGTGTGAAAGAAGTGAGTGATAATGGGGAAGTGTCACAACTCTAGCCTTGCTGACATATGTATATAAAATGTTCCATGTGAAAAACATCATGTCATTGGTTTAATCATTATGTCATCCTTCTCTAGGATGGGTATAGAGAGTCAAGGGAACCATGGTAAAACGTTGAAAGGCAGTTGAATTTCGTAAGAACAAAGAGCTAGAATATAGACCTGTCCCCCCAAAGGGACCTGCCATACTGCTGGTCACCTAGTGACTGTTTTATGAACTAACAATGGCTCTGTCCCCTATAGCACCAAATACACACCCTGAAATACGTCGCTGCAGTACCATTTGTAGTATGCTGGCGCTTTTCACAATATCCACAGTGATGTCATTATATCACACCTCCATGGTTATCCAAAATGATTAGGATGCTATCTAATATTAAGGATGTTAACTAAGATATAGTTTTACATATGTTCAAAAATGTCATCAAAATATCTGTATCATTTCATTTAAAAAATTAGCAATTACTTGAATAAGTCTCAAGGCATCATAGCATAGCTGAAGGGTTAATGAAAGGATTGAGCAAGTCCAGAAAGTATTTTCGTTGTGCACTAAACATCATAGGAGGTAACGACAGCCTCCAAGATATACATCAATTCAATCTCCAGTCAACAGCAACTTTTTGCCATCCCTCAATAACCACAGCTCATTACCATGAATTATTATTATATGGAATAATTTGTTTAGTCATCTCCCTCTATGGCTTTATATTAACCCTTTCAGGTCGACCTCCTAGTGAGAGGCCTCTGTACCAAATTCAATACATTGTGTAGTAATACATAACCAGTGGCGATGCTATTATGGTAATTGCAGAATTTCTACACTATATCTGTTCGATATAAATTAATTCAATTACATGTAGCATTCTTGCACTGAATAATGATGTCTAAATTGTTTTAATTCAGTGTGAATGAATGATTAAAATCTATGAATTATTTCATGTAAAAAAACACCTTTCCAGTAATGGCCCCATCAGCTGAGGCATTCTACGTCCCCTGCATGCGAGTACGTCCGGGCATTGTACGTCCTCAGAGTGGGAGTGCCTCCAGGCATGACTCGCACTGATAGGGTTAATTAGTGTAATACATTTGGCCTCCTGCACACCCGGTGAACTCATTACTATATACCCATGCCGTATATACTGTAAATACGCACCGTTTCGGCACATGACGTAAAAATACTGTACGGACCGCTGGTCCGTACACTAAAATACGGACCACCTTGCCATACACGTTTATTAACATATCCGCTGTTAAAAATTAAATTAATGATTTTTTTTTAAATTTCGGGCATATAGTAAATATATAACGTCCAACCATGCTTGTACAATTCACAGAACTCAATGGTGATTTACGGTTTGTACGGAACTCGGCATAAATGCCTCGGTCCGTACAAACCGTAAATCACCATCTCGTTCTGTGAATTGTACAGCATGGTCAGGACGTTCTATATAATTACTGTAAGAACACAGGATTAGAGAATGAAACAAAGCCAGGCCAGATTACCACTTGTAGCCCGTTTGTTCGCACTGTTCAGTGAACAGACGTGATTTGACCCAGTGTTGGCAGCGAACAGAAGCATTTACTGAGCAAACAAATGCTGCCAATTGAACCACCCTCATAGTACAACTGAAGCTGAGCCTAAAGCCTTTAATATGCGCGAATGAGAGTGCCAAACCCCAATATGGTGGATATATCTAATAAATGAGTCAATTGTATAGATATATACGTATATCACTGACATAAATGGAGACTACCTGACTTGTACTGCTAACAGATACATGCATTTTCAGACTCTGAGCATCTACTTGTATAGTTCTTTGTTATATTAAGACGACATTTAAGAATGCCTAATGAAGGCGAATTGTATGTCTATTGTGTTCCTTTTCTAATAAAATCAACACAATTCAAATAGTGAGATGTCAATACAATACTTGGGATTTTGCACCAGATGTCACCTTTGAATCTTTGAATCTAATAATTGAAACAGCATCCGATTTTTTTATGTGAACATCCTTTCGGGTATATCAGAATGGTTTTTACACAAAGGTATTCGTCAAGAATATGTCTCCCTGTCCTCTTATTTAAGGTCTACAAGTACAGGTTTGTGTTTTTTCTCTACATGAGAATCTCACTCTCTGGCCCTTCAGTCTACATGCCTAGATCTGGTTCACTCTGTCTCTATGTGCGGGAGATACTCCAAGTGGATCCGACAATTCTAGTTTTTTCTTTATATGTATGATACGTAAAAATAGTTGGGCGGCTCACACATATCAAAAAGATGTTTGGAATATCTACCAGTAACGCTAAATGGTTTATCCTGGAATGTTATGAATCAATTTAAGAGAGAAGTGAATGTGTCAAATTGCCATTATTCCATAATATAACGGAACTTCACGAAATTGTATGTGATTGTATACATGTATATAACATGAGTTGTCTTCGCTGTAGCAGAAAACAATGAATGTCATATAAAGAATCATATGAAATTGAGTGGTATTTAGATTTTATCCTAACCTGTCACATGCTTTTAACTTCATAAGACATCCATGGCATATAAATATTTCATGGCATAACCGTGACATACAGTGACACCAAGTTAAGACTATGTAGATTTATATGAGGGGTAGGATAAATGAAAAGACCCACATCATTGTGCTTGGCGATTAATTGATAATGAGCCTTTCGTAGACCGTGGGGATATTTCAGAAGGAGATTGCATCCGGCAATGGCTATTCATGGAAGTGCGTTATTTGGAGTATTTCCCTCATGCTGCCCACAAAGATGGATTCTGTGTAAGTATGACGACCCTGTACATTCAGATGGCCTCGTGGCTATGCTGAGTGACTCGTAGAATCTATGCTGGTACACCGCATGAATGACCAGAGGATCTTAGAGCAGAGTTTTCTTTTTAGGAACTTTATTTATCCTGAGGGATACATAGACATGAAAACCTTTTTGAGCGTATCTTTCAGCCGTAAGATTATGAAGAGACGTCACGAGTTTGAGTCTGAGTTTATTTATGCCACGCATTTTGTTGGCTCCATAATTTCACCAGTGGAAGACGAGTGACATTACGGAGCCAACAAAATAAGTGGCATAAATAAGCTCAAACTCAAACGAGTGGCGTCTAGATTTTATCCTACCCCATTTCCATATTTTTTCAGTATCAGAAAGTAGTGGCATAAACAACACTTTATGCCACGCCTGTGAAATAAACAAATCCCATGTTAAGCCTATGGCGTTTTTTATTAGGGGTAGGATAAATAGAGTAATTTCACTTTCGTTTTTGCAAACAGAATAGTACACTACATTAGTGGTCGCTAAAGGTGCATGATAAACAACAAACTTGTGGACAAATACAATGTCGTCCTCAGAGTAAATATTAGACTTTCACACTATATCACACTTTTGTTGTTGTTTGTAATTCTCATTGAATCGTGAATACATTTCTGAAGTGAAATTGAGATATCCATTAACTATAGCCAATATGTTAATCTAATTACAATCATATAAGAATTGAGAAATAACCATGCTCTAAGTATCAACTGTAATTTGAATTTCTTTATTTGCAAGTCTTTACCCTTAAACATGGTCTACTCATTTCATAATATCAATACTGTAATGTTGACAGTTTTATGAGCTAAATGTAGCCATTCAGCAGGTAGCGGAATTGGATCTCAGAAGGATGTACTTGGTGTGGGTGGAGGTGTTTGAAGTGGCGCTGTACACTGCGGCGACCTGACTGCTGATAGACGAGTGGTGCACACCAGTCTACCGCCAGAGGCTCGGTTCACACACCGACCCTCCACCTGCAACCAATGAGTATACGGCACATAGCTATCGTGTTATGGAGGCGGTCTTCTTGTCTCCCAATGCTAAACGAAACACCGGGTGGCAGGTCTAGTTATCAATGGATTTTTAAAAGAAAATTGGGGTGGGGGGTGGGGGTAGCCTTGTCTCACGATTATCTATAGATTATGACAGAAGAACATAGTGGTTATCCCCCGACTACGGTGGCACTATCTCACAATTCTTATGAAGAAACAGAATCAATAATAGCCACTGAGTTAATGTCATTTTCCACTCCTCCCGTATACACATGGTGTTGTATGTTGTTAGTGTAAATGTATTACCCACATAATGGAGGCCATTCATTACTGTTCACATAGTTAAGTTTATTCAGCGTTGTATTTGTGTAAACCACATTCCGAGGTTCCTTATTATATTAGTTACTTAACATGTATTGTTAGACTGTCTTCAGTCCCTGTACCCCTCCACCTACTCCTCCCCTCCTAGCCGTGATTCCTGAGTCAGTGAGGGACTTGGAATTTTGTTGAATCATTTAATGAATATTCATAATCAAAGACTTGAGCAAGTCTAATGTATTGTCTAAAGTGGGATTCACACCATGGGATTCATGTACCTCACAGGGTGTTTGTCTGAGACAAATTCTGCTGAGATTCTGTATTCGAACATAATTTCTTCGTCTGAATTGTAGTGTTCCATTTCCCTGAGACTTGTTTTTCCCCCTGCAATTGTTGGCGACATTTACCCCTAAAAGGAAACAGAATCTCATGATATTTTGAACCGGTGAGGTACATGTATATGAATCCCACCGTGGGAATTCCACTTAAAGAATTGGGTTGATGTAAGGTGAATTGACGACATGGTGCTCCACTGGTCTAGGCCTCCGTTGTAAGGTGTCGCTGGTTCGTCAATGTGTCACCGCTAGTGTTATGTTTGTGTGAACATGTGACTGAACACGTGAGGTTCCATGCGCACCCCTCTCATAAGATCTCACACTCTCTAAGTGGTGTTCTGTACAAGGTTCTCACTATGTTCTATGGGAGAAGAATTCTTAACAAACTAGGCTTAGAGCCTTGAGAATCCTCTGGCACACAGTATTCCCGCTAGGTGGCATCATTGAGATTATAGGAATCTTTGGGTTGTATTGATGTACATTTTTAGCACAGGAGGCAGGCCAGTGGATTTTCAAGGCTCTAAGCCTTGTTCGTTAAGAATTATTCTCCTATAGAGCGTAGTGAGAGTACAGAATACGACTTATGGAGTGTGAGATCTCATGGGAGGGGTGCCGTGCACTGGGATCTGGCGCCTGCTGTGTACTCGCCGCAGGTTCACCGTTGGTTGCGTAGCTTTAAGGCTTTAAGGTGTTGAGAATGGGCGCGTACTCGGTGGTCACTGAGAAGTCAGAGAGAGGCAACAGCGGGCGGCACCTGGACGGCTCGGCACAACGAAAGACGCGGCTATTATTACACACCTCTCATAGGATTACGGATTGCGTTCGTCATTGAGTGACGAAAGAATATCCATACGTCCTTCTGTACCACGTGACCACTGTAAAATGGCACTTAAAAAAAAATGTCCATGTACATTTTACATGTATGTGACAAGGAGACATAGTGAGTGTAGCTTAATTCCATCTGTTCCTCGATATTTTGGTCGGAAATATTCCCCTCGTTCTTTGAACTCTGTGAATATTTCCGACAAAAATATCTCTGAACGGATTCAATTCAGTCGCACTAACCATGTCTCTATCTACAGTAAAACCCCGCTTCTGGGACACCTCGCTTAAGGGGTCACCCCACTTAAGGAGACAGTTTTTTCGGAACTTGAAAATTCTATTTAGTTCACTTTAACCACGCTTAAGGGTACACCTCGCTTGAGGGAACACTTTGCTCAGAATGGAGGGTGCACCCTTAAGCGGGATTTTACTGTACATGTATATTACCTGGCGTTTTGTGGTCTTTTGTACGAGGCTTCCGAACGCCGCGTCCGAACGTGACGTCCGAACGCTGCGTCTCAATGCAGCGTCTGAACACGGTATTTTTTAACCTGGAAGAATGTTCGCCTTCAAACAAATAAGTAACGACTCCGGGTTGAGTTTACTGAACAACACGTCTTGGAAATAGAGCAGCTATTTTAGAACCACGCTGAGAAAACCACACTTGTTTGAATAACTCTCATACACAAACCCTAACCCTAACCACATAAAGAAGACTCATTCAAAAGTGTATGCGCTTTAAGGTCAAGCGATCTTTGTTACCAATAAAGAAATGCCTACTCTCTTAGCTCTATGCACAAGGTGGCAATTTATTATTAAGTAAATAATAGCAAATCTACCAAGGTGATCAGTGGCTTTATTACAAGGTTTCAAGATTTTCTTAGTAACATTGACATGACATATTGACATGGTAACATTGACATGGGAATAGTTTGATGACATACACAATATTACCATGATTTTGATCTGCCTGGTCTCCGTCTAGTTGACACGTTGTAAAACTCCGAGCGATAGCGAGTTGTATTGCGCAGTGTCAACCACAAGGAGAATACGACCACACAGATCAAATTCATGGTAATGTATTTATTACTCACCTATCAACTAATTATTAGAAAGAAAATCTTATAATTCACTCACCTATCAACTAATTATTAGAAAGAAATCTTATAATTGATCGCAAACTCAACGTAATCACCGTCTAATTTTTGTTTACATAAAATATTCCATATAGTGCCCGTTAATAGGTATCCGAAAACTGAGTAGAATGCGGCTTTTCGTATTCTACTCATTACCAATCTGTAGGCTCCATAGGTTTAGTATGGAGACTCCGTATTAGGTGGGTAATAATATCAAGAAACATCATATAAATTTCATATAATTGTTTATATGGCGAATATACGAATTTGAGTGACGTTTAGATTTTATCCTACTCTGTTACATGGTTTAATTGCATATGTCACCTGTGGCATATACATATTATATGGCATAACTGTGGCATACAGCCACACCATGTTAAGTATATAGAGATTTCTTTGAGGGGTAGGATCAATTGTAATATCAACATTGTCTGAGTCGTCAGTGTGAGCAGTGAGTGACTCAGGAGCTCTGACTCAATAACCCCTCCCGAGGATGTTACAAAATACTTTATTCTCGTCGCTCTTACACATCTTCTGAGGCAACGGCCACCCCGTGCTGCCGCCTGGTGGCCGGGTGGGCTGTGAGGGCGGGGCGGGGGGCGGGGAGGGGAGTGTGTCATCACCACCAGCTCAGCATCATATCGAGGGCGGCGCCCGACCTCTCATCCCGCTCCTCACCGCCAGGCACACTTCTCCACCGCCACCGAGTATCACAGTGTGCCGAGTACGAGTATATCAGCGTACTGCATAGTGTGAGGATGTAACATATCACCGTATTGCATAGTGTGAGGATATAAAGTATATCACCGTAATGCATAGTGTGAGGATATAAAGTATATCACCGTAATGCATAGTGTGAGGATATAACGGTGAAGACTGCAGTGTTGCTGTATATCACCGTACTGCATAGTGTGAGGATATAACATATATCACCGTACTTCACAGTGTGAGGATATAACGGTGTGGACTGCATAGTGTGGGGGTATATAACCGTACTGCATAGTGTGAGGATATAACGGTGTAGACTGTACAGTGTGGAAGTATATCACCGTACTGTATAGTGTGAGGATATTAGGGTGTAGACTGTACAGTGTGGAAGTATATCACCGTGCTATAAAGCCTGAGGATATATAACACTGGTTTTCTGTGGATATTATAACGACTTGATATATAACATTGTGAACGAGACAGTATGGGAACATAACACTATACTACTTAGTGTGAGGATCCAACTGTATATTGAGGCAATGTATTCAACTCCATAGTGTGGATATATCAATGTACAGTGCGAGGATAATAACGTTACTTCATTCTGTGGCAGTATGACAGTGTATATTATTGGGGAGAAGTACACATGATACAGTGTGAGTGTACAAGAAGGATACAGGGTAGCGGTCTCACATTGTACAGCATGAAGGTGTGATACGGGATCTCATACTCCACCTTGTACTTCACCATGTGAATATCAATGCAGCTTCCACCAACCGTGCCATACTGTGTTACTGAACTGGGAACTTCATCAATGTGTTAATTCCTTTAATCGTGTTGGGTTATTCTGTATTCTGAGGGCATTCTTAGCTGCGATTACTGTGGATGCTAAGATCATTGTGTCACTGAGGACCCACTACAAGGAGGGCGTCCACCGACCTAACGACCGAGCATTCAATAACGTTGTTCTCTCACTCCAGACCTCCATCGACTGACTTTATGTTACTCACGTCTCCCGTATTTACGGGGCTTTGATCCTTCAACCCCCGCCCACCTACAAACACGTCTCGGTGACGCCTCCGCGTCTCTTTGACCCAGTTCGGACACGGTCACGGTCTGGTGAGGCGGGGCCGGCGGCCGGGGACCAGTCGGGACGGAGACGGTGAGAGCGGCGGACGGGTCCGGGAGGAGGGGAGGCGGAGAGTGAGTGCACACACACACACGGAGACAAACACACGCCAGAGAGAGAGAGAGAGACGCCGTACAGACGCCGCACAGACGCCCACCACCAGGCGAGCGAGCGAGCGTCACTGCGGGCCCGTCTGGTGACCAGGGATCGACGGATCTCAGTCGACCACAGTCAGCTGAAGCTGTGAGTACAGTTATGAGAGGACCGGAGTGAGATTTACCAGGGAGTGGAAACGTGGACTGCTTATTACAGGGCCGTACCCCGCCCTCCACCTCTGTGAGGAGGGTGTTGTGTATATATATAAAGGAAGACTTCAGCTAATCAACTTATCAAGCACAGACCGTGAGTACAGACTCCCACCACAGACCGTCAACACAGACTCCGACGCCATGGCGGCCGGAGCCCGGTGGTGTTGGCCGGTGCTGCTCGTGTTGTTGTCCGTCGTGCAGACTGCCCGCGCTCTGCACTTCCCTCACGCGCACAGCCGCACGGCGTACGCGCGCTACCCCAAGTGGAACGCGTGCCACAACGCGAGCGTCTCGTTCGAGTTCCGCACGCGGCAGACGGCCGGGTTACTGATGTACACGGACGACAACGGACGCTACGACTTCCTGCAGGTGACCACCACCTCGTCGGGCCGCGTCAACGTCAGGTTCAACCTCGTCGAGGGAAGAGACGCGCGCGTGCAACTGGACGCCGGACGTGACGTCACAGACGGACGCTGGCATAAAGTGGAGATCCGGCGGAACCGGATGACGACGACGCTGACGGTAGATGGCGTCTCGACGAGCAGCACGACTTCCGGTTCCGATTTCGAGTTCGGGACGCTGGCCACCAACAACGATGTGTTTTTCGGGGGGTTGCCGGACTCGTACCAGCACGACCTGCACCGACTTTCACTGGCGTCGGCGCTGTACGAACCCCGTTACCACGGTGATATCAGGAACGTCATGTACTCCAACTGCTCGTGCCTGACGACGCGCGCCACCTTCGTGGAGGGAGTGGGCGTGTCGCTGAGCCCGCCCGAGGCGTGTACGGAGCGCAACCCGTGTCGTAACGGTTGTATCTGTGTGAGCACCGACCCCGGCCCCGCCTGCGACTGCTCCCGACTCGGCTGTGTCGACGACGTGACAGGTAAGTGCCCGAATTTCTACACCCGCCACGGCAGGAAACAGTCGAGCCTCATCACTTCAGGTCACCAAGGAGCATGGTTAAGGCCCAGTCGCTTAAGGTCAGAAGTGACCTATATTGATCAACTCCATGCATGTGAGGTCATGTAAATTGTATTGGTGGCGCCACCTGTAGTGCTTACCGCTAACCAGGATAACATCCCCCCACTTTTTTTAAATTCAAAATTTAAAAAAAACACTTCTAAGTTGTATTGGTGGCGCCACCTGTAGACCCAACCGCTAACCAGGATTACATCCCCCATCCTTTTTTTCTTAATTTAAAAGAAAAATAATCCCCAAAAACACTTCCATCCTGACTGGAAACTAGAGTAGGTTCTTTGGTTACATCCAGCTCCAATTTTCTATCACACTGTTGGTGTACATGTACAGAGATATGGAGTCTCCAGACAGACTTTAACCGACTGGACCACCTCCTTGGTGCAGCCCCCGTCATAAAGAGCCGCCCTGTACTGCAGGCCGACCTCTTCCTGCCATCCGAGTCAGGAGAAGCTTCGCCTTCATTAGCGCCTTCAGCTCAATATTCCAGCCGTTAGATTTCCATATGCGTTAATTTTAGTAGCATCCAGCAGAGAAGAGAAGCTTTGCAGTTGGTGTTAAGACATGCTTATTCGCGGGGAAAGTCAGAATTTACGTCCTACAGTAGCAGGTCTCCAGTGTTGACAGACAGGAAATCGCGTTTGGTATTTCCCTGTCTTACTGTGGACCTGGTGGCGTTTACAGGCGTTGAACTTGGATGGTGTTTACAAGTCTGCATTTGACACCACTTTGAATGGGCATCAGGTGCCATTATGTGATACCAGCTTTCTGTGTGAACAAACTGCATGAACCTTGCTTTTAGCTTCAATGCCCAGCTTTGTGTGTGTATTCAGATACAGCTTGGTGAATTGTTGCAGATTTACCGTGCAGTTTCAGATTACTAGAGATTTCTTCCATTGATTCAGGTAAAACTTTAAATAATGCAGCAATGGTAATGTACAGTCAGATTGCTTTGTTGGAATTTATTATGTTGATTCAGGTACAATTTCCAGGTACAATTTCAGGTATAATGCCAGATTGCTAAATTGGATTTGTTAAGAACACTACAACTTTCCAAAATGTAACAATTTTAAATGTACAGTGACAGATTGTAAAAGTACTAATTGTGAAAGTACTGTTTGTGAAAGTAAGGTTTTGTTACAATTATCCAGATGCAGCATTGTGAAAATGGTACAGTTGTGATGCAACTATTTGATTCTGTACAGTTAAGGTCTCTTGCATCATATGTTGGTTTGTAGTCACTAAGAACTAAATGAAATGTAGTTTTGCATTCTTATATTCAACGTTTTTAAACAAACGCAGAATTCATGACTTGTGACATGACAGTTAAAGGCTGTTTGTGAGTTGACTATGACTTGTTATGCTGGATGTGGTGACTTTTGTGTTGATCATGTTGTGCTGTGTTGACTCCTGTGCTGGCTGTGCTGACTTGTGCTGACAGTTATGACAGCGATGCTGGATGTGTTGAAACTTTGCTGAATGGGGTGACTTGTGCTGCGTGTGGTGACTGTTGTGACTGCTTTGCTTGATGTGTTGAAATTTTGCTGAATGTGGTGACTGTTGTGCTAAGTGTGGTGGCTGTTCTGGGATTATTATGAGTGCCATGCTGGCTGTGTTCAGATTTTGCTGAATGTGGTGACTGTTGTGCTGAGGTTGATGACTGTCATGACGGCTATGCTGGCAGTGTTGAGACTTTGCTGAATGTGATGACTGTTGTGCTGTGTGTTATGGCTGTTGTGGTGACTGTTATGACTGCCATGCTGGCTGTTTTGAGATTTTGCTGAATGTGGTGACTGTTGTGCTGAGTGTGGTGACCGTTATGACTGCTTTGCTGGTTGTGTTGAGGCTTTGCTGAATGTAGTGACTATTGTGCTGAGTGTGGTGGCTGTTGTGGTGACTGTTATGACTGCTATGCTGACTGTGTTTGGACTGTTATGCTGGCTGTGGTGACTCCTATGCTGGCTGTGGTGACTCCTATGCTGAGTGTGGTCACTGAATATGCTGACTGTGATAACTGTGTTGTGCTAACTGCGCCTACACGATCGTGTGGCCTGTGGTACATGTAAATCAAATAAAAATTTGGTCTCGGTGATGGAGAGGCCCTGCCCTCTCATAATGAGCTTCATTAACCCACTGGCTTATTATAGCTATAGATAGACCCCGTCATCCAGTCATTTACATTCTGCTGATGTTTCTGCAAGTCACACAAGCTGTATGCTAGGTAGACCTGTCCAGGTCTCCTCCGAGATCTTTTTATTAGAACAAAACGTCATATTTCAGGGTTATTCTGATGATTTTTAGGCAGTTAACGTGGTAGACAAGTCAGAATTGATGGTGTTTATAATTTTTCTAATTGAAAGGGAAGTTGAACACAACTAGTCCAGATATGACGACAAATACACAGACCCAAGAATTGTTTTAATTGGCTGCATCCATCAGTTTGGACATTTTTAGTTGTTTCCCGTCTTATAATGATATAATTCACGTGTTCCTTCACCCTACAGCTTGATGATGTCCTAATGACTGACATGTCAATCATATGCATAACATGCTCGCATAATAAGGCAATTCAAATCTGCTTTATCAAATAGGCAAAGTGGATAATATTCATTTGATTAGGTAATTGACAATAATGTATTGTTACCGACTTTAGTCACGGGTGTCTAAGATGCCAATGAGGGGAATATGAATGGGGAGGGGTAGGATGCGAGGACTGAGACCAGTCTAAGTGACGGGATAAAAATTTACCCTCATTATGATAAATACACGAGAAGGTAGTCGTCTGCTCAGACTACCACCACCGCAAATACAACCAGCACACTCACAACCACCACACTCACAGATACAACCATGACACTCACAAATACAACCATGACACTCACAAATACAACCATGACACTCACACTTACACTTACAACCACCACATTCACAAATACAACCACCACCACCTTTACCATTATCACCAATACGGTAATCATTGCTGTTATCATTACCAATACGACCGTTATCATTACATATATAGAACTGCATCGAGAATCGTATAAATAGATAATACTCCATGAGTTTGCTGCGCAATTGTCATTGAGATGGAGCTGAATGAAAATTACGGTGCATCCAAACGAGTGGAGTATTGTTTATTTTACGATTCGAGTGCGGTTCTGGATTTATCTCACCCCTTATTCTGACAATCGAATAGCATTTCAATGTCATAATAATTCAAATAACAAATCCATTTAGGGATGTTTAAATCTCTATGTCAATGTCTTGTCTTCTCTCTGAAATCCTGGCCAATCCTGGTCAATCACCTATTACGCTATCTCGTATTCACTCCGCCACGACCATGGCGTAGTATTGTCACCTGACCGGGGTGATCGTTGAGTATTTTTTTCCTATGTAATTCCTATGGCTGAACATATACCAGGGGTGAGATGAAACAGTCACCGTCACCGATACACCCATCAACATTACCAATACGACCACCATCCTCATCTCCGTCCCCATCAGAAACACCACCAACCCTCTCCGTCACCACCATTATCACTACCAATATGACTGTCATCTTTTCAACCCTCAACATCACCAATACAACCTTCAACATTACCGATATTATAAAGAAACGTCAAGAGATTTCATATGATTGTTTATATGGCTTGATTTCGTGTGAGTTTTCGTGGAATGATATCACGAAGTGGAGCTGAGTGATACCTGTAGCAGTAGATAACGAATGCTATATAAAGAATCATATGAAATTGAGTGACGTTTAGATTTTATCTATCCCGTCACCTGTCTTTAAATTCTAATGTCACCCGCGGCGTATAAATATTTTATGGTATAACCGTGGCATACAGTCACGCCATGTTAAAAATACTGAGATTTATATCAAGGGTAGGATAATATGGAGAAACCAAACAAGAGTTAGTCATGTTGTTGTTTATCGCACGACGGCAAGATCGCGATATTACTGTGCGAGGCGAAGCCGAGAGCAGTAATAGGAGAAAACGCCCTAACTGTGGCCGAACTATGTCTTAGTTCGAGGTCACCTATCGCCGACGTTCGCCCCGACGCCGTAGGCGAAGGGGCGAACGTCGGCGATAGGTGACCGAGAACTAAGACATAGTTCTGGCCACAGTCAGGGCGTTTTCTTATTATTACATACCTTAATTCGATCAGAAACACGCCATTTATCGAGTTCCTAAGTCACAACCGCTCCATGTTAACACTGTCTGCTACGAACCGGAAGTTGCGCAGGATCTGTGTTTCGCGCATGCGCGATAGGCCGTCACTCGCCTAGCAGATGTTTGGCCTCTATTTGGTACACGTGCAGTTAGCAGAAGATACGATTGGAGAGCGTTAGGCGTGTGTGGAGGCGGATACGCCAGGAACCAGCCACAGCGTGTCTGTGCGTCGCCCGTTGCGGATCGTGTTGTTATTATCGATGAATTTCGCATATTTGAGCAATTTAAACGGTGTCAGGTGAGAGCCAAACGTTAGTTACCTCAAGGATTGGTCATAAGGAACTTGTAGTTGCTACGGGGGGCGTGTATCGCGAGTTTAAAGTCGCGATTCGACGACGTTCGCCATGTTTTTTTTGGTCGCGATGACGTCGAATACGCACGCTTATCGCATTCCGGCGAGTTAGTTACGTACACGTTAGAATCGTGCAGTGCGACAAAGCGCACCATAGTGGGCCGTAGTCACGATATACTACACCCCCGTGAGCGGGTAGTATTTCACTGACGTTCGGCTATAGGTATGTAATAATATGCGATCTTACCGGAGTGCGTTGAACAATAACTTGACTAACTCGAGTTTGGCTTAGAATTTATCCTACCCCGCCTGTCTAAATTACTTCTACATTAACAAATGACGTCATTTGTCAGGTGTATCCCACTAGAGCGATATTTTTCATTTTTCTGAACTCCAGACCGAATACAGTGACCCAATGTTAAGCCTACGGAGTTTTATATTAGGGGTAGGATAAAGTTCTCATCCTCATCTCTCTCCACATCAGAAACACCTCGACCATCGCTACAAGCCGTTCCCGTCATAAATGTAGCCTTCACCACTCTACATCAACACCTCCACGAGGTCCATGTTGAGTCCGATCTACCTGGTCGGCGGAAGTCAGTCTCCCCGATGTCAGTGTGAACAATCAGGTCATGTATTTTATTATAGCGGGGTACATACCTGCCTGCCATCCACCCCAGTCGGCTGCTGCTGTCAGTGAGAGGAGGAATGTCATTTGTTATCGCTGGTTGATAGTAGTGCAGTTGACATTGTGTCAGTTAATGAGGGCACCTGCTAGTTGTGGCATCTTACATGTCCTCTTTCTTACTTGTAGCCAGTGACTAAGAGATGTGATTAGAAGGGGGCTCCCAGGTGCCACCATAAGTCACATTGTAGCATGTGTGAAGCACCAAATAACAATTGCATGTCAACATTTGTAATTGGGAAATATGTTTTCTTCTGAGAAAAAGTGATAATGCGAGAGATGTCATTAGCAATATGGCACACTATTCCAAAGTCAGGGACTCCAGTAGCCCATATTATCCTACCCCTGATATAAATCTCTATAGACTTAACATGGTGTGACTGTATGCCATGGGTATGCCATATGATATTTATATACCACGGGTGACATATGCAATCGAAAACATGCGACCGGGTAGGATAAAATATAAACGTCACTCAATTTCATATAAGTGTTTACATGGCATTCGTTGTCTTCTGCTACAGATATCACTCAGCCCCGCTTTGCGATATCCTTCCCCTAAAACAACTCATACCATATAAACAATTGTATGAAATTTTGTGACGTTTCTTGATAATATTATGTGAATGGAACAGTCGTGCCTTCATCATCCACACTTGTAGACATAGCAGTGACTGCTCCACTGGAGAGTGCCAGAACCTGGTGATGCATACAGACCAGTAACAGTGATCAATCTATACGATTTTCTACCAGTGTAACCAGCTGAGGTTGACCAGACTAATGTGACCATCCGAGCCTGAGCAGATTAAAGCCCCCGCCGTCGTCCCGTGGGCACCACTGCCATGATCCTGACTCCGGTCAGTCTGGGACCTCTGCCCATAACGGCGCTAGACCTGGCTTACCGTGACTAGAGTCAGTGATATGCATATATGTATATAAGTATGTATGTATATATGTATATACGTATGTATGTATATGTGTATATACGTATGTATATATATGTGTACATATATATTCTGTCGGCCTACTGCTTCCTCACCATAAAGGACAAACACACGAGTCAAAAACCATTAAATATTTTTATTTCAATTAATGTACTGCTTGTTATATCTATTATAAAATGTTCATTTTTCACTGAAACCAATCAAAAGTATTTTCTTTAACTTTTCCAGGTATTCTTCTTTTTCCCTGTAGGATTTATGATAATTATGTGGCGATTGAGGCAAATACATTATCTGATGCCCCGTTTAATGGTACTTGACCTCGGCCGCCATATAAGGCTTAATGTGCTACGATGCAGCTCGTTTGCATAATATATTTGAAGTCCTAATTTCTAAAATGTTCTCTTCTACGTTTCATGCATAACTGAATCCATCAAGTACATTATATTTCATCCTTTTGAAAACAAACGATCATGCCCCCCTTTGATGTACAGGTGTTCACTATGTAAAATCTTCTGGCATGACATCTTAATATCCATCAACATATGATTGAGTTGTCGGTCGTGATATATCCGGTAATTAATTCGGCGTCATCGTCGCGACCCACTGCTGCCCTGAACATAGAGAATCCAGAAAGAAAAAGAGCAGAAATCCCTGCAGGAAATCAACTCTAGCCCGACCGTGTCAGAGTGAAGTACATGTAATAAGCGATCATTAAGTCATTAGGCAGTGTTTAGTGATTAGTCATGATGAACCTTTGCAGCTCTTAAATGGCGTCGTGCGCGTTTGTGCGCCTGCGCGTTTGGCATCTCCGCTGCTCCAAGGAGAGATCTTGAACTGCTGGAAAGACCCAGCGGCGTGGCGGATCTGCTTGGAGACTAGTTTATAGACTGCTGAGTGGGAGCGGCCATTAACCGGTAAACTCATCACGCATAGTTTAACACAGCCACACAAAACGAGAGTCTCTGCCAACGCCGGTCTCTGTCTCGCTACTGTACTCCGAGACGATTCTGTAAACATGCTAAAAACCAGCAACTCTATCCTATCTCACACAGTCAGCGGTTAGATCAACGAGTATAGAGAAAGAGAGGGGTATCTCTGGAGGCCCTGTTGGGGTTTCGGTTGGTCACTGCCAACGCCGGTCTCTGTCTCGCTACTGTACTCCGAGACGATTCTGTAAACATGCTAAAAACCAGCAACTCTATCCTATCTCACACAGTCAGCGGTTAGATCAACGAGTATAGAGAAAGAGAGGGGTATCTCTGGAGGCCCTGTTGGGGTTTCGGTTGGTCACAATCATTGGGTAGTAACCCTGGGTAGAAACCACCCAGGGTAGGGGGAGGTGGGTAGTATAAGACAAGGAAACTCTTTGAATAGAATTATATCAAACGATATTTATGTTTTAATAAAAGGATTTTGGGTGGCTAGGCTTTATTTCTGAAATTATTTGAAAATAAATTTCTAGTTCTTTTCATTCATATCAATGTTAAGGTTATTCAATTTCTGAAAGAGTTAATACTTTTATGAAAATACCTTGAGAAATGCAAAATATTCAGGACTTTTCTGATATAAATGAAGTGCCAATTTCAAAGATTTGACCTGTACTCGTTGGTTAGATTCAAACTAGGTTATGTCTGTTTTGCCGTGATCGCACTTTCAAACTGACAGCGGATGCAAGGTGTTCGCCCCAGGTATTCTCCTCCTCTACAAAAACGCCCCTGATATTTAGAGTAAAAAAAAAAGATGCCAAAAAAATATAGATGGTTATAATCCGACGTTAGAAGAAGCAGGAATGTGCAAGCATAATTAGGTTACTATGTTGTGGTTAAATTATAGCTTGCTGTTACAGATATTCGATGATTAATGCTATGTATCCCCTCCCCTAATTTTCTTTCGATATTTTTCTACACACAAGAAATGTTGAAAAAGTAGCAAGATTAATTGCACATGATCTTTTCCACGAAGATCAATCATTGTAAGGTAATCATTACTGACTTGTGTTTGTATTCATTTGTTTCTTTTGCATTTTCCTCAAGCGACTGTCCAATTAGAAAATCATTCCTCTAACTGGTCACATTCACCTATAACTTGCAAATATTCACCTCTGACCTGCCATATACTATGATATAGCCCTCTGACTGACCACATTGACCTCTGATTGGCCACATTGACCCTGAATGGCTATATTGACGTCTGACTGGCGTTTTTGACCTTGAACTGGCCATGTTGACCTCTGTTTGGCGTTCTTGTCCTCAAACTGGCCATGTTGACCTCTGACTTGTGTCATTCTCCTCGAAGTAAACATATTGACCTCTGACTGGTGTTATTGACCTTGCACTGGCCATATTGATATCTGATGGCCATATTGACCTCGAACTGGCGATTTTAACCTATGACTAGCGTTATTGACATCGAACTGGCCATATTGATTTCTGACTTGCATCACTGTCCTTGAACTGGCCATACTGACCTCTGACTGGCGTTATTGACCTCGAACCGCCCATATTGACCGCTGACTGGCGGCATTGACCTCGAACAGGCCATATTGACCTCTGACTTGCTTCATTGACCTCTAACTGGCCATACTGACCTCTAACTGGCCAAATTGACCTCTAACTTGTAGAAGTGTCTCATGTTCTGCTGTCATTATCAGAACGTTGTGAACATGATTGGAGATAACATGGATGCCTCGTTGTTACTAACCACGCAA
Organism: Alentia gelatinosa; assembly: GCA_950022655.1. NCBI lineage: Eukaryota > Metazoa > Annelida > Polychaeta > Phyllodocida > Polynoidae > Alentia > Alentia gelatinosa. The sequence continues at coordinate 13,246,835 of OX465589.1, forward strand.
AGGAGAAGAGTGTTGCTGGATAATCATCCGAAATGAAAATAACCGCCTGCCTGCATGTCAGGTTGATATTTCACCACAAATAATGAAGTAAAAATGCACCAGTTAAGGAAACAAACACGAACTGCGTCGTGGCATGAACACACAGGAATGGCCGGTATTTAGTGTGATTAGTCTGTGAGCTATGTGGAGGTGGGACTCATGCTATCTGCTCATAATCTGCGCTGAACCCAGTAGCCATCAGATCTGCTCCCTGTGCTGAATACTCTCCAAGTTGACTCATATTTACCTTGGCGACCAACCTGCTCCTGCAGCCTCGAACCGAGTCGTTTAGCCTCCAACCCTTAACTTGCCCCAGTCTTTGATTAAGGAAATTCATTAGATGAAAAAATATGAAGCAAAATCTGTAGAATACTCTACAATATGTATCCTTCTTGGACAGAATAGGAATAAATTTATTTCAAAATTTCTCGCTAGGTGTGTTTCACGCGGAATAAAAGTCTCCCGGCAAGGGTAGAAAGGAGGGGAAGGGATGAAAAAAGAAGTCAGATTCAAAGACTGAGAGCCAGTCTACCACCAACCCCTGCTCCACTAACACATCAATATGAGAGTGATAGAGCGTCCAAGTTGGTTAAATATCTTAAATGACTCTAGTATCATTATTGTATTGTGTTCGAGTTTCTTCTGATTCCAAATCTTGGTGCAATTTTGAAATGAATTCGTATATAATTTTTCATAAATATATGTGATGCCCATTGAAAGTCTACTATCTACAGGAGGATCACTCTTGTATAGAGATCCCCCGGTCAGGCCTGCGGTCTACCAACATAGGCCCCTTCAGCTACACGGATTCGTCATACTTATACAGAATCCCTGTTTGTGAGCAGCAGGAGGAAATACCTCAATACGCCATATCCCTGCATACATTCCCATTGATATCATACACATATATAGTATCTTATCTCCCCCCCCCCCTCCCCCGGTAGTCTTCTCCCATAGGTTTAACATTGGGAACTTGTTCTCCACGCCCCTATGAGTATTGCTGTCCGTTCTCCATGGTCTATATCCTGTGTGCCACCCCCATTCTTTTAGTGTGTACAGGGGCGAGATAAATATTGAAAACTACTCGTTTTGGTCAAAGTTTTTGTTCTCCAACTCGTTTGAACACTTTGTGATATTCACTCGGCTGTCACTTCGTTTATATCACTCCACATTAAACTCTTGTAGAACGACGGCTCTGACCTCGAACGGCTTTAATACACGTATATTTCAGGTGAGAAGGTGGGGTAGGGAGGTGGGGTGTCAATGCAGCAAACTATGGTGTCATTGTGGAAAGAACAGCATGGGTGCCAATGTCAGGGGATGGGGTGTCACTATGGGAAGGTGGGGTGACAGTGTGAGAAGGTGGAGTGTCAGTATGAGATGTTATGGTGTCAGTATGAGAAGTTACGCTGTCAGTGGGAGAGGGTAGGGTGTCAGTATGGGAAGTTATGGTGTCAGTAGGAGAGGGTGGGGTGTCAGTATGAGAAGTTATGGTGTCAGTGGGAGAGGGTAGGGTGTCAGTATGAGAAGTTATGGTGTAATGTGGGAAAAAAATTGTCAGTATGAGAAGTTATGGTGTCAGTATGAGAAGTTACGCTGTCAGTGGGAGAGAGTGGGGTGTCAGTATGAGAAGTTATGGTGTCAGTGTGGGAAGCTGGGGTGTCATTGGTGGAAGGTTAGTTGTTAGTGTGGGAAAGCGGTATGAGGTTCAGTGTATTTGTTGTTGTTGTAGGTAAACGGACAGAGGGAAAAAAACAGGCGTGGGCCGTTTAGAGAGTTCACGTTGCTCCTGCAGGCGCTGTCTTGTAGATGACAACAAGGTCAACCTCTAGTTTGTGCACCATTCAAGAGAGTCACAGAAACCCATGAGAAACCAGGCTGTTTTTACCAAAATATCCCCAATCTGGTTATTTTCTATTGGTGACTTATCAGCAGTCTTGTATCTTTTACTGTTATGCTATCAACATCGTACCATTTTGTCAATACATCACAAAGTTGACTGCATCATATTAGTTAGGTACTATCCATAATATCCCACAATTAAAAATCAATTGACTACTATCTACTACCCAAATCTACTGCTAAATCTCACATACAATAGATGCAAAAGCATCGTTAATGCTCACATCATTCAGATACTTATAATTGTGTTCTTCAACACGTTTTCTCACCACTGGTATTTTTTCTCCCCATAGACTTAACATTGGGATATCGTATCCAACGCCCATTGAGTATTTAAGAAAAAAATTCAGTGGGAAATTATGTCACAACACCGCTCACAGACCGCTCCCGTGTGGTGTAGCTCATGGCGAGCCGATTAGCAGTATAGCACAGACCTGTGCCTCTCTCATCCATCCCTAGAAGACTTCCTAGAACGCTTCCTCGTCGGGGGTGACGTTAAAAATAGCTCCCCGCCCTCCTGCTGCCTGAGCAGACGACCTCAGACGCTGCCTCTCCGCTGGTTCCCAGCCAGCCCCCTGATCCGCAGCACGAGCGGCACCGCGTGCCGGAAACCAGCGAGCACATCTGGCACTGATCGGAGCTCGTGGGCGAGAGAGCGCGAGAGAGCGCGAGATTTGACCGGCTTGGCCTCCCGCGTGTTTGATCACGTGATAAAGTAAAGACTGGGAGGTTCGATCAGGAAGAAGTTCTGGGCTCACCCTAGACCTAGACGTGTGTGGGTTTTGTGGTGTTTTTTTTATTGGTTTTATTTTTTACATTATTAACTATTGGTTGCAATTCCACTGACAATGGTTGATTTTCAATTACGGCTGTAACAGTTTCTTGGCCTCGATAACAGTTGTATCCAAATCTCGATAATTTTTCATATTTTTTAGCTTCTTCATTGATTATCACTAAACAATTACCTAGATCCCTTTTACTCCATCATGGTGATAACGATAGATAGTTAAATAGATTAGGACCTCAACTATACAAGAGTTGATTCGCATGGTTGCAAACAGGACAGTGGGTGATCAAATGAATAATAATGATAAGCAATGAATATGATACATTTCCTCTTTTCACAGAATATTACATCAATAAACTAATTTTGATCTGGGGTTATTTGTGAAAGTCGATTGTTACAGATCCATGATACTTTTTGAAATTTTGTTGCATTTCCAGAATTTTTTGTTTGTTCCCATCCAGCTGGAGGTTGACCTAATTCAGCCTCATCTATCATATATCAGACCTTTGTTTCCTTGTGATTATAAAGTATTGGATCAATCTGGAATTCAGTATATGCAACTAGTCCTTCATATCCCGCTCCATGCTCACATGATCGAGGAGGGGTCACGTGATCACTGAGAGGTTACATCACTGAGGCGGGTCACGTGATGTTCGGGTTACGTGGTCGAGGAGGGGGTCCTCTAGTGAACAAGACTGTGAAATGCTGAGGTATCACCTTTGAGTCTGACCCCAGCAGGGTCAAGTGAACCCAGAAGTAGACGGCGGAGTAGCGACCACTTGGTGTCCACAGCTGTGAGCCTGCTGGTGGGAGTACTCAGGTGTGACCGGGCGGGTTAGCAAAGAACTCGGGCTGAAGTGGCCTCGTAAAATGTGCAGATGTAGGTTTGTCAAGACATTTGTCATGAAGAGATTGTAATACAAGACACAAGATAGCTCATGTCTTAATATGCAAGTAAAATTTCTTTTGAACAACCCTGGGAGGTGTTTTACAATAGTGACGACCGTTTCCGTTTCATAGTCGAATTATCTTACCCGCGCATGTATGGCAAAGCTATATCCAAAGTAGGTCTTAGACCATCAGTGATCGTTTCAACTCAACAGGTCTATGCAACACCTTGTATATGAAACACCTCCCTAATGTACGGTAATTGAGAAAAACCCTGCCAGTCGCCAACCATAAAAATATCAAAACCGGAAGCATAATACTCTGATAATAACACGCCTACCGCAATCAATCACAAGGAAAGGAGAATCGGTTCTGAAATCTGTAAAGTCTTCTCCTGTCTTGTATATAACGCTGTCTTTGTCCTGTATTGTGTACCTCTCTGTTACAGATTGCTCATGATATAGCATGCAAAGTCTTGTTGTCAACGACTGCATGTAAGAACGCTCTGTAGGGTGAATGTACGTCATTTACTTGAATAAAAATTAATATAACCCTCTGTTGCTGTAAGTTAAGAAAGAGCAATGAATCAGAGTCAAATTCATACAGGCTTTATTACAAAAGTCCGGGTCCTCCGTTGATTAAGAATGTGCATAATTTGGTTCAAGAAGATAGTGCTTAGGATGATGATTATTGATTTCAACTCTGTGTGAATCAGGTGTATTCTTTTACCGTTATGAGATATATGCTATGACTTCAAGGGATAAGACACTTGTGTCAAGAAAGAAACATTCTTTTGTTTAATGAAGCATTAACACATGGAGTATTATGGATATACAGTTGTTCAATGTGGAGAGTACACATATTTATCAAATATATTATAATTGCCTAAGGAATCAATGAAACTTCATGTGATTTGTAATTGGATGGTTAATAAAAAAGAGCATTGCTAAAAAAAAAGTATAAAAAAAAGAGAATGTGCATGTATATGGATAAGTGGTAACTCACGACCAGACCTATACAAGCATTAGTGTAATCCAAATAAAGAATCAGAGAACCCACAAACTCCCCATGAAGTAGATCAGACTTACTTAATAACAGTTTTGGACGCCCACTTCGAGTTTCTGTATTGCACAAGATTAGCCTTACGTTTCGGAGTGTTAGACCTTCTTCAGGGCAAGAATACATTATAGTAATAGAAAGCATTATTGTAATAGTCGAGAAGCATCCTTGGTGAAAGATGGGCACATATCTTTGGTAGGTCACTGCCATGCCTATACAGGCATCCTTATGATGGTGAGGATCCCTCATTGATGAAGGATGGGCATGTATATGTATGTATATATATATATATATATATATATATATATGTGTGTGTGTGTGTGTGTGTGATAACCTATTGGAAGACCTAGACTACAGAGGAAACCTATGGAAGTTTAGGGTAAGAGCTAGTATCCCATCGAGTTTGAATCGCAAAGTAATTCACACGGCGAAGCCGTGTGAATTATGTAGCGATTCAAACGAGATGGGATCGAGCTCTGACCGTAAACTCGAATGAATTTCTGAATTTATCTCACCTTTCACATTGACTAATGGGCTAACATTTGTAACATAATCCCCCATTGGAATTTTTTCTTAAATATCACATGGGCGTTGGATACAAGTTCCCAATGTTAAGTTCACGGAGAAAAAATATCAGGGCTGAGATAAAGGCATTGAAACCTCGAGTACCTTGTTGAAGAAGAGTGGGCATACATATCCGGTAACTCACTGCCAGAAATTATACAATCATTCTCAAAATAGCAGGGAGTCTCTGTTGGTGAGGAAAGGGAATATATATGCAATAATTCACTGCCAGAAATATCCTGGCATTAATACAATAGCAGGGGACCTATGTCGGGGAAGAGTATGGTAGAACTATGCGGTGAGTCACCGTTGGGCATTTTTCTCAGCTGTGAAAACACACCGTCTGACCTCAGTCCGAGACGCTCACCCACTCTCAGAACAGATTTTCCGAGCAGAATGATACTCTTCAAGCTGAGGCCAGGTTCCCCTTCAAAGACTATAGACAACAGAGAATATATGCTCGGAGAGTGCGCCGCCCCGCATGTTGTGGTAATGAGTGGCGATTGTTTGACAGTCGTCGATTTTTTCTCCCCCACCCCAGACATTTCCTTTTTGTGTCGCGGGTGGTGGTGGTTGGAGGGGGGGGGGGGGTCATTAATGGAGTCAAGTGGGGAGGTGGGCAGTTTTTCTGCACCCAGTAACCTGCAACGGCGGTGACCTACACTGGCCTCACCCTCAGATCAACTGGCCGCGCCGGACACCCTGTCAGTGAAGGACATTCCGCTGACAAATCTCCTACCTTATATCTGCAGGACTGCAGGACGTTAAGGCCCACCAACCGTACATCGGGACGTTTGGGCCCAGCCAAGACCGGTGCTGGGCCCTAACGTCTACATACCATCTCCAGGGACCTGTTTCACTAGTTTCGTGACATGTCTGTGACACCATACAGACATTGGGGTTGTCTAGTTTCGTGACAACACAAGTAGCTGCCCTTAGGTAAAGACAGACCCCAAACATAAGAATTAGACAAATCTAGACACATCATGGACCTGTTTCACTAGTTTTGTGACAAAAGTGTTAGACATGAAAAGCGGCACCAACAGTGCAAGCAAGAATGGACAAAACGAAGTCTAATGTCTAGTTCTTATGAAACCGGACACACCATCTAGGTGCCATCTAGCTATGTCACGAAACTACTGAAACAGGACCCAGGTCTACTCTGGCTCCTATTACAGTTAGTCCTTGACGTATTATATAATGTCATCACCCCTCTGCAAATTGGTCCATTCTTCATACAGATAGCTCAATTAGGGTTGAGTATGACTGTATTTAGATCATGCAATAATTGGATCTGAAATATGCAGTTTGCAGTGGCTGTGGTTAACGTGATTTAAATACCCAGTGTCATCTCATTGGAAAGACCTGGTAACCTCCAGAATGCTTCTACATTTGTCTAATTGAGTGCTGTTATCAATGAGAACTATAATATTCTCCCTGTGCATGATTGTCCTTATCTCCTCAGGTACAAGCACGAACCACTGTCATTAGTGGCAGCAGATTGTCAGGAGGATTACCATTACGTCAGTGTGAGACTTGTCTTCAGAATGTTACCTCTGTCACCACCGCACAGCACACACTTTCACTTCGATATAGACCCTATTGAGGTATCCCGTAATTCAGTCTGTTTACAAGTTCCGGTGTTCGCTGGTTGCCGACATTGTATGGTGATAGACCCTTGAACCGTAACCCACAATTATTCAGTGTAACGGTTTTTATAAATGTTCAAATTGGAAATCCGATGTCAGAAATCGAAATCTCAGCTATTTCTACATATTAATCCAAAATTATAATCAGGTTCTCCAAATATAAATGGGAAAACTATAGTTCATGTGGTCGTGGTGTGCCCAGCGGAACTTGTATTTACCCTGGGCGACAATGGGGAGTTTAGTAACCTCTGGAGGGCGTATACTATTTTACTTCCCAGACCACATAGACATGGTATGAGAAGGACTGCTGTATCAAAGGCCAATCCTTCTCATACCATGTCTATGTGGTGTGGGAAGTAAAAGAACTCTCACCTCGGTAAATGAGTAGGGGTGAGGTTTCCACCTAAATTCATTTCATAGATTCGATCACCACCCTCGTGGTGTAAAAGAACCTTGAGAAAGTGCAATGGTTAACTGGACGTTAAATCAAACCAACCAACCAACCAACTCACTGTTAGAAGGACATACACTGCCAGTATATCACTTGCAATGTTAGTATGAGATTCATACTGTCAGTAAATCACATACACGTTCAATATAACACTCATACTTTCAGTGTAGCATTCATACTGTCAGTATAACACTCATACTGTCAATAGGACACTAATGCTGTCAGCAGGGCAATAATACTGTTAGTATAACATCCATACTGATAGGATTACACTCATAGTGTCAATATAACACTCATACTGCAATTAGGACACGCATACTGTCAGCAGGAAAACAGGTGTGAAGTATGGATAGTGCACCCACAATGACTAGAGTATTATTATTATGATATACAACAGTATGGACAGATGTGCAGTAACTAGAGGAGGTGTCATATTGGTGTTTCCAATGGCTGTACTTGTTGTGTGGGCCTTTAAGTCTGTTGATGCCTGTAATTCAGGATGCACACGTTCTCAGTAAAGCCCCTTTTCCATTGGCCGACAAATACAGTGCAGATTTTCTGTGTTCTCCCAATAGCCAATTCATATTTTGCGTCAGCAATGGTAAAAGTCCGTCAGTGGTTTCTGAATGTATACCGGTGATCGCCAATGGGAATTGGCTATTAGGAGAACACAAAAAATTCTACACCGTTTTCGTCGACCAATGGAAACAGGCCTTATGATACACAAACTGCCACAGGAACACATGTGCTGGTAGTAGGACACACACTGTCAGTAGAACACACTGTCAGTGGGACACTTATACTGTCAATAAGACAAACACACTGTGAGTAAAGGCGTCTGACAGCGGCTAGGGGCTTGCTAACTCAGGGTGGGTGACATACAGTCTGTGGTATGTCAGTAGACAAGCCGGGCTCTGTTCCCTCCACTCTGACAGCTGAGGTTTTTTTGCTCTTCTCACAGGTGTCTATTTACTTCAGTACCGTAAATCCCTATTGTGTCTGTACCATAAAACAACTACTGTGGCTTTTCACATCTGAACCTTAAAACCTCCATTATCACGATGCACGTCACTACCGTAAAACCCAGCTTGTAAATATTTCCATCTTCCCCATAAAACTAAGATTGTCTACATTGTTTGGAGTGCGACTTTTGTCCACAGTACTTTTGAAAAGTATGCAAACATGTGATATGGAAATAACGTTTTCTCGGGACTATACTTGCAGGGACTGTCTGGTGATAAGATAATAGATTAATTTTCTGTGGGTAAATCCTGTTTTTTATGGGGTTTACGGTGGACGCCGGTCATACTAACCCCACGGAACCGGAAACACGTCAGACGACATGCCGGATGATTGAAAAGGTCACAGGGTCATGACCCCGTGTGACCTCAACCACTATCCAGATACAATGAAGAGGTCTGGTGTGTGGTAACTATGGCGACGAGAACAGGGATGGCTACTGTTTGTATTCTCGTTAAGACGAGAGAAAAAACCCACTCAGGTGTGTCGGATAACAATGATCTCTTAGATCAGACACTTACCGCCCACACAAGTGTGTGACAGCGTGTTCTCACGTAGATCAGACAGTAATTACCCATTAATTATGTATGACAGAGTATTCACACTTAGATGAGACAGGGACTGTAACTGTCAGTGTGTGCCAGTGAATTCACACTTGGATCAGAGGGTGACTGTTATTGTCAGTGTGTGACAGTGAATTCACACTTAGATGAGACAGGGGTTGTTACTGTCAGTGTGTGACAGTGAATTCACACTTAGATCAGAGGGTGACTGTTACTGTCAGTGTGTGACAGTGTATTCACACTTCGATGAGACAGGGACTGTTACTCTCAGTGTGTGACAGTGAATTCACACTTAGATCAGAGGGTGACTGTTATTGTCAGTGTGTGACAGTGTATTCACACTTAGATGAGACAGGGATTGTTACTGTTAGTGTGTGACAGTGTATTCACACATTTATCTCACCCCTGGTATTTTTTCTCCATAGACTTAACATTGGAAACGATATTTAGGAAAGATATCCAATGGGGGATTATGTCACAAATGTTAGCCCCTTAGTCAATGTGAAGGGTGAGATAGATTCAGAAACCCATTCAAGTCTAGGGTCAGAGCTTGATCCCATCTTATTTGAATCGCTACGTAATTCACACGGCTTTGCCTTATGTGTTACTACGCGATTCAAACTCGATGTGATACGAGCTTTGACCCTAAACCTTCATAGGTTTCGTCTATAGTATCCAACTGGGACTGTTACTGTCAATGTGTGAAAGTGTGTTTACACATATATTAGACAGTGACTATTACTGTCAGCATGTGACAGTGTATTCACACTTAATCAGACAGTGACCATACCATTATTTATTAGAAGAGTCCAATATGTCTGAGAAAAGTGTTTAAAATGCACTCCAATTCGGAAGTGGGGCTCACTGAGAGATGCCTTGGTTCAGATGATGCTGGTCTTCTTTTTTTCTTTTTTTTAAAAGTTTCTTTATTGAGCATAAAAGATACAATTGATAGTTTGACATAAGTATGTGCCCTAGCTGGGCTCAATAAAGTGGCATAAGGCCTCAGCTTATTTATAAAGCTGGTCTTAACGGCCTTGCCATGACTATCATAGGAGATCAAAAGTTTACTTACTTAATTTTGAAACATAACAATTTCACATCTAACAGAATTTTTCACATTCTGTGCAGCATGAACACCTTAAACCTATACATTCTGAAATGGTCTAAGAAGATGAATATGTTCTACTTGCCATGTTACATGTAAACTGTAAATATAAAATAGAGTTAAATGTAACATAGAAGTTCATAGTAAATATAACATGTAAACGTGAACTGTAACATGTAGAAACCTACATTTAACACATTGGCTCTACATGTGACATGTTCATAGTTAAAGTATTCAACAAGTAGACACTAAATGTAGTATTTACACAGTAAAAGTGAGTTAACACAGTAAATGTGCATACAGTTGCACAATATATATGGTTCATATTCATAACTGCTATTAGACAGCACATTGAATGTTACATGTATAGCTATTGTGTGTGACAAAGCAACCAGCTGTGTCACTGGGAACTCTTCTCATACCAACCATTATAAAAGAAGCCTAGTAAAAAATAATGATAATTTGGCATCGGTGAACAGGGTCAGGAAATTGGCATTAATACATATATCACCGACAACCAGTCTTTCGGCGGACTGGTAGGGGATGATGGCGGGGGTTAGAGAGAGTTGGGAGGTGAGGGGTGTACAGCGCTGGAGGTACCATTCACCGTCTCCCCAACACAAAGCCACATTATGTGAAGCATGAATCCAGGAGTTGTTGACAAGTGGAGGACGCGCGTCGAGAAGACTGGCGCGACTCGGCCTAACGTGAAATCCTCCAATTGTCGCTCACGGCAGGCCATTAAGCATTACGTTCCGCCTGCTCGCGCCGTGGGTGTGTATGCGCCCGGGGAGGGCGGCTAATCACTCAACTGCCGAAATAGGGTCAGTCTGTGGCACACGGCCAAAAAAACAAGCCCACTGTATGCGTTGGCGGCAATTGGTTGTAGTCCCCCAGGGTAAGACCGAGACTACAGGGAAATTATGACAGTTAACAGATGGGTTTCAGGTCTATAAGCAGGCCTAATCCTGGACAGTGCTGTTAGGTCTATAAGCAGGTCAAAGCCTGGACAGTGATGTCTGAGATCTGTGAGCAGGTCAAAGTCTGGACAGTGGTGTCTGAGATCTGTGAGCAGGTCAAAGTCTGGACAGTGATGTCTGAGGTTTGTGAGCAGGTCAAAGTCTGGACAGTGATGTCTGAGATCTGTGAGCAGGTCAAAGTCTGGACAGTGATGTCTGAGATCTGTGAGCAGGTCAAAGTCTGGACAGTGATGTCTGAGATCTGTGAGCAGGTCAAAGTCTGGACAGTGATGTCTGAGATCTGTGAGCAGGTCAAAGTCTGGACAGTGATGTCTGAGATCAGTGAGCAGGTCAAAGTCTGGACAGTGATGTCTGAGATCTGTGAGCAAGTCAAAGTCTGGACAGTGGTGTCTGAGGTCTGTGAGCAAGTCAAAGTCTGGACAGTGGTGTCTGAGATCTGTGAGCAGGTCAAAGTCTGGACAGTGATGTCTGAGATCTGTGAGCAGGTCAAAGTCTTGGCAGTGATGTCTGAGATCTGTGAGCAGGTCAAAGTCTGGACAGTGATGTCTGAGATCTGTGAGCAAGTCAAAGTCTGGACAGTGGTGTCTGAGGTCTGTGAGCAAGTCAAAGTCTGGACAGTGATGTCTGAGATTTGCGATGAGCTCTAGTCCTGGACAGATGTGTCTGAGGTTTATGAGTAGGACCAATCCTGGACAGTGGTGTGTGTGAGCAGGTCTAGTCTCGGACAGTGGTGTGTGAGGTTTGTGAGTAGGTCTGTGTGTAGTCTGTGCGCAGGTCTAATACTGGACAGTGATTAGACTGGCTTCAGTCCCCTTGGCTTGGCTGTGTGACAAGTGTATCAGGTGGGTGAAACAGATGGGTTTCAGGTCTATAAGCAGGTCTAATATTAGTCAGTGGTGTGTGAGGTATGTGAGCAGGTCTGTGTGTGGTCTGTGAGCAGGTCTAACACTGGACAGTGATTAGACTTGCTTCAGTCCCCTTGGTCTGGCTGACACTTACACATGTTTGATTTCTGAGCCAGCGAGAGGAACCTTACATATGGTAATTTATTTCAATCATTCAATTTATGCCCAAGTCTAGACAGTGATGTGGGAGGTCTGTGAGCAGGTCTAACACTGGACAGTGGTTTATGAGGTGTGTGAGTAGCTCGGTGAATATGTAGTGGTGAGTTTTCTATTTAAATTGACCTCATAGATTAAATCACCCTCCACTGTGGTGTATTAAGGCAGTGAGAAAAGCCGAACTTTGATGAAATCTTGAAAAAATCTGTAATCGTTGACCAGACATATACATTCAAACAAACATGCAGTAATGTGCGAGGTCTGTGAGGAGGTATACTACTGGCCTATTTCTATTGAACTTTATCTCACCCCTAGTTTTTTCCCATAGACTTAGCAGTGGGAACTCGAAGCCAAAACGCCCATGAGATACTTAGGGAAAATATCCAATGGGGGATTATGTCACAAATGTTAGCCCATTAGTCAATGTAAAGGATGAGATAAATTCTGAAACCCATTCAAGTTAAGGGTAAGAGCTAGATACAAATCCGTTTGAATACCTACGTAATTCATGCTGCTTCGCCTTGAGAATTACTATGCCAATCAAACTCGATTGGATACAATAAATGACCCTAAACTTTCATAAGTTTCCTCTATTGTAACTATTGAACTGATGTGTCCAGTGCACCTCTCACGTCTCACCTCCTACATCTCCACACACACACACACACTGCACGCGGTGATCTCTACATGTAGCCCGCGTTCACTTTGAAGTCGTGGTGTTGTCGTCATGTAGCCCTAGGCCACATTGCTGCCTCCTTGTCCTGTATGAAACGCGTGACGTCATGTTCACGGTCACTATACGTGGTCACCAGGGACAGGACACTGACACTGTGACGTCAGTTTTAAGAGTATGACGTCCTGTAGAGGATGCAGACCTTTTGAAACACTATAGGAGACAGATACAATGTCGTCGAGTATAGGGCACAGAGTGGATGTTAGTTCTGCCATCATCCGCCAGGACATCGTAAGATGGCGTCACTGTAGTCGGGGGATAGCCACTATGATCTGCTGTTCTAATCTATAGATTATCTTAAGACAAGGTGAAAATTCCACTATGATCAGCCCAAAAAAGATTTTTGATAAAATCCATTGATAACTGGACCCACCACCTGATTAGAGTCGGGGGGCAAGATGGCCGACTCCATAACACAATAGCTATGTGCCCTATAAGACACACGCACTGTCACGTGAAGAGTATACAGTGTGACACGCCACCGTTTTGTGGTATATGGTATATTACATTATGAATATAATAATTTCTCAATGTTCCTATCCACAATCATCGCCTTTTTCATCTAATACGTAGTGTGACTCTGGATAACACCTTGAACTGATGTTAACTAGTCTGGATTTGTAATCCTATAATGGAAGGCTACCTACTCTCTAGGTGAATTACATATGAATTTGGTTTTTTTAGTAAATATCCCACTGGTTCGTTCGATAAAACAGAATTTGTCTCTTTAGAGATAGTCGGGTTTTAGTTAACATTGTATAAACAATTGATAACCCCCGAGTTTAGACTATCTTTTATCAGGTTGAATTCCTGCTGCTAATGGACCTTGTTAGGTTTACCTTCAAGCTTGGTTGAGGCATTTCAGACCAAGAGGCATTAGGATTTAAAAGAATGAAAAATGTGTTACATTATCTTTTAGCCGTCTCAGAAAGATAGAGATTAAATTAGCTAGAGCAGGTCAGAAGCCATCGTTCTGATAATCCACAGATTAGAAACATCTATCATTACAGAAATAAAAAATATATTTTGTTAACAAGCCACTTAAGTCTAGATCTGTGTGTCTATTGATGACTTTCACAACCTCAGAGATCTAGGCCTAACTTGCCTTCCGGCCATGACTGCATTACAGAATATCCTTTATCCAGCTTTGTTGTGACATTCATTATTTATCAAATCCAGAAGATGTATTTCAGCTTCATCTACCTCATACCTCCAGACACGATGATATAATGCAGCTCTACACTTGAGCTTTATCTAACTGATATCCAGATAAATAGACATTGCGTAGGTCTATATTATAATGTTATTGAACCTGGGACCCGTTTTAGACGGGGTAATCTTTAATAGTGATTATTATAGATTCAAGATGGTTATCAAGATAAATACAATGACCATTGGCCCCAAAGATTCGATAATTATCGCCAAATGTATGGTAATTAGATTATGCCCTTAAACCGGTCGATATTAACGATTATCCTGTCTAAAAAAACGGGTACCCGGGTCCAGATAAGGGTATAACTTTAACGCCTATATATTAATTTTCGTTATGCATTCACAAGAGAAGGAAAGGGAATGACCAACAACCACTCATCAATTCAATTCATGTATTTTATATTGATGCTATTATTCCATTCTTACAGTGGCTACATTTATTTGATAACACAAATCCATTTGCCTACGTTTCGGCATAATGAGATGTGGCCTTCTTCAGGGCTAGAGTGACTATCACAAGAGAAGTCAACCCGTGTGTTTTCAGTTCAGCTACATATTCCTATATTCAGAGGATGCCTCGTACGTCTACATTGTGGATTTATATATCCTACCTTCAGACGAGATGTAATAGTGCATATTTATAGAGTGCTATATATGTGGTGTACATTGTTGTGAGCGATCTCTGAGCTGACAGCTCACTGATCCTACTCGTCATACCGTGTTCAGGGTGTCGCCTTGTTAGATGCGGATCTCTCAGCCCCTTCAGGTTACCAAGCCCTCTGCTCTAGCGTGAAGGCATTCTTTGTGGTTATTTCAGGATATGATATATTAGACTGGTTCCATGTCCCAATGAAATATGGGACTGGTAACGCCTAGCTATAAGCGACTTTGAACTTTCGCTGTTCCCCGCTTATCTGCAGTGGCAAGGATAACCAGCACAACCTCTCTCCCACTCTCCCAGCAGGATCTGCTAGGAGAGTGCCCCTTCCCCTCACGGTGTTCCCCAAATACCTTATTTCTGCTTGTTTATGGTCAAGGATAATAAAAAATGAAGTAATGGCAACCTTTCAAAAGATAAAAGATAATTAATTAAAATGTTTCTCTAAAACCCAGCGTAGTACTAGCTGAACATTGTTACCCATGATGCACCAGAAAAATGGAGGCGTTACCTATAGTCATAGAGCTGTAACTTAGTACAGCTCTATGCCATAGTGCACCAAAAAAGCGGAAGCCGTTATCTGGCCTATAATGTCAGTGAGTACATTGGGGCGCTTCCAGTCTTATGATATATTATCTGATTTATCGTCTGAATCCAGGACGTCTTGATATCCCTGTCGCCGTTTACTGTTTTATAGCTGTGTATACTTCATGAATGAATATAGCATTGTTGACCCGATAGAAAGATACAGCGATGAGAGAGACAGAGATAAGAAAATGCACGACATCGATGTGGCCCGGCCCTGTCTGCCGATCAACATGTGAACTATTTAAAACGCGTCGCCACACGGTAAACATGGCAGAAACTGCGGTCGGAGACTGCTCTGTCCTTACTCAGGTGAACGCCCAGCACCTATGGTGGAGAGTGTAAGTCAGAGCGCACACAACGTTGTTTAAGGACCGCCATGTGGTGGAGAAACTCAAATACCAGGCACCATTGACTGTGCATGCACTGAATAGTAGCGGCGACAGGTGATTGATATTCATGCCCTGTGGTTTGTAGGACGATATGTCCACTAAAAGCCGAGTCCAGTCTTGACGTACCGCTCCCTTCACCCTCCATTCAACCCTATCTCTGAGACACAGGTCGAGCCCCAAGCCTCCAACCCCAAGGTACAATACCCAGTCCCCAGTCCCAATACACGGGCCAGCCTCTAGCGTCAGTCCCCAGTCCCAATACACGGGCCAAGCCCTCAGCTCCTAGTCGAGGCGACCCAAAGTGCTTGTTTCACGTGGGTTGAGGGCCGAACCAGTCGACTAAAAGCCCCATCGCAGTCCTAAGACACAGGACATATGCCCATCCCCCCAGTCCTGTCCCTGTTGCAAGATACAGTTCCCAGTCTCAAAACACAAGCCCAGCCTCCAGCTCTAAGGATAATAAGAAAGAAATTGATGAGTGTTTGGTCTGTCTCCCCATTGGCCATTCACTTTGGACTGTGCAGTAATATGAACAAGTGATAGCAGAGTGAATATTTCGTATTGATCCAAACGAGATACAGACCCAACACAGCTAGGTGTTGGAGTATGAGTTACCATACTCGCCAGCCTGTTGAATATGAGTTGCTAATGTTAAGCCTATGGACGTTTATACCAAGCTAAGATAAAGTCCATTCCATTCCAGTTCCCAGTCCCCATTTCCCAGCCCATTCCCCGCCACCAGTCCCCAAATCTGAGCGTAAGTTAAATGTAGATATTCTTAAAGTGATCGCATCACTCCTGAGACTATTGAACAACTACAATCCATGATTTCCCACTAATCCGTAGAAGTGAGTAGAGGTGACTTTACTCCAGTCGAGTCCCCTGTGGTGAGGTAAGCAGGTGGGTGATGGCCCGGTAAGGTGAGGTGATTAGGGGCCCTCCTCCTCCACCACACACCAGGCAGTAGACTGGCTCCAGTCCCTGCATCATATATAGCTACCCTCCTCGCTGGAATACAGGGACTGGTACAATCGGTAATGGTGTTGGATTTCTGGCGCTGTTTAGCTCCAGTATTTGCAACACTCTCCATACAGATATCCTGGCTACTGTTGTGGATATCTGCTGGGAGATTGATACCTTTTCTCTTTGATATCAATCGAGTCACAGTCATGAGCAGGAGAAATTTATTGCTATGACAACACAGGCGGCCAGAGAACAGGAGGAGGGGAGGAGGAGGGGCAGGAGGAGGTATAGGGTATAGTTGGAGCCATAAACAGATTCTATTCATAGTGGACAAGTCTTTGATTCATGGGCCAGTCAGAGAAGGATAAATACTATAATGAACTTTATTCTGATTGTGTTTGATTATTTAATGAATGTTTATAATCAGAGACTTGAGCAAGTCTAACCAGGCAGCAGTGTTGTGTGTGGGAGGCTTGGTTTGAGTCAGTGGCTCAGCATACCTGGTGAAGATTTCATGCAGAGACGTGACAAAATGTGGAAAAGCTGGAGTCACATCAGGATTCTCAGGAACATCCACAAAACAAACTTGTGAGCCGTTTGAGTATCCCGGGTGCTGGGTCAGAGTGCCTGTTTACACGTTCAACACTGTGAATATTGTTTTAATTATATAACACCTCCATGAACACACCGCGGTCTTATACTGTTACCGTGGTCAGGCACAGCCAGCTCTTCTGTGTGCGTTACTTTAATAAAACACACACAGATGTGGGTGGGTTGCATACGATAAAGCACAGAACAGAGAGGGGTGGGGAGTTGTAGTAAAGAGCGCTAGACTTGTACTCCCAAGGTTATGGGACTTTGTGGGTTCAAGTCCCACTGCAGCCAAATTTCTCTTTCACCCCTAGCAGTGGTAGATTTACTGCTATATAAAAAAGGCCATCCTTCTCATACCATGTCTATGTGATATGGGAAGTAAAAGAACCCTCACCTCGGTAAATGTGTGGGGTTGAGATTTCTACCTAAATTCATCTCATAGATTCGGTCAACCCCAAAGTAAGTCTGGTAGAACATATTGGACGTTAAACTACCCAAACAAACAAAAACAAAAACAAAACCAACAGAGATGAAGGGTCTCATAAATTGGTTGATCCCTCTCCATGCCCCAAAGATCAGCCCAGGTTGTGGATGTCAGATTTGATCTGGTAATGATCGACCTACTGGCCTCTTCATGTGTGAATAACCACGATCCACGATCCACTCATCTGAAAAGCAGGAAGGAAGGCCCCATAAATATCAAAATATGGGGCCTGGTGTAAGTAATAGCCGCATATTAAGATACGTCGTTTATCAGTGATGCCGTCTGTTAAGTGATGTTAGTTATCAGGCTGTTTGAACGCTTGCTGTTCGGTCAACACCAAACACTATGCATTGTGTACAACATGAGCGGGGCTTAAGGCTTAAGTTAAGCACAATCTGATGAGGTCATAGACCTTTATAAACACTATGTCAAGGAATTCGAATTAACTGGGAGCAAATAGAACGTTCATCATTGATGAATGAACGTGCAGTTGTTATAAATGAATCACAATTAAAGGTTCGGTGCTACATTCAGTCTATGGATCATTTCTGTAACTCACTTGCAACCAGTCACCTTGCCATTTCTGCAACTGACTCATTCTAGGATCCGAACATATCAAGCACCAGTAGGTCAATGAGGTATTTTGTTCTTGAGTTATTGCTCATGGTCAGCTGGGCATGCCTCTAAGACTCTGAGACACTGGCACTCTGCTCCTTTAACAATATCAAAGTGAATAGCACGCAGATAGTGAAGGGACAGATTTTTACAATACGTTGGAAGTCTATATGTGACCACTCTATATGTGACCACCGTACTCATACCAAAAATTTACTCTTCAGACAGACTTTTACTGATATATTGCCATAGAGCCTTTATATCACCCCTGGAATAAATGTCCATAGGCTTAACATTGGGAACTCGTTCTCCCTGCCCCGACAAGTATTACAGTCCGTTCTCCATGGTCTATATCCTGTATGTTGTCCATTCCTTTAGTGTGTACAGGGGTGAGATAAATACAGAAAGCAACTCGTTTTGGTCAAAGTAGTCATTCTCCAACTCGTTTGAAAGCTACGTGATATTCACTCGGCTGTTGCCTCGTTCATATCACACCGCATCAAACTCGTGGAGAAGGACAACTTTGACCAAAACTTGTGGTTTCTTCTTTAGTTCCATATGCTATATGTATAGTTTACACCATACATGTGGTATATCATACATATTTACCCCTGCCACCCTCCCCCATGTAGCAGCGCCGACAACTGGCTGGTAGAGGGCGCCACCTCATCCCGACGCCCCAAATTGAGCAGCTCGCTATTTGCTCACGACCTACTTTTTTGTGAGATTTACGACACCTTTATTTCTCCATTTGTCACCATGGGAACAGGCGTCATTAACAGTCGGTGACAGGAATTACCCGAAAAAAAAGTGATTCCACGTTGATAAAAAAAACCCGACGTGATATTGGATCGGAGGCCTGACTGCATGCTTGGTGGTGGAGTACTGTTGAACCACCATGTAGCATTTCACAGGCTGGATCAGGGGAGAAATGACCATTCTGCATGCCTCTGAGAAACGAGCATAAGAAAGAGAGGGGTATACATGGAGGCCCTGTTGGGGCAGATGTCACCAGCTTATTTTCGGTTGATCATGCTCAGTGGGAGGTGACTAGACTTGCTCAAGTCTTTGATTATGAACACTCATTAAAATGATTCAACACAATCAGAATAAAATTCATTATGGTATGTATCCTTCTCTGACTGGCCCATGAATCAACTGGACAAGGGTCCAGTCGTGAGAAAAAATCAAACATGCTCGATGTCATAGCCTTGTCAGAAGGCTCCCGACAAGTTTCCAATCGTGGCCTTGTCGTGGCCTTGTCGTAGACTCTTGTCAGGAATTGGTGTCCACCAACCACGACAAGTCCTCCAATCATAGGCCAATCGTGGACCTTGTCGGGAAGCCATTGTCGTAGCCTTGTCATCGTTGGTGGACGCTCCCCTTAAGACAAGGGAACACTTGAACAGAATTATATTAAACCACACATATATATATATATATTTAAAAAAAATGTTATGGGGGCTGGAATATATTTTTTGCATTCAAGTGAAAATTAATTTGTAGTCCTATTCATCTATATCAGTGATAAGCTTGTCCAAATTTTCGGAATAGTACTTTAAAGAA
Source organism: Alentia gelatinosa (assembly GCA_950022655.1). NCBI lineage: Eukaryota > Metazoa > Annelida > Polychaeta > Phyllodocida > Polynoidae > Alentia > Alentia gelatinosa. The sequence continues at coordinate 13,266,708 of OX465589.1, forward strand.
AATTCCTTGAGAAGTGCAAAATATTCAAAACTTTCCTGATGTAAATGAAGTGTCACTTAAAAAGAGTTGACCAATTTCTCTATACTGGTTGCTGCGAGTAACAACACATACTTGTAGTTTATAAGGGTACTTGGGCCGGCCACGCTCTGCTGGGTCACCGTGGCTGGGTATGCCAACCACCAAACAGCTTCGTTATTGTTGTATTTAACTGCATCGCGTGTGGTTTACAGGTTCTCTAGTCCAGTAATCACATTAGCAGTGGGTTGTTTTACCTCCAATCTTCCGGTACTTTCCAGTGTGATATGTACATCACCTGGTATCACTGTCAGTGGTATCACTGTCAGCTGTACACTGCACAAAATACTGTCGTCAGGTTACCAATGGGCTGTTTTATCGCTATTCCACTGTGCCATATACAGTATATGTCTATGTATATACATTGTATGTATTTGTAGTGGTTTACATAACCGCCTTTATCCTACCCCTAATATAAAATCCCATAGGCTTAACATTGGGTTTTCGTATGCCACGCTGACTGGCATACGGAGTTTTATATGCCACTAGTGGCATACAGCATTGTTATCACGTAATATTCCAAAATAGAGGAGAAAGGGTAGGATAAAATCAAAACCTGATTCGTTTTAATCTTGGCCACCGCATTCCACTCCTGGAGTTTTGGCTCCGGACTTCACTCGGCTTCGCCTCATGAAGTCACTTTGCCAAACTCCAGTCGTGGAATACAGTGGCCAAGATTAAACCTCATCCAGTTTTACGATAGTATTGGTTTACATAACCGCCATCTTTTGCTGTATTTATTAACCATTTTCTTGAGTAAATTAACCCCAGGAGTTGTCATATTAAAGGGTATATCAATAGGGGCTATTATTTTGCTCTATATCACAAATGGACTATTTTCCCGTATACATATACGATGGCTCTGGAACTGTATACCACAGATTTGAATCCGTATACAATGCTTATGGTATCTGACGACTTTTGAACAATGAGTAGAGGTTTACTGAGTCCCATACTTTTTCAATGGGGATGTTGTTTGCGATGAATAAGGAAAATACAATACCTAATGTCACTCTAATATATATATATATATATATAGTAATCACGTCATTACGTTAATGGGCTTGTTGAGCATTAATCCTCTTACACTCTACATACACAGTATATATATAAGGCTGATGTCACTGCCAGCTTTACTGAGGAGCTAGACTTGCACAGAGTAAGTCTCTCCAGATGCTGACTAGAAGGAGGCCCCACCACCCTCTCACCCTAGTTTTTGGATACAATTCATAGGTCGCTCTCCTCTGGTCCACTTGTATCTGCTGCTTGGTCCCTCCCAGCGCCACATTCCCGCCGTTTTTGTAAAGCCCCCAGCCTCTCCGACCCAACTCGAGGAAAAAGAGCGAGTTTATGGTCAATAAGAAAGTAAGTTGGTGGAGACCCAATCCCAAACGACGACCGTAAGCCTACGAAGTGCTTGTCGTGTCAAAGGTCACCATTCATAGATGTCAAAACTCGACCTAAACGAGATCCACGTTTTCACCTTGGGAAAGAGGAAATTGGAGTATGAGAAACATGTATAGCAGTCATCAGAACCACACCTCCTCCATTTTACTAACAATCCGACATTCTCGACGTTTTATGGAGTTCGCCTTTAATCCACGCCAGGTGGCGTTAACGCGCATGCGCAGAGTTCACTGAAGACGTTCTCCAGTGTTTTGCTGTATCGTTTGTGTCCGGAGAGTATAAAAGTGTCGATTCGCTGGATGGAGAGAAAGGATCCGACTAAATTCCCACGTCACAGGCTGTGATTTTGACTCTGTGAATGTGAGTGGGTGATGTGGTAACGGGTCTGTGGGCTTTATAGACTAGGAGCAAATAGTATGTTCATCATTGAACAATTAATGAGCGTGCAATTATAAATGAATGACAATTACATTCAGTCAATGGATAGTTTTCTGTAACCCAATTGCACCCAGTAAACCTGCCATTCCTGCAACTGCATATCTTGGATCCAAACATATCAAGCACCAGTGGGTCTTGAGGTATTTTGGTTTTGAGTGATTGGTCATGGTCAGTTGGGCATGCCTCTAAGACCCTGAGAGACTGGCTCCCTGCTCTGTTCTCACTATCACACTGAATGGCATGCAGATGGTGAAGGGATAGTTCTTTGGAAGCACACTGGATGCTAGTTCAATGTGGCCACTCTAACCTGAAAGAAATGTATATAGTTTGTGCAAACACGCTCTAATAAAGCGACTATGACCAGGCTGTATGGTGGGTTCTAGGCTGTATATTTGCCGGAGACTGTGTGAGAGGGCTGTATACGACAGAGAGCCTACCCGGGTTCCTGGCCATCAACTTGTGGGGTCCAGTGAGACCTGTGAGATGGCGCCACCAGTTGGAGGTCGACCTCCGTGATATTCCTAACATTAATGATTCAGAGCCAAACGACATTCTAGAAATGAGCATATATATATAAATATATACATTTCAGAAAGGAGTATGTATGTATACATGTATGTATGTGTGTATTATCGTAAAACTGGATGAGTTTCAATCTGGGCTCCTGTATGCGACTCCTGGAGTTTTGGCTCCGGATATCACTCGGCTCCACCTCGTGATATCACTACGCCAAACTCCAGTCGTAACATACAGGAGCCCAGATTAAAACGAATAAGGTTTTGATTTTATCCTACCCCCTGTGAACAATATTTTTATGTGAGAATAATAACGATGGCGTTTAATCATTTTAATGAATGTTCATAATCACACTGAATGGCATGCAGATGGTGAAGGGATAGTTCTTTGGAAGCACACTGGATGCTAGTTCAATGTGGCCACTCTAACCTGAAAGAAATGTATATAGTTTGTGCAAACACGCTCTAATAAAGCGACTATGACCAGGCTGTATGGTGGGTTCTAGGCTGTATATTTGCCGGAGACTGTGTGAGAGGGCTGTATACGACAGAGAGCCTACCCGGGTTCCTGGCCATCAACTTGTGGGGTCCAGTGAGACCTGTGAGATGGCGCCACCAGTTGGAGGTCGACCTCCGTGATATTCCTAACATTAATGATTCAGAGCCAAACGACATTCTAGAAATGAGCATATATATATAAATATATACATTTCAGAAAGGAGTATGTATGTATACCTGGAGTTTTGGCTCCGGATATCACTCGGCTCCACCTCGTGATATCACTACGCCAAACTCCAGTCGTCGCATACAGGAGCCCAGATTAAAACGAATAAGGTTTTGATTTTATCCTACCCCCTGTGAACAATATTTTTATGTGAGAATAATAACAAAAAAAACATGATAAAAAACTCTCTGAAGTCTTCCATATAACTCTCCTTGCTGCTCTGAAGGCGCTTGGAACTACTTTCAGCTGCTGATCTCTGATTGGTCCATTTTTTGTACGCTCCTAGGAGCGATTTTTTATCCGTATGCGACATACGGGCGCATACGGAAAGTCAATGTTAAGCCTATGGGATTTTATATTAGGGGTAGGATAATATCGTGAAACTGGATGAGTTTTAATCTTGGCCACCTATACCACGACTGGAGTTTGGCATAGTGACTTCATGAGGCAAAGCAAGTCCGCAGCCAAAACTCCAGGAGTGGCATGCGGTGGCCAAGATTAAAACGAATCAGGTTTGGATTTAATCCTACCCTGTCTTCTCGATTTTGGAATATTATGTGATAACAATTCTGTATGCCACTAGTGGCATACAAAACTCAGTATGCCAGTCAGCGTGGCATACGGAAACTCAATGTTAAGTCTATGGAACTTTATGTTAGGGGTAGGATAAATACATATATGCGTCATGTAGTAGAGATACTGTGTGTGGGTGTGCTGTGTATTTAATGGAACTCTGTGTGTCAATAGCCTTTGTTGCCGAGTTTGATTGGTGGACTCAACCACCACAATAATGCGGGGTTTGGGTTTAAAGTATTTCCATGTTTTGTCCTTTAAGGTCAGGGGTGTGACCTCAGCCCGTTCACTGCGACCCTCTCTGGAGGCGTACCCTGATTTGTATCATGAAGTGACTCCTCACTGGGGTAGCAGTAGCGCGGACAGGTAACAGTAACAGGCCAGGTACTTGGGAGCTCTCCACAGACGGTTCTGTTTATAAGTGTAAAAGGGGAGGGCGCTATACCAGAGGCATACTGCTCCACATACTTCACATCCTTGCAGTCTGTGGTAATTCTTCTTCCTGGCTAGGAATAGTAGGTGAATACCCCACAACAATACCTCACTCAGTGCTAGCTTGGGTCCTGTGTGGGGAGTGAATACTGCTGTAAAACTGCCAATACACATCACACATAATACACACAGTGCAATGCATATTACACACTCAACTGCATACACTCTCAAGTGGAATTCACACGGTGGGAGTCATGTACCTCACAGGGTTTTAAATCTCATGGTATTCTGTTCCTTTTTAGAGGTAGATATCACCAATAATTGCAGGGGAAAAACATGTCTCAGGGAAATGGAATCCTACAAATTAGACGAAGAAATTGTGTTCGGGTACAGAATCTCAGCAGGATTTGTCACAGAAAAACACCCTGTAAAGTACATGAATTCCATCGTGTGAATCCCACTTTACACCGCAGTCTACATCCAAACACACAGAGACACATATCAGTTATCAATGCTACACACCACACACACTCATACACACCACATGAGCCTATAGTGCCGCTTTCTATTAGAGGTGTTGACACTAGCAGTATGTGGTCTCTGTGAGAATTGGCGGATATATGATTATGGTGTGGTAAATGGTAGCGATAAAAAGACACTAATTGGAAGGTAAATGTTGAGAAACGTTATATTAGACTCATCCGTTTTTTAAGGCATATGTACAACCAGTCTGTGAAATAAGTAGTGACCTTGTCATCAGAGAAACTACCACTCACAAACATATTACGTATTTTATAACACAAATACAACACGCAATATACCAAGCAATCCCACACCTATATATATATATGCATCAGGCTCGTTCATGGCATGGGTTCTCATCCGAATGGCCAAAGTTATTAGCAACCTGTCACTTGAAATGATGACTGATTCACGTGTATTATATGATGAAATATCATTACCGTGTGAAGTGTGCTTAATGCTTAATTGTAGATTAAAACACGCAATTAACGTACCAGTAACACTGGTTATTGGCTATACCAAATGCTCTCCTCAGTTGAACTAGTTTTAGTTTACATGATACAGACACCACAGTTCGAGTATGGTTTCAACCTCAATAAGTAGTCCAATTATAAAGTATACACAGAACAATCTAAATAAACTATCGCCTCATACCGTAATGTAGTTGCGACCTTGTCCAATCTACCTTTATATTCTGGCATCATTCTGCACAAAGAAACCCCTGTCTCACAATTACCTCCTATTTGCTTTGTCACCGATTGAGGAAGCCCTGGACCTATGAGTGTACACTCTGTGATTGCTCACAAAGGGCGAGGAATAAGGTGCATGATTCTCACAGGCTGGTGGCACCTTTTAGCCTCAGGAGGCGGCCTTGTGTAAACATTGCTATTTTCTTCTACAAAGCTCTCGGGTGCCAGAATAGCGGCCTGTCGCAGCCAGGTCTTCAAAGCGCTTCTCTCTGTGTGTTTTCTGTCAAATTGTTAGGCACTGTGTGTGTTCTCTCCCAAATCGCAAGGTGTTATCTATGTTTTCCGTCAAATTGAAAGGTGATTTGAGTGCTTCCTGTTAGAGTGTAAGGTGCTGCCAAATCATTAAGCATTGTGTGTGTTTCGTCACATTGTAAAGTGTTGTGTGTTTTCTGTCGACTATTTTTTATGGATTTTTCATATATCTTGGAGTTAACGCTTAGGGGAAAAGAAACCGTTTCTTATCTTCCAACGGCTCCAGCGTAACTTATCATCCGTATAAGTGCCTATCGAGCACACTTACATGACGTAGCGGCATCCATGCCAGGTAGCTAGAATATCTATTGTAAGGTGATGTGTGTGTTTTCTGACAAATTGTGAGGCACTTGTGTATTTCATTAAATTGTAAAGTGCTGTGTATTTTCTGTCAAATTGTTATGTATTGTCTGTGTTCTCTGCCAATTTTTAGCCGTTTTCTGTGTTTTCTTTCAAATTGTTAGGCGTGGTCTGTGTTTTCTGTCATATTGTTAGGTGCTGTCTGTGTTTTCTGTCAAATTGTTAGGCGTTTTCTGTGTTTTCTGTCAAACTGTAAGGTGCTCATGGTACCTGTTTTCTCAGATAACCTGACTATCAGCTCACAGAGGATTTCCAGCATTAATAAACACACAACTCTCATCGTTTGTCAAACACTCCTCCCAGCATTAGTTATATACACATTTGTCAGCATCAGAGGGACTCACAACTGCCAGTGTTAGATGTCTACCCTACTGCCCGGATAGTTAAACATACAACCGCCATCCTTAAGTATACACCCACCTGCCAACTTTAGATAGATACACTTTCCAGCAGTTAATAGCGTTAGTTAAACACACAGTTAGGGTTTTAGGGATTTTACTTTTCTTCTCAAAGCCTCAGTGGTATTCTTGCATATAACACACGCATACAATTACCAGTGTTAAACACACAAGTGCCAGCGTTAGTAATGAACACACATACATTGCTCAATGAATACGCATACATTGTTTATTAAAACACACACACAACTAGCAGCATATAAATGCCAGTGTTATTGCTCTAAGGAAGAGCGCCTACTTTGAATGGCGATTATTGTATGTCGTTAATTATACCAAAATAAAAAAGAAATAAAAAAATTGATATCTGAATACCATTAGCAGGATTATATCGAGGAAACCTATGAAAGGTTACGGTCACAGCTCATATCTCATCGAGTTTGAATAGTGTAATAATTCACAAGGCGAAACCGAGATTGGATCGAGCTCTGACTATAAACTTGAATAGCTTTCTGAATTTACCTCACCCCTCACACTGACTAATTGGCTAACATTGGTGACATAATCCCACATTGAGTTTTTTTTATAAATACTCCATGGGTGTTGAGTACAAATTCCCAATGTTGAGTCTATGGGAAAAAGATACCAGGGGTGAGATAATAAAACAGAGGCACACAACGTCCAGTGTTGAACACACATGGCAGTTATATACTGGCAGTATTAAGGCTAGTCGTGGTATCAAACGGCAGCACAGAAAGGATGCTGCCCCGTTTATGTGGTTAGATCCCCCCCGCTGTGTCAGAAAACACCCACGCCGACCTGCAGCCCCAGGCCATCCCATCAGACCAGTTTACATACACTCACTTTTTAACGCCTAGCAGTTTGGAGACTAGAGCACAGGCTCAGAGGTCAATATGGTACGGTAAAAACAAAGGACACTTTCAGATAATACTCAACAATGAGGACAGGGATCATGCATTGTCTGAAGGACACAGACGACGGTCTTAATGGAGGGCATTGTAAGTGACAAGTATTCTCAGAGTCAGGTATTCTCAATTATGGAGTTACTCTAACGGGCAGGCACTGTCAGTAACAGGTGTTCTCAGTGGCAAACAGTGAAAGGCATTCTCATAGACAGGCATTGCAAGTAACAGGCATTCTCAGCAATGGGTGTTTTCAGTGATTTTCTGGACCCACGAGAGGTCTCTAAACTGTCACCAGCTTTTGATAAGACCCTTGGTACGCTAGGATGCAGTGTACAATGTGTAACGTAGTTTAATTATTGTACATATGTTCAGTATAATTAGATGCGATTACCATGAGTGATAATAAAGAAGAAACCAACAAGTTCTGGTCAAAGTCGTCGTTCTCCACGAGTTTAACGCGGTGTGATATGAACGAGGCGACAGCCGAGTGAATATCACATAGCATTCAAACGAGCTGGAGAAAGACTTCTTTGACCAAAACGAGTTGCTTTCTGTATTTATCTCACCCCTGTACACACTAAAAGAATGGGCAACACAAAGGATATAGACCATGGAGAACGAACTGCAATACTTGTAGGGGCATGGAGAACGAGTTCCCAATGTTAAGCCTATGGACATTTATTCCAGGGGTGAGATAAATGAACTTACCTCATGTACTATCCACCGCTGACTGTACAAGAACATCAGTCTTACCGTCTGATGTTGAATGGCGTTATTAATGATCATTGACAGTGATAGACATTTCATTGACGTATTATTGATAATTTTTCTCGTAACAGGGACTCTCAATAATGGGAGTTCTCAGTGATGATGGTTTTCAATAATGATCATACTCAGTGATGGCCATTCTCAATGACAAACATTCTCAGCGACATACATTCTTCGTGATAGTCATTCTCAGCAAAAATTGTTCTTAGCAATGGGCATTCTCAGCATTCTCAACAAAAGATGTTTTTAGTATCAAATGTCCATTATCAGCGACAAGCATTCTCACTGACGAACATTCTCAATGATGGATATTCTCAGTGATAAATGTTAGCAGTGATGTGTATTCTCAAGGACGGATATTTTCAGTGACATGCATTTTCAGTCACAGATATTCTTAATGACAGACATTTTTAGTGACAGACATTTTCTGTGACACACATTATCAGTGACGGGCTTTTCTGCTGTCACTGCCTCCGAGTGAGGATTTTTCTTTAGGATTTTATTTTGACTGGAGGTAAACAGTAGGCTCTGATGTGCCTATTTCCATGTTGCTCCAGGCTGGAAATTTACGTGCACACTATAATCTAATATAAGTATGGTCAGAATAGTACATTCAGATAAACTATACATAGAAAGAGACCAGGTCAGGCATGGACGAAGCCCGGGTTTATGCAAAGTAGGTATCATGGATACCTCGGGTCCTTAAGTAGACATGAAGGGAGAAAAAGAGGCTAATGCCAAAAGGCTCAAAAACAGATATGTTACAGAGGGGATCAAAATATCCCTTTAGTGTGTATGCCATAGCTCAAATGAAAGCAGACTGCAAAATTGAAGTGCATAACATAACATAGAAGTATACAGACTCAGTACCAGAGTGGAGGTATTCACACTATCAGAGATAAACCCAGGTGCAAATTACCATTTACTAATTTCTGATCACTGTGTCCCAATCTCACCTACATAGATGGACACTGGTGTCTCCTAGTTTCCTTTTGCTGGGAGATGGGCTTTTCTGCTGTTAAGCCCAGTTCCCACTGAGCGATTTTGGGAAATTCAAAGGGCACCAGTCGCCAACTATCAACCAAAATTTCTAGGAATGTGTCAAGTCGCCAAGTGGGAACGCAAAATGGCAAAATCGTCGGCGACTATTGCCCTACCCCCTGTTGTTTGGGCTTAAGTCGGCGCCTGGATTCTCTCTAAAAAGGGCACAAGTCTCTTGTGATTCAATTTCAAACATGTCTGAAATATATCAGGGCATATTCGCGGACTATGCCCTTCCACCCGCTGTGCAACTGCCGTTTCCCGGCGATTTTGCCCGGCAGTAGTCTCAGGGGCAAGAATCGCCAAGTGGGAATGGGCCTTCACCTCCTCCAAGTGAGTACGATAACGATGTGTTAACAGTGTGTGTGAGAGACCCGGCTCGCGTGTGAGCGTGGTGCGCCGTGTGTTGTCGGGGGACTGCTGAACGGAGAGTGACCTCACTGTGGTTGAGATGACGGTGAATTCACTTAATAATCGTCATAACAATGCTCCATTATTCATCCGTAAATTACATTCTATCATGAAAAATAAGACTGAGCATGGGAAGCACGGGTCTCCTAGCGGCCTGAGGAGTCTGTAAAGTAGGACAAAGGAGAAGGACGTTACTCAATTACTGCTCGTTTAGAGCAATTACAGCTTCTTACCCTCTGCCCTCTCCCGTCTGCTCTTACTGATGTGTGAGTAGTGTAAGTGGGAATTGTGAAGTGGGAGTAGATCCTAAATCAGTCTATATGTCAGATAAGTCTCTAAGTTCCTGGTAAAGTCTGCACTAAAGTAATATGTCGGGCAATATCTTGTACAAAAAGTACCCGAGTACGCTGCCACTTGTGTAATAATAGAGATGAGGATAAATCCCAGTAGAGATTTCTAAGAAGATCAGTGGACAATGACAAGGTCTGTGCTTAATCTCCCTAATTCTTGTTCCGCTGACTAATACCGTCTCTTATGTTACTGGCGCGCATTGACAGACCAAAAGTATGTAAACCTGATTCTTAAACAAGAATAGATCTATAGACATAATCCGGAGACTCACACAGGAAGAGTTAGACACCACCTCGACCCTCATACAGGGGCAGACAGACATCACCCACACAAGCACAGAAAGACGGAAACTGTTCTATCCCTTTATTTCATCCCTGGTATTTTTCCCTATAGACTTAACATTGGGAACTCGTATCCAACGCCTATTGAGTATTTAGAAAAAATATCCAAAGGGGGATCAAGTCACAAAGGTTAGCCCATTAGTCAATGTGAAGGGTGGGAGCAATTCAGAAACCTATTCAGTTTTACGGTCAGAGCTCAATCCCATCGTGTTTGAATAGCGTAGTAATTCACAAGGCAAAGCTGCGTGAATTACGTAGCGATTCAAACGAGCTGGGATAGAGCTCTGACCCTAAACTCTCATAAGTTTCCCTTATAGTATCATCGATACTCATCCCAGTTGCGAAGGTTTGTGCTATTTGTTAGTGTCACAGTCGATTCATGTTTTGTCTATGTTTTACGTGTTTAGTCTAACTTCTTGTTTGTATTTCTCGTTGCGCTCTGAATGCTCGTTTCATAAATCACAATTTTATCGCGACTCCCATGCGTTTAGTTGGTCAGTTGAAAAAAGTCAAACTCTCAGTTTCCTCTCAATTCTGGTAACATCTGATCATTTCTGGTGGTTCCTGGTCAATTCTGGTGATACCTGGTGATCCGTCAACTGTTGACAACTTCTAGCCTGTGAACTGGTGAGGTCTGGTCATTTCTGGTGAGCTTTGACCTCGTGATATGTTGATATCTGGTCATACCTGGTGACCATAGGTCTAGATATCTGATGAGGTTTTGTCATTTCTTTGACCTCGTGATATGTTGATATCCAAAACATCTGGTGACCTTAGGTCTGGATACCTGTTAATATCTGGTAATTTCTGTTGACCTTTGACCCGTGATCTGTTGATATCAGGTTATATCTGATGACCTTAGGTCTGGTTCTCTGGTGATATCAATTGCCATCTGGTGCCTCATTAAAGTTTAAGAATCTCAACTGTTTAAAAACATGGTTTATTTACCTAACTATCCACCTTAATCTGGAAAGTAACTGAGTGCTGAAGAGACCATGTGCAGCGCCTACCACCAGTCTTCACAACACTCCTACGAGTATTCTACTGTCTATCACCTGTTAGTAAAGTCACCATGACATTGAAATCTAAGTGGTATTCTGTACAAGGTTCTCACTACGCTTTATGGGAGCAGAATTCTTAACGAACTAGGCTTAGAGCCTTGAGAATCCACTGGCACACAGTATTCCTGCTAGGTGGCATCATTGAGATTATAGGAATCTTTCGGTTGCATTGATGTACATCTTTAGCACGGGAGGCAGGCCAGTGGATTCTCAAGGCTCTAAGCCTAGTCCATTAAGAATTCTTCTCCTATAGAGCGTAGTGAGAGTACAGAATACCACTTCGAGACTGTGAGATCTTATGAGAGGGTTACCTCACAACTCTTTCACCCCTAGCAGTGGTAGATTTACTGCTATATCAAAGGCAAGTCCTTCTTATACCATGTCTATGTGGTGTGGGAACTGAAGAACCTCCCACCTTGGTAAATGTGTAGGGGTGAGATTTTTACCTAAAATCATCTCATAGATTCGAACACCTTCAAACTCAAAGTAGGTCTAATATAACATATTGGACGATAAACTACCCAAACAAACACCCGGTGATCTCTTGGTGGCAGCAACGATGGGATTTATGTACCTCACTAATTGTAGCTGAAAGCCTTCACAGTCTAAATAAAGAAATGATAATAAAAATTAAATCACAACCACTGAGGCTCCACTTTCTTTCTGAAGACTATTTTAGGTTTGAATGAATGATCGTATCGTCTTTCAAACCAGTGAAACAAGCATTCTGTTTTTAGTTCTAGTATTCACAGCTTGCCCCATGGTCGTAAGCCCTTAATTATATTTGTAATATTTACACACACCAATACACATATGATATCAGTCTTTTCTCCGAAGACAACTCTATGATTTGTATTCATAATATGAATCCCCATTATAGGCTTCCAAGAATAGATCTCGGTTGCATCTCATGATGCATTTTGAAACGACCCTCTCCACTTAATTCAATATTTTATAAATCGGAGCCAGGTCTTATTGATAAAGACCGGCCCAGGTTTAATATGAGAAAACACTTGACATGGGGAATAGACTGGCCGAGATAAAGATATTGCATACATATATCATTGTCATTGACGTTCTAGATATTCAATGGCTACCATAGAGCCTACAGAGGAAAGTGCCACCGGTTCACCGTGTTGACAATGTGAGTAAGGTTGGACGTGAGCGGAGCCAGGGAACCCAGTCCTGACTTCGGTTTACACAATGACGCCGATAAAAACCGGACCAAACGGGCTTAAAAATAGAATAAAACAACAGTATGAAAAATAAATAGAGAAAAGAGAAAAAAAAGAGTAGCATCGTCTGTGAGTCACCACCGTGCCACTAGGGGGCACCTCGACGACAACCACTGCGCGACGACCACAAATATGACATTGAGGTCAGGCGTACCGGGTGTTTCAGGTGGAACAGTTTCTATATCTGTATCCAAAGCACAGTGTTTTGGACGGCGAGTTAGCATTCCTTCACATGTCGCCATTTCATCACGACGGGTCTGTGCAGAGACTTGGGAGTTTTATAACTTATAAAAAACAAGCAGCATAATTTATTGTTTGTATTGGTCATGCTAAAACAAGGCGGGTTTCTCATCGTGCGCAATAACAATCTGCATTATTGTGATAAACATCCTCCACCGCAAATATGCAATTTCTGTGAACTTTTTAATTCGGGCGTTTGCCTCCACATAGCTGTACCAATCACACATACACCGACAGCATACTGTTACCATGGGAACCAGTTCGTGCATGGCAACCATCCCTAACCACGAAACCAATCAGATCGTGCTCTGCACTGAGGGCACAAAATAACACCACATGGTCTCAAGCCCACAAAAAGAGCCAGGTAACAGAGGAGAATGAGGCTGTGTGTGTTGAGAATGCAGGGCAGAGCTACCATCTGTGCAGGATCAAGTAGGGAGGGATACACGCCCCAAGCCAGAGCTAACTCGAGTGTCGGGACTGTGAGAAAAATGCCCCATTGACCAGTAACCCCATGTGTCACTAGACACCTTATTATTCACTCGACTCTAGAGGGTCTGGGTGTAAGAAACCTTATACCAATTTGTACTGTTACATTGGAGTTTACCTACCGATACCGGCACTTTACCGACGTATATTAGCACCATTAGATTGCGTTTTGCCTCACCCCTGGTTTATTTTTCCCCATAGACTTAACATTGGGTACTCGTACTCAATGCCCATGGAGTATTTTTTTAAAAAACTCAATAGGAGATGATGTTAGCCAATTAGTCAATAATAGGGGTGAGATAAAGTCTTAACCGCACTTGATCCATAGCCACTGAAAATATACCATTAATTTTGGTTTTCCATAATCTCACCCAGCATTGCCTCGTGAAATAATTCAGCAACCAAAACTCATGGCATATTTTCAGTATCTATGGATCTTGATGCAGTTCCTTCATAGTATTGGCCAATACTTGTATCATTAATCAACACTTTACCAAATGATACTTATACTGTGAAATGGCACTTCACCGACTGGTAAACACAGCTGGGCCGAGCATTGAGTCAGTAAAGTGTATAACGGCCTGCAGGAGGTGTTTTTAGCAGATGAGGCGTTACTGAAGTGTTGAAAGTTGTGAGGCTATTTTCGCGTAGGGACTAGATAGCCACGCCCGCCCCGTCCTTAGCTGCATGATAGGATTAACAGAAGATAAGCAAACATATCTTACATAACACCGAGATGGGCAAACATGTGAAGAGCCCCACACATCATTCATGAAACCAAGCACATCTCGATCCTGTGCATTGAACATTCCCGAATAGAGAGTGAAAAGACCCGCAATTTACAAACACCAAAGCTATGATTGTAAAAAAAAAGTGATTGTAGTAGGGCGACAGATCTCGCAGAATCTCGCTTTGTTGAGAGACGCCGCCACAGGTCACGTGACTTATTGACAGTTGGTGCTGCCCTCTGGCGGGCAGGGTTCTGTGTGGGGTCGGTGTGGGGTCTATGTGGGGTCTATAAGAGTACCTCGCTGTATCTGTGGTCGAAGTGAAAACTTGTGGGCGGCGAAGCGCAGAGTCGGTAACTGAAGTTATTTCCCCTGAACGTTGTTCATCAATGACACCAGTGTCTCACTGTGACTCAGGCTTAAACCCCCACCCCCTTACCAGAGATCCACAGACAGACCAACGAGTAGAGAATTTAACTTGGTTCGACAGACACAGCCGCCGCACCTCCCACACCTACATATACACACAACTCCTAAGACCCCTGGTGGCCGCCTCGCCAACCACGACCATTCTAGTCACGTACATCATCTGTTTCAGCCCTATTCAAAATGCCGGTAGGAGTATGGCGAATATATAAAAAGACATGAGGCTGTGGGCATGTCTAATAAACAAAAATGCATAACGGCACGGGCATGTTTGATAAACAAAAATATGCAAGGCTGCAGGTACGTCTAATAAAAACAATAAGAAAATGAATAAAAACAGGAGGATGCAAGCATGTCTAACTGATCCCTCCACAACATGACCTGTGTCTCTCAAGGTCACGGGTCGGGACGTAGAGTCTGCCAAAGTCCTAAAAGGAGGTATATCGTATATGTTTGAAAAACAAAAATATACCAAACTGGAGGCAAGTCTAAGTATAAAAAAGACA